>JAUKNM010000120.1:197500-250000 GCA_030765045.1 Tenodera sinensis
TGGACACAATAGATTAAGGTGAAATATGCAGGTGTAGATACTGTAGAAGAAATGTGCTGTTCGCACTGGAAAATAAGTTACCTACCTCTGTACATCACATTCCAGCTTAAGCTTTATTTATTCCTTACCAGGAACCGCAGAAAAGCGTATTTCTTTTTCAAATATACGGAAACAGCTAACCGTTAGGATTCCCATTTGTGCACTCTGATTTTTCGAAATATCTCCCGTTTGGGAAGTGTCAATGAATCACGAGATATCAATTCCTTACAAAAGCGCGAAACGGCAGAATGTATGACTGCACTCGGGAAGTGTGCGGCAATTGGTGAAAAGACATTGTTTAATATAAGTGTTTAGGCTTTCACGGCCGGCATTATCAACTATGTTAAGTAGATTTTCCGGGTTTGTGGGCCGTGGTCGAGTTGGATTACCTTCCTCCGACGTTTCGCTGGAAACTGCGTCCAGCATCTTCAGGGTGAGGAGGAGCTCTTGTAATTTCTTTGTGTGTATAACCGTTGCTGATGAGTTTGCAGTGAACTTTAATTTATGTGCAGCCGCTAATAACAGAGGTTGACCCTGAAGATGCTGGACGCAGTTTCCAGCGAAACGTCGGAGGAAGGTAATCCAACTCGACCACGGCCCACAAACCCGGAAAATCTACTTAACATAGTTGATAATGCCGGCCGTGAAAGCCTAAACACTTATATTACACGCCTCTACGGGGAGGAAGTTTCACGATATGTTCGCGTTTTGGAGAAGCTACGCAAAAAGAAGGCGACTTTACTGTCTTCTTTGACTTTCTTACTACGCTGCCGGGACACGGGAACGATTCCTAAGTTCATCAGAATGAAGAGACTTTTCACCTCTGCTCAAGCTCATCGCATTTACAACCGGACGGAGAATGCTCTTCTGAGGGAACAGATTCACTCAACCCGGAAGCAGCTGGCTAACACGGACCGACGACTGTTTGGACTACATTTACTACTCAGCGCCACAATGACACACAAGGACTGGAACAATGTGGACAAAATCACATATTAGTCCATGAGCGCTACGTTTGAACAAACTGTTGATCGGCAAAAGAAAAAGTTCAACATCTGCACCAGTACTCACAAGACGCCTAAGTTGGACCCGTCACGTGTTGTCGTCAACCTGACGGGTCGCACACTTACTAAGGCAGAAACTTCACTGTTGTCCAAAGGGAGCAACTTTGCAGTCACCCCATCTCACATACCGGTGGAAGATATCATAGCCAATGTGGAGCCCGCACTTCGATTGCTGCAGCCACATCAAGCTGAAGAACTAAGAGGTGAAACCGCACGTATTCTGTGCAGGACCCCAGCCCCCAAGAACAACCTGACCACCTTAGAGAAGAAAGCGATCAAAACCTTAAATGCAGATGACAGCATCGTCATCCTCCAGGCAGACAAGGGGAATGCTACGGTAGTAATGTCGAAGAAGGCATACAACACGAAAATCTCAGAACTACTGGACCCGGGTACCTACAAGAAGCTTGGGAAGGATCCAACCTCGCGCATTTTAAGGACGACCAACAACCTTATAAAGAGCTCCACGATAGCAGATAACATCAAACATCAAACCTGCAAGAGCGAAGCTTTACCGCCAAGGCTCTATGGACTGCCGAAAATCCACAAAGATGACGTTCCATTACGACCCATCGTTAGTACTGTTGGATCACCCACATATAACATTTCCAAGTATCTGGCTACTCTATTACAGGAACACATTGGCAACACCCCATCCTACATCAAAAACTCCAGGCACTTCGTAGAGAAACTGAAGACCATACAACTGGGGGCAGAGGACCGCCTTGTCAGTTTCGATGTCATTTCTTTATTCACCAAGGTGCCGATTACAGAGGCACTACAACACATTGCCGAACTTTTTCCGCCCGACATCACCAGTCTTTTTCGTCACTGCCTAACCACAAGCTACTTCCAGTGGAACAACACTTTCTATGAACAGATAGACGGCGTTGCCATGGGCAGCCCTTTAAGCCCGGTAGTTGCAAATTTTTTCATGGAGAAGTTTGAGGAAGAAGCGCTAAGAAGCGCTACATATAAACCAAAAACCTGGCTTAGGTATGTGGACGACACCTTCATTATTTGGAGCCATGGGGAGGAAAAACTGGAAGCCTTTTTTCATCATCTAAATAGCCAAAACCGTGCCATACAGTTCACCATGGAAAAGGAAACAGACAACAGTCTTCCTTTCCTGGATGCCCTAGTGACAAGAGAAGCTGATTCACGTCTGGGTCACACAGTTTATCGCAAACCTACTCATACTGATAGGTACCTCCATAAAACCTCGAACCATCATCCAAGACAAAAATTGGGCATAATCAAAACCCTTTCCGAACGGGCCAAGAAGATTTGTGAGCCACAAAAGCTGAATAAAGAAATCCGACATCTTAACAAGGCCCTCATCAGCAACGGTTATACACACAAGGAAATTACAAGAGCTCTCCATCCGAGGTACCCGTCAGTCCAAAAAGACCGGAGGAAGCAAACCCTGAGTACCACCTATTTACCATACATCCATAAGGTAACAGACCGAATAGGAAGACTGCTGCAACAGTACAACATTAGGACTATTTATAGGCCAACAAAGAAAGTCAAAGATTTATTTAACTCCGTTAAGGATAAAAGACATCCACACTGCACAGCCGATACCATGTAGCTGTGGACAAGTAGGTATATATAGGCACCACCATGCGGAGTATCAGCACTCGACTAAAAGAACATGAAAGACATAGCCGGTTGGGGCAGACGGACAAGTCAGCGGTGGCACGACGTGAATTACAAAGACACAGAGGTACTCTCAAGGACAAGCCACTACCAGGCTCGCTTGACTCGGGAAGCGATAGAGATTTTTATGCATAAAAACTCCTACAATCGAAAAGAAGAGAGACAGCAGATAAGCAAAACTTGGCTCCCGGCTCTAATAAGAGGGAGAAGAAAACCCGAGACACGGAAAGGTTTCTCCTTTATACCAAGATCAGAGACGTCCCATTTGCCGGCATTTTGAGATCGATAATCTCATGTTGGTATTCATGAGAACGAGCGATCATGAAAATTTGTTACCAATGGACACTAATAACAAACAAAGATGAATATGAAAGTTTGCAGTGAACTTTGATTTATGTGCAGCCGCTAATAACAGAGGTTGACCCTGAAGATGCTGGACGCAGTTTTCAGCGAAACGTCGGAGGAAGGTAATCCAACTCGACCACGGCCCACAAACCCGGAAAATCTACTTAACATAGATTGTTTAAGTTCCTTATTATATTAAAAACCACAACAACGACAACGAAAACGACGGCGGCGATGACAATAATGATAATTAGGGTTCCGATTTTAAGGTAAGCGTCCTAATGTAAACTTGAAACTGGGTTTAATGTTCTGGATATTCACACCGGACAAAATATTTTAAGTTTTATTGCACATAAAATGCATACCCTCTGATTTTTATGCAAATAAATTTTTCGAATGTTCACATAAATTACACGAAAATCGCATAAAGGAAACGTGTTTTTAAGAACTTCAATTAGTGCAGGTTAGATTATAGATGCAATTCACAGTTTATATGCACTAGATATGTAAAGACACATCTACATGAGCGTTGGCAGACTTTTTTCCAGGGGAGGGGCATATGTTGGCAATCTACTAACATATAATATTAATTCATTATTTTGTCGTCAAAATTTATATTTGTACAGATAATCGTATTAGTTTGTGCTAAATAAAAATTGTTCCTTACATCAAAATTAAAATAATAGTTTACTAGTCAGTAACTGATTGCACAATAAGTTCACCAACTTCCAAGGGGAGGTGACCGTCCTTGAACCCCCCCCCCCCCCCTCCTTCACGACGCTCATGCAAATCTTTTTAACAGCCTCACCTCTTGAAGATGTCCCAATTTTACTTCAATTTCCTAAACTTGTACATGCTTAGTAACCATTAGAAATAAACATCTACAGACTTAACTTAAGGTCGACTATCTTTTTAATTCAGTGGACGGTGTTTACTGATAAGCTCTCACAAGTAGGTAGTAATTGTTCCTGGCACGTACAGTTCTGTCAGACATCCTGTACATGTAAAATTGAAAGGAATGTTTGCACATTGTCCTCGTCGCCATTATCATTAGGGCATGGATTTTTAAGTGGTAAAAGCTTGGCAAATATTTATTTTTATGTCCTGAAAATCTCAAAAGTATATAGCAAAATAAATAAAATACTTTCTTAAGCTGTGAATGACTGAGCTAATATAAATATATGTGGTGCTCACCAGGCATTATTCCTCAAAGTGATCAACCAAGTACTGTAGACGGGCCCTTAAACCCCAACCCACTCACTCACCCACCAACTCATCCACTCACTCATCCACTCACTCACTCACCCGCTCACTCACTCACCCACCCACCCACTCACTCACCTACTCACTCACTCACCCACCCACCCACCCACCCACTCACTCACCCACTCACTCACCCATTCACTCACCCACCAACTCACCCACTCACTCACCCACTCACTCACTCACCCACCCACTCACTCACCCGCTCACTCACCCACCCACCCACTCACTCACCCACCCACTCACCCACTCACTCACCCACACACCCACCCAATCACCCACTCACTCACTCACCCACTCACTCACACACCCACCCACTCACCCACTCACTCACTCACTCAACCACCCACTCACCCACTCACTCACTCATCCACTCACCCACCCACTCACTCACCCACCCACACACCCACTCACTCACCCACACACTCACCCACCCACTCACCCACCCACTCATTCACTCAACCACCCACTCACCCACTCACTCACTCACCCAACCACACACACACTCACTCACCCACCCACTCACCCACGCACTCACCCACCCACTCATTCACCCACTCACTCAATCACCCACCCACTCACTCACTCACTCGCGCACTCACTCACCCAACCACACACTCACCCACTAACTCACCCACTCAATCACCCACCCACTCACTCACCCACTCACTCACACACTCACTCGCTTACACACTCACACACTCACTCACACACTCACTCACTCACACACTCACTCACACACTCACTCACCAACTCACTCACCCACCCACCCACTCACCCACCCACCCACTCACTCACTCACCCACTCACACACCCACTCACTCACCTACCCACTCAATCACTCACTCACCCACCCACCCACTCACTCACCCACTCACACACCCACTCACTCACCTACCCACTCAATCACTCACTCACTCACTCACTCACACACTCCCACACTCACTCACACACTCACTCACCCACCCACTCACTGACACACTCACACACTCGCTCACCCAAACACTCACTCACACACTCACTCACTCACACTCACTCACTCACTCGCTCACACACTCACTTACACACTCACTCACACACTCACTCACTCTCACACTCACTCAACCACTCACTCACACACTCACTCACACACTCACTCACACTCACTCACACACTCACTCACACACTTACTCACTCACACTCTCACTCACTCACACTCTCACTCACTCACACTCTCACTCACTCACACACTCACTCATTCACTTATTCAGTACTGTAGAGTTACAGTAGATGATCACATATTTTCTCAAATCACACACTCACTCACAAACGCACACACTCACACATTCACACACTAACTCACTCACACACTCACTCACTCACTCACCCACTCACTCACTTACTCACACACTCACACCCACACTCACCCACTCACATACTCGCTCACTAACACACGCTCACTTACTCACACTCACCCATTCACTCACTCACCCACTCACTCACCCACTCAATCACTCACTGACCCGCTCACTCACCCACTCACTCTCTCACTTACCCACTCCCTCACTCACACACTCACTCACTCACACTTTCACTCAATCACACTCTCACACACTCACTCACTCACACACTCACTCACTCACAAACACACACACTCACTCACTCAAACACTCACACGCCCACTCACTCACTCACACACTCACTCACTCACTCACACACTCACACACTCACACACGCTCACTCACTCACCAACTCACTCACCCACCCACCCACTCACTCACTCACCCACTCACACACCCACTCACTCACCTACCCACTCAATCACTCACTCACTCATTCACCCACTCACTCACTCACCCACTCACACACACTCACTCATTCACTCACTCACTCACTCACACACTCCCACACTCACTCACACACTCACCCACCCACTCACAAACACACTCACTCACTCACACTCACTCACTCACTCGCTCACACACTCACTCACTCACTCGCTCACACACTCACTTACACACTCACTCACACACTCACTCACTTACACACTCACTCTCACACTCACTCTCACACTCACTCTCTCACTCACTCAACCACTCACTCACACTCACTCACACACTCACATACTCGCTCACTAACACACGCTCACTTACTCACTCACTAACACACTCACCTATTCACTCACTCACCCACTCCCTCACTCACTCGCACACTCACTCAATCGCACACTCATTCACTCACGCACTCACCCACTCACGCACTCGCTCTCACACTCACTCACACATGCTCTCACACACTCAATCACTCACACACTCACTCACCCACTCCCTCACTCACTCACTCACTCACTCACACACTCACTCACACTCTCACTCACTCAGACACTCACTCACACACTCACCCACTCACTCACTCACTCAACCACTCACTCACACACTCACTCACACTCACTCACACACTCACACACTTACTCACTCACACTCTCACTCACTCACACTCTCACTCACACTCACACTCACTCACACACTCACACACTTACTCACTCACTTACACACTCACTCACTTAAACACTCACTCTCACACTCACACTCTCACTCACTCACTTAAACACTCACTCACACTCTCACTCACTCACACGCTCACTCACTCACTCACTCACTTATTCAGTACTGTAGAGTTGCAGTAGATGATCACATATTTTCTCAAATTTTCCATCTCAAAAGACACGATTGTCACGAAGAAATGTCTTGAATTTCGAAAATGATCGCTCCACGCCACAAGAAGTAAGTCAAGCATTAGACCATGAAATGTCACACTCATATCAATAAGTTCTTCATGTAACCGATCCAACACATTTAAAATGTTACACATTTTGTTAAATCCACTATTGTTTTCGAACACTTTCTTGCATTTTCTTTTTAAATTTTGTGCTACAGGACCAAAATGAACATTCATTTTTTTTACACATCCTCAACTGCTTGAACTGCTTCTCTCAAACGCATTGCTACTGATTCCATTTTATTACGGAATAACAGAGGACACATAGATCTGCGGAAACGTGCGTTAAGTCATTCTTTAACACAGTGTCGCTTAAAAGTTCTTGAAGAATTTTAATGAAACCCGTATGTTTACAATATACTTCATTTATGACAGCAACAAAACCGTTGAGGTTTTCTGCGTAGTACTGAACTGCGGCCAGTCATGTTCCCTAGCAAGTCACCACAGGCGCAGGAGGCAGCGGATTGTCTGGATTTTTGTTACGAAAAGTGTCAACCCTTTTATGCGACTTGAACACTTTTTTCCCATTAGAAGTCAATTTGTCAATGTCAGGAAACATGGCTCTAGTTTCCTCATATATTCTATGGAATCCATGCACAACACATGTGACATAAATCATTTAAGGATAACTAACTGCAAGTCCTGCTGCTGCCTTGTTCATACATGGTGCAGCATCAGTCAAAAATAACAAAACACTCATGTCGTACAGCATTTGGCCACAGTATCTGCATTGTTTCATTAAATAATCTGGCAACAGTCATACGGCTTGCAGTCATAGACTTGGCCGGTCAGTAGAAAAGATGACTTTGAAGCTTAACAATCATTCTTCCATAGCGCTACAACGTTAGTCTGGAGTTTCAGCTGTGCTCATCTATACTTTTCAATTAGCACAGGTTTTGGTATATAAATCACACTTCCTTTTTTGTAGTGTTTAACGCCCGCTTTTACTACATACGGCACCGCAGGCGGTGACACAGATGATACATGGAATGAAGATGAAGCACCGGTGGAATGAGATGGAGGGGGAAACCGGAGAACCCGGAGGAAACCCGCCCCAGCGCCACTTCGTCCACCACAAATCCCACATGCGGTTGCCTGGGATCGAACGCAGCACTTTCTTCGCAGCACTTGGGAAGGTACAAAGTTCATTCAGGTTTGTCACTATCTGTATATTTTGTGAGGAATGTTTGAAGCTGGGGTTTGTTTACTTTCGCAATGGGTTTGTTTACTTTCGCAATGGGTTTGTCCGCTGAGACTAATGCTCGGCACAAATACTTACAATGCAGTAAAAATGTGGAAGGTCCTGCTGAAGTACTTGTCACTGGATCATTAATAAAAGATAGGGCGCTTATATGTAACCAAGTAGTTGAGTAGCCTTAATCCTACATCATCAGTAATAAAGGATTGTTCTACCTGCCTTATGTTTGTTACCACTTAAATGTTGTGTTACTTGCGAACATTGGTCTGCCGTTATAGCTTTACCACATGGTTGAAAATAAGGATTTTAACACCAGAATTAAAAATACCGTTAAATTCCGTAGAATGTTGTTACACACGTTAACTTGGACTACTTTTTACTCTGGCCGTGTTTAATCCAGTGTGAACTCAACTGTACTACTTATGCAACTTCCCAAGACCACAACACAACCAGAAGGTTGTACAAACTTGGCGGATTCACAAATGACTGATTGACAATAGAGTTTAACAAGTATCAGTGTATTGGCTAGTGGGCTGCAAAGCGATAACAGATGCTTCATCAAGCACATGTAGTGGAGGAATTCTCAGTTCTTATTGCGGGTTCATGTAGCTTGAGAAAGCAGGATGTTTATACTTTCTTCCAAGTGAAGGGATACTGTAGCTGACATATCAGTTCTTGCAATAATGAATAACAAATCGCAGCATCTGGCCTGTGTAACTGAGCACTGAAGAAGTGGATGGTGAATTGTTAAAATAATTCTGCTGCTACTTTAACGTGATTTTATGTGAATATGTGCAAATTGTTTTAATCGCAGTAGATACAATCCATTTGCAAAATATGACATATATAGACATATATGGTCTATGTTCTAAGAAACAGTGTTTTTAAAATCAATAAAAATTAATTATTGCAATTACTAATTTTAAGTTTACTTCTGTTGTGTGCACTTCTTGCATTGAAAATCGATAGTGCAATGCATTAATGGTCTCGTTTGAACTTGTACTACATCGGCAAAATTGCATACGAATTCACCTCTCTGAGCTGTGTGTGTTCGGGATAGCATAAGCAACATTTTAAAATAAATATCACCGTGGAGCAACTTAGTTATCCAAATTGCTAAAGTTGTGTAGAAAGCGTACTATTCCATCTAAGATATCCCCCCTCCTAAAATGTACACTTACTTGTTATTTTCGTAACATTATACAAACTTAATTGTATTTAGTCTTGGAATTTGGAATAAAGACTTGCATTGATCAAACATGCTGCACGAGAAATATCACGCGCTCAATTATTGCGCCGTCTATTTGACACAGCTTTCGGGGTTGCATTTAGAATATAAAATGTTTTATAAAACTCACAACTATACCTACTAAGTGAAAACACATAGCGAATCGATTTATTTCATAAAGAGGTTTAATACTTCTGTGCAGTGTGATGGTAATCCTCAAAATTTGTAATAAACAAGGCTTTAGAATTTGTCCCTATTAAATAAATGAACAGTTTTCGCTATACATTTGTTATAATACTTGCACTATAGCGTACTCCTAACGGTTCGTTCGATAATGGCAAAACAAGAAACACAAGTACCGTTAAACTGCATTATGTGCCGATATTACTTCGCGGAATCTCTTTAAATGTAGAGACCAAGTGCGTCACACTAGAACCGGATATCTGCTCCAATTATGCACTTGTAAATGATATTCCGCAACTGTCGCAAACTAACGGAAAAGTTACCAATGTAGCACATATGTTAAAAGCGTCATTATGCGTCTGAATTCCAAGTATATTAAACAACCAGTAGTACACATTAAGGCCAATACTCATTTAATTAGCAGAGGAAATGACAAAGTCTGTCACTGCAACATGCATTAAGCCAAGGGTATAATCACTACTTCTCTAAGCAACATGTTCTAGGCGCATTAATGAGACAACTTACTGGTCAGAAGAACCGTGTTTATACAGCTCAATTAGCACTGTTACCTAAAGCAATTCGTGTTTTGGAGAATCACATTTGTAATAGAAACCCCTGAAGCATAGATACATTATCTGCTTTAGGCCCGCACTGGAGCATTAGTTAAATCAAACCAGCAGTCGCCGTTTTAGAAACGTCTGGTTACTTAAACTCACACAACAATATATATAGTTATATAACTAAACCGCAATGCACTGGTGTTGGTTCTTCTTCTTCTCTTTCTCTTTCTTCTTCTTCCTTCTTCCTTCTTCCTTCTTCTTCTTCTTCCTTCTTCCTCTTCTTCTTCCTCTTCTTCTTCCTCTTCTTCTTCCTCTTCTTCTTCTTCCACCTTAACTAAAAGCTGTTGGTACCCATGCTATGCTAGAAAAAACTGAAATATTTTGGAATTATGGGAGCCATTTACGATCAAAATTAAGTACAACGTTAAGTTAAGGTGATAGGCAACCATTTACAACGAAAAATAGTAGCGTTTGCAGTAGTAACAAGATCGATTATCACCAATAAGTGCAATTGGTAACTAAAATGTAATGTTGCTAATGCTGTTGATGTAACTAAATGCCTTTGGTAGCTTAGAAAAAAGCTTATATTTTCAAATAAAGGCATATTGAATGAAAAATAAGCGAAACAGTTTAGCGTTAAGTTAACGTGCCCATGCACAACGAAAAATAAGATTTACAGTAACGAAGCTCGCAGGAATTTACGTACATTCAACGTTTTGTTCGTACTAAACCAGGTCTCCTGCATTTTTTTTATTTTATTTTTTTTATTTATTTTTTTTATTTATTTTTTTTTATTTTATTTTTTATTTTTTTTTTTATTTTTTTTTTTTTCCCCTCCCTTCCTTGTAGGGGAAATGCATTATGCAGGCCAGTCTCACTGGCAACTGTGAACTCCCGCCCACTAAAACCCCTCCAGCATATCATTGCAGCTCTGTGGAACTACCTCTCTACATTACTTCACAGGCTACAACCGTTTATTTATCTATGTTTTGTTTTATTTTGCATCTGTTTCCTTTCCTTTCATAATAGTTACAATCATTTTTTGAATTATTTCCCAGTTAGTTTTGCTCTCTAGCATTTTTTCAATTATATTATCAACTATCAGGTTTACTCCTATCTTTCTAGTGCATTCATTTCTTTACAGCAGCAAAGTACAGTGTGCTCTGGGGTATCTATTTCTCCACAATATGAGCAATCATTACTGTTCACAGTATCCATTTTGTGCAAGTAGGTTTTAAACCTCCCGTGTCCTGACAAGAACTGTGTTAGATAGAAGTCAAGTGCTCCGTGTTTTCTGTTAATCCATGGTTTTATCTGTGGTATGAGCCTCTTTGTCCATTGTGCCACTTCAGTTTCTATTTCCCACTCTTGTTGCCACTTGTTCATGGTATGTTTTCTTGCTAATTTCTTTTCAGTTTTTCTGTTTTCTGTGCCGTATGTAAATTCTATAGCCAGTAGATGTATGGGTATAGTACCCGCAATAACTTGGATTGCCCTTGTGGAGACCGTTCTATACGTACAAGCAATTCTTATAGCTACCTTTCGCTGGACCCTTTCTATCAATTTTCTGCAGGTATTTTTTTGTAACCAGGTATTCCAAACAGGTGCGCAGTACAATACTCGTATAATTGAGTTTATCACACTTCCCAGTATCCTTCTTTTAGTTGTTTTAGGTCCTCCAATGTTTGGCATTAATCTTCCCAGCATTGCAACAGTTTTTTCTGCCTTGCTTGTAACATATCTAATGTGCGCCCACATGCTCATATTGTGTCCCATTTGTATTTCTAAGTATTTTATATACGGTTTAGATTTAATTTCCTGATCTCCAAAATGTATTTTTATTTCCTTTATTGTTCTTCTTCCCTCTAAGATGACAATTTCTGTCTTCTCTGGTGCTAATCGCAGTCCTTTCTGGAGCATCCATATATTCATTTTCTTCATACACCACAAAATTTTTTCTTCTACCTCCCCTTTTGATTTACCCAGTATTACCATGGCCAGATCATCTGCATATCCTATTGTTTTGACTCCTACTGGTAAGTCCAGTTTTAATACATCATCATAATATACGTTCCATAAAGTTGGTCCTAGTATGGAGCCTTGTGGGACGCCACAACTCATGTCCAGGCGCATCTTTTCAACTACCTCGATTTTTCTATCCTCCAGATAACTGAATATAAGTTTAATTAAATACGGAGCTATTTTACTTATTTTTAATTCGTTTATTATACCCAGCCATGGTGCTGAGTTGAAAGCATTTTAACATCGAGCGTGACCATTATGGCATATATGTTCTTCTTTTCTTCTAGTTCTGATTTCATATGACTCCTTATGGTCTCAAGGGTATCTAGTGTTGATAGACCTTTTCTAAAACCAAATTGTCTTTCTGAGAATCCCTCTTTGGTTTCGATCTCCTTAATAAGTCTTATATTTATTATTTGTTCAAAAAGTTTGCCAATGACGTTTATCAAACACAAAGGTCTATAGGTAATATCTCCAACTCCTTTCCTGGGTTTTTCAATTAGTATTAGTCTAGCTATTTTCCATTCTTTGGGAAAAATCCCTTTAATTATTTGTTCGTTTATTATTTCTTCTAGAACATTAGGTTTCTGTGTTGCAATAATCTTTAATACCTCTGGTGGGATTCCATCAGGTCCAGCTGCCTTTCCTCCTTTTATTCTTCTACCGACTTCTATAATCTCATTTTTTGGCACATAGGTATTTCCTCTCTGTTGACCTTTATTTCTGGCCATATATTCATTTTATGTTCTGGAAATGAGTTTTCGCTATCTTTAGTTGGCCTTCGTCTTTTAGTCGTACTGGAGATCGGAATCCAAATTTTCCTGTAACTATCTGATAACCCTTCCCCCAAGTGTCATTATCAATTTCTGCACATAGTTGTTCCCATGCGGTCTTTTTTGCCGCCTTAATAGAATTTTTAAGTGTTCTTCTGCTTTCACGATATTGATTGTATATCTCCTGCATTTCATGTTCATTCCTCCTATTTTTCCCGTTTGCCCTTGTAACTTTCCTTCTGGCATCTGTACTATTCTTCCTTAGTTGTGCAATGCTATCACTCCACCAGTAGGCTGCTTTATGTTTCTTGTTAGCACATTTCTTTTTAAGTGCATAGTTGCACACATTTACCATCATTCTTCCAAATTCACTTGGCTGGTAGGTATAGTCTGGACATCCTGTTTCTAGTTCAAGCTTGGCGAGTAAAGCATCCTTATATTCTTCTTTATATATCCAGCCTTTTGGATATGATTTCGCTTGTTGTTTTATCATTGGGGCTGGCCTTTCCAAGACAGTATATATATTTTTATGGTAACTCAGGTTTTCCTCATCGTCCACATACCATTTAGTGACTAATTTGTTTACCTCAGTAGTACAAATAGTAATGTCAATATAGGAAGATCCATTATTCCTCTCGAATGTAGGTTTTTTTTTTTCCATCATTTAAAATGATATAATCGTTTTGGTTTACTCACTCAGCCAATGTGCTGCCTTTCTTATCTTCAGTAGGTGATCCCCAGCATAAAGCCTTTGCATTAAAGTCTCCACCATTTTTTTTTTTTTTTTTTTTTTTTTTTTTTTTTTTTTGTTATCTTGCTGCACGATGCTAAGACTTACTTGATCTAAGTAGAATTGTAATTCCTGCTCATTTTTTGTGGGGGAAACATAACAGAATAGAATAACATAGAATATAATCATCTCGTCAGTTTCCACCCATATATATCCTTTGCCCTTACCACTTTTCGTTATCTTGGAGCCATTTGGTGGTACATAAATGGCAGCATCTATATATTCATCGGTTAGCCACGTAGAGCTCATCTTAGCCATGTTGACATTTGGCTCTGCTATTATGGCTAAGTCCAATTTACATGATACACATTTATGTATTAAAAGATCCGTAGCTTGTTTTGCTCTATCGAGATTTACCTGTATTATTTTCGTGCTTGATTGGTATAGACCTTCCTTTTTTCCATTTTCTGCTTTTGTACCAACTTTTTATATTCAGGGCATCGCATAGATTCTGCCTTATGCTTGGTTTACTGACATAAGTAGCATTTAGTTGGGTTTATACATTCTTTAATTGTATGTTCCTTGTCACCGCAATTGTGACATAGTTGTACCACTTCTTCAAATGAGCAATTCTTCGCCATATGGCCTACCTTATGACATTTGTAACATATTTTTAGATTGCTTACTTCCTTAACTCTCCATCTGTCCCATCCGTCTCCAATTTTTTTCTGTTAATCAGTATATTAGCAGCTTCAATGTTGACAGTTAAAAACGCATATGTCACACCTTGTGAATTTGCTCTTTCTGCGATTTTTAAATTAAAAATCTCCTCGTTTGTGTTCAAGTCTTGTTTCACTATTTTATTACTTCGTCTTCGTGTACAGTCTCATCTATGTCTAGAATCATAACTGTTTTCTTTCTTGCCTGTACTTCAACCTCTGCAATATTTGCTAGTTTAGCTGTTAACAACTGCTTAAAAGCGTTTCTCTCATTAGCGTAATTTCCTTTTATTTTCAGTTGGACGTTTCCGTCTCCATTTTTACTTTTCAGATTAATTGTTACTCCTTTAATATTTACTTTTTCTTTAACATTCTTGATATCAGCATATGTCCTCTCCCCAATGGGCTTAATAATGAACATATCCTCATACAAAGATTTTCTTCTTCTGACTTCCTCCATTTGGTCGTCCTGGATAGCACATTCCCCTTCTCTCTTACTGTACATTGGTATTTGGATATCTTTTCTCCTCCCGAAGTATTCCAGAATTTTCCTGGTAACTCCCGCATCTTGTGACTTTGTAGTTACTCATGCAGTTTTTGCTC
The DNA here is from genome assembly GCA_030765045.1 of Tenodera sinensis. NCBI lineage: Eukaryota > Metazoa > Arthropoda > Insecta > Mantodea > Mantidae > Tenodera > Tenodera sinensis. Next base: position 212,647 of record JAUKNM010000120.1, read on the forward strand.
TTTCATTCTTCCTCATTATATTCAGGATCTTTTCTAGATTTATCATTAAATGGGTTTTATCTTCTGTTGTTCTGCCTCCATCTTCAGTAGCAATGATATAAATGAATCTCTTGCATTTTTTGTTCTCCACATCTTCTCCCACTATTTCATTTGCTGTTATGCTACATAACATTCTTCCTGCTTGTAGTCTACTTTCTTGTATTGCTTTTAAAATCTGCTGGTTTGCGTATAAAAGCTTATTCATAAGCTTCCCTTCTTTATCATCTGTCCCTTTAGTGATGATGATTAGGTCTTCGTCTTCATCCTTTAGCACCTCACCTTTTATGAGTTGGCTGTTTGTATACACCTCTTCCGGCCAAATTTCTTCTGTTAGCTTTTGTAATTCTTTCTCGCTTAGATCCTTATTTAATTCCTTGTTTATTTCCGCAGTTTTCCATTGCCTTTCTAATATCTTCTTATCAATTGTCCGAATGCTTGCATCAGTAGTTTCTTTGACTCTTTTCTTTGCATTCTCTGCGAGCTCTTCCAAAATTTCAGGTATGAAATTCATTGTCCCAGGTATTCTTTTCATATAATCATCAAGTGTTCTAATGGCGTCCTTTATTTCCTTTTTAGTATTTAGAATATCTTTTATTACCTTGCTCAGTACTGCAATTTCCTTTGCCATTTTCTGCATTAACTCCTGATGCATATGGTGTTCTTGCTCTGCTTTTTGAAGAAACAAATCTTGTTCTTCTCTACTCAGTTTCTCAGTAGTCTCCAATCGTTTCCTTTTAGTCTCCCTGATCACATTTTCCTTGTCAGGTTCAGTCGTACCGGGCTTGCTTAATTCACTTTGCGCTTAACCTAAGGTACTTAGAGAAGCAATGACCAAGTTCATATTGCCAGTTGAACTACGACGCTGAGGGGGAGATCGTCCAATTAAAGGTCCTCTTCTGAAAGGATCATAATTCCCTTCGAGGTGATCTATTCCTTGTTCTAGTGTTTGACATTCCATTTCACTTGTTCCAGTAGCATTATCTTGCATCCCGGCCTGGTTTCCCACCGTGGACACAAGGCAGTAGCTGGTTGACGGCGGGTGGGGCCTGCCCTCACACCACCATTCCCGACCGGTACTGAGGATCCGACGCCCCTGTCCCGTAAACTAAGCTCTTCTGAAGACCATTCCATATTTTCAATTATAATACATGTCCAATTTCTTAGCCGGTCGGCACCATAAATCCAGCCTAGCCAGAGCCCTGTTAGCCGTCCAAGATAGTAGTTTGGACGTTGCCCGCCCCACACGTGGCCGAAGTAACATGCCGGACGTAGGGTTGGTCTTTGTGGGGCTCTCCTGCATGTACATATATTCACTTTAAACTACTTATTACGATTTATTTGTGTATCTGTATTCTACAAAGTGTTCATCAAAACTCGCTTTCTATTTACTTCCAATCAAACATGCCCGAAATAGAACATAGTCTCGTCGCTATAATGTAGGGGACTGGGCGAAAAATAGGAACGTGCATTTTGGTATGAAATGTGTCGAAGAATACGTCGGTATGCACGAAAAATCCTATACAACTGTACATTTTTAAAATAATAAAATTTAAAATGTTGTTGAAAGCAGATTCTTAATATCTTTCTGGCTCCGAAAGTTAAAACGTGGTTTTAAACTGAAACACTTGCAATAAAAAAAATCTGGGTTATTCGCTTGCTTCCACAGGCCACGTTGGTGTTTGGGTTATATCAATATATCTAAACATACAGACTTGTGCAAATTATTAGCAATTTTGTTTTGAATGCTTCCAATTCCAGTTCAATAGGCCTTACATGCCTCACATGATCTTATATAATTATTTTAAATGTTCCTGTGGCTAATACATATTACTTCTAAAATCTGACATGCTACTTTGCCGATATTTCTGGCTAGCTTGGTTTATTTTTCCTCTTTAGAATGTTTATGCTCATTTTTTCCCATTTTGCTCATTGCACAGTGAAAGGTAAACTCCTTTCTTCTGCCCAGTAGCTCATTACCACTGCTTCTGTATTGTTCTTTGGTACCTAATGGCACTCCAGGTAAGTCATCCCCTGGCAGGTAGATCCTTTCCTGGGCATTTTGAGGGTGGGGGATGAGGACAGCAAAGGTTACTCTCACATTTGCTACGAAACCTTGCTGTTAGGAAGATGGGAAAGGTCCAAGACATCACACCACGCAAAAGAGCTCAAATTCAAGTTTTATTAAGTGCTGGGAATAAAACAAAAAAGGAAATAAGCAAAATAGTAGGTGTAAGTGCAAGTTATGTGACAAGCTTTGCACGTAAGCTGAATGAAAACAAAGCGACTTCACCACAAAGAGTGGGAAAATGTGGCAGAAAACGAGTGTTAACTTCAAGTATGAAACGTGTATTGGTCAGAGAACAGCTTAAAAATCTAAGCATGACTTATACACAACTTCAGGCCGTTGCACTAGAACATGGGTGTGCAGTTTCATCAAGCAGAGTGCGACGAAGACTTTTTGAAGCCGGTTTCAAAGCAAGGAGGCCTCGCAAAAAACAAAAACTAACGCCCATGATGATGAAAAAACGTCTTGCTTGGGCAAAAACATTAAAGGACTGGACATCTGAAGACTGGGCAAAGGTATGCAAAGTATTTTAATTTATAAAAATAGTTCATAGATTGTTTTATTTTCAGAAATTCATTTTGGACATTCAAAATGCTTTTGCTATCTTTTTCTCCGAATGAATTTTTTTTTTTTATTCCAAGGATTGTAGCCACACATTTTGTTTCCAGATTGTGTTCAGTGATGAAACAATGGTTTCAATAGTTGAAGAAAGCCCACAGTACGTAAGAAGGAGGCCAGGAGAAGCATTTAAAAAGGAATGTGTGGTGCAGAATGTGAAGCATCCAACAAAAGTGATGATATGGAGTGGAATTTCTATTTATGGGGTGGGGAAAATGAACATTGTAGAGGGAACCATGAATGCTAAGCAATATTCAGAAGTGGTAAAAAAGTGCATTAGGCCTATGATGAATGAGTGGTTTCCATCAGGAAATGGAATATTCATGCAAGATGGTGCCCCATGCCACAAAGCGAAGTGTGTAATGAATATTTTTTATGAACATGGCATATCTGTTTTGGATTGGCCTGGTAATAGCCCAGATATGAACCCCATTGAGTCTGTGTGGAGTGTCTTGAAAAAAAAAGTTAAAAGCTTTCACCCAACAACAAAGGAATCAATGGTGAATACAACTTTGTCAGTGTGGCAAAATGATGAAGAAATTCACAAAATGTGTAAGACTTCAATAGAGGGCATGCTTGCAAGAATTTCTGCCCTAATAAAAGCTAAGGGGGGACATACTAAATACTAGAATGATAAAATAAATCATAAACATTATAAAATTGAGTATTATTTTGTTAATAGCTGTACCAGATGGAATTCAAATACAACTACCAGCATAAAACTGAAAACTGCTAATAATTTGCACACGTCTGTATTTCTTTAAAAAAAATAAAGCCATAGTGTAACAGTGTAATAGTGTAACAGCCTCCAGCGACAAAGTTGTCAAGGAAATAATGAAATTATTTTATCTCCATGTACAACATCTCCAGAAGCAGGGCACACATGAATCGCCATTTAAAGACGAATGTTTCAGCGCGCAAGCCACACAGTGCCGCCTACAAACCTGGTCCTGTTGTCTTGGAGATGATAAAAGCCAGATGTGCTGTGACAGTTAAAGGAGTCGTACTTCAGTGGTTTTCAATAGGTTTCGGGAATTTGAGGCGTGTGTTTCTCAAGTTCTCTGGTAATTGCAGCTAAGTGATCAGTGCGCAATGGACCGCAGAAAAAAGGACTAAATTATTAAAAGTGACGAGCGAAAAATAATCCTTAATGTTTGATTATTTAAATGAAAAGAACCCCGGACACAGTGACTATAATAAACTTGGTTGTGAACGAAAGCACGGTAATCGCGGCGATGGAACGTACAGTTAGAGACTAAAAATACGCCAGGAATTTTTTCATCGTGTGACAGGGCCTTTTCGCTTTGCCCCACCCACAAAACCCTCCACCTTTGCACAGTGGATATGAGGAAGGGATTGTATAGCAATTAAAGGACTTAAGAATTATTTTACAGAAATGCAGACGTTGCTAGCAACATTTACTAGTCATATCTGTTCACTCGCGAAATTTCATGTACGTCAAATATCACACAAAGTTAATTTTGTTAGAATGTAATGTAGAAATTAAGGAAGCATATAACTATTTTATATAATTTATTTATGTACAATCTATTAAGTATTTTGCTTACTGAATCATTTAAAATATTCCTAGTGCCTAATGTTTAATGTTTGATGTATGCATTAAGTACTCATAAATTTATAAGTCTATACTTTTATGTGTCTATATTTATATATGACTCATATGAGTCATTCCACTTCAAATCGCACAAAATATGATAAAAAATGGCCTTAATATTTCAGATTTTCTTGAAATTTTTTTTTGGTGTTTTGGAACAAAATACATTTGACCCGTGTTTCTTCGTTTTATTAAAAAAAATTATTTTAGTACATATTACTTTTTGAAATGTCCCAAAAACCGCGCACTCCTCACCCTTCGATCAATCATACCTCCGACTGTAATCAAGCAAATTACTTGATCTTTGGCTCAAATTAAAGGTAAATTGCAGTATTTCGTGAGGTATTTATTAGAACATTTTATTAATTATTATTCACATTATATTTTATACGATTAAATTTTTAAAGTTACATAATAAAACAAACTCGACCATTTAAAAAACTGAAGAAAAAAAACAAAGAAAAAAAAACACTGAACATACACTGAAATTTATTCAATATTCTCAGAAAACATCAGAATGGTGTCTCTAATAGTTCAGTTGTAATTAACTTACAAATCAGTGCAGCGCACTCATGTGGAAGCGGTGACGGCTACCGTAACGTCGCACAATTGCCACCTTCCATTACAGCAACTGTTCACTGCTTGAGGTTCGATGAATGTTACAACAGTAGAGTAAGGAGAACACTGCTAGCTCACACTGTTATACGTGCACTATTAGCATCTGCAAAATGTTTTTAAAATATGCATTTTAAACTAATGTTTCCATATAACACAAAACTTTAAATATCTACTCGTTTACCTCCTTCTTCGAAAGAAAATTGTTTCACTAAAGCTTTAATTTTTGACAAAGGAATGAAGAAGTGTAATTTTAAAGCATAAGGGACCCATCGTTCTTGGCCCCTGACCTTGACTGGCAGTCCTGTTGGCGAATCCATAGCTTTTGTTTCTTTCATCAGCTCATATTGTATAATTCTGCGAAGGAAACCATGCACATGGATAGGGAGGGGGAAGGTAATGATGTCTGCATCATCTGAGACAGTCCTTGCTAATTCACAGGTGCTTTTTAGTGCAGCGTGCAGTTGAAGACATAGATCTTTGAAATAAGTAGTGAATATAGTGAGTTTGTGAGACATTGATCATAGCGTAAATCAATTATGCCACCTGTACGTTCTAAATTATGGACTAAAACATTACACAGTCAGAGTAGAGAAATTGTTTCAAATGTATGGGCGTACATGAAGAAAGAAGCTAAACGCAAAGAACTGTTTATCAAAAGATTTTTTCAAAAAATTCAAAAAGTTCAAAAGTGCTTATCAGATGCCACAGGAGTATCAGAAAGAAGGTGCATTGTGGAGAGATTTTTCTGCATGGACTGTACTGCCTTAGTAAGAAGAAGTTATGTGAGTAGCATATGAAGCTGACGCACCAATTCGCATGCTGTCTGCAGTCACCTGGCTTGTTACTCGCTTTCAAGCTTTACATTTGCTTCCTCCACGGTGAATTCAGCTGTACAAATGGATCACTACTTCCTGTCGTCCGTGAGCGCTTGCAGGCCTCCAGAAAAAATTGTAGCAAATGCACTTATGCTGGCTCCATAGTTTTTAAGGTCTTATTTTATAGATAAAATGTCAGGGAATACGTGTGTATTTTTTATTTTTTTTTATTTTTAGCACATCGATTAAAATTCTATTTTTGATTTTACAAAATATAGTATAAAAAACAGTGCAAAATTTGTGTGTAATAATGATTGATTGAAAGTTATTAAAAGTGTTGTATTTAACCTTTCCAGTGCGCCAAACCCCAACTCTCAACTCTATATGAACTTAGAGTAACAAGGGATTTTATATTACGGTGCGCGCAGAAATTGCTTAATTTCTAATAGCCATAACTAAGCAAGTAATTTAAAAATACGGAAATAAAAAAATACAGGTCTTCTTATTTTATGCCTATTATTCATAAAAAAATTTGAACCTCCTACGAAAAAGTCGTGTTTTACGGGTGTGCGATTTGACGTGGATTGACCCCTATGTGAAAAGGCGCCTGTGGCAAATCTTGTGATTGGTAAGCTGGATGGCGAAGAATCCCCATCACCTTTTCTGATTTCTTTGAAAGTGTTGGAACACATACGTAATTCAACAGTGGCTCGTTTGGTGAATGATGGACTTGAAGTGTTGTGCCTTGAAAGCGTTCAAGGGGATAAAAGTTATTGTTTGTTTATTCTGATGCTGCAGCACACATGCTAAAGACGGGAACTGCTTTACGTATCTTCTATCAAAATGTGATCCGTTTCAGCTGTCTCGCACAGGGCTACTATGTGTTGCCAAAGAAGTGCAAAGTACATATCCACAAGTGAACAGCGCTATTTCAAACACCAAGAAAGTATTCATTAAAGTCCCTCAAAGTGTGTTGCACAACAGAGAACAATTGCCAAATGTGAAGTTGTCCCCTGAATTTGTACTGATTATGTGAGGTACACCAAAGCGGCCCGTATAAACATTCCAGGTAAATCAGCAATTTCAGTGAGTGACGCCCAAAGTGCCTTGAGTACAATGCCAATTGTCTTATATCCAAAGCAATTTTAGATTCATTGCTGTCAGAATTTTGAAATTAGAAATTTGTGATACGCCAAAATATAATCTAATTAAATCTGTACTAGCAACCTCCTGTGACGTAAAGAGCTCGTTTTCTGTGTACAAAAACATTCTCTCTGACCGGTAGCAGTCCACGACAATGGAAAACGAGGAGATGTATCTGATGTTTCATTGCAAATCACATTGAGGTAAGTACATAGGGTTCCGCAAAGTAGCATTTAGTGGACAAATAGTTTAAACTTGTATATGAAAATTAAAATAGTTGTGAATCTTCATAATAAATTTTATTTACATTTGCTGTAATATGAACATGCTTAATTAATTAATCATTGTACCTCACTTTATTTTGCAAAAATATAATTTATAAAACGAGGAATCTTCAAGTAATATGAGGTTTAATACATCATTCATATAAAAATTAATATTACATGTTTTAAAACGTTTTAGGTAATAGTATATATTTCACCTCATATTATTACATAAATATGTACTATCTTTCACAAAAGTAAATACCCACCTTCAGTGAGACCCGCGTGAAGGGTCACCTAATTCTCGGGCGTACCTAAATAGAAGGTATGAGAATAAAATCAGTCATATACGTATGCTTCCTTTGCTGTTCAGAGGGGATGGCAGCCATTGCCTCACCTCGCAATTTTGAGAAGCGATGTTTCAGCAATCACTCTAAATTAAAGCGTAAATATTGCAAATTTAACGTTACTTCGTCTGAAGACAATATGTTTCTATTGGGTTCTGATTAAATAGTGGACCAGAAGTAGAAAACGATGTCAGTATTGAGCTATTTGCTTACCAAAGTAAGCTTAATAATCCACACTCAACTTCTGTGCTCAGTGTTAGACGAGAGCGTTAAAACACTTCAACGCAAACGCAGAGAGGCGTTAACGTGGATCTAATCCCACCCACCGCATATTTTTTTTTTTTTTCTTCCCTTCCTTTCTGCTTTAACGGGAACATCGTTATTTATATATCCTGAGCCAAATATACTATTATACAATATTATCATATTGGAAGATATCGATTACAATTGCTGTAGACAACACAGGGAATACATCTACTTCAACTGTCAATCATTCTTCCACAAATATATAATATTTTTCTTTAAATAACTCACATTCAAAGGCATTTTTCTATAAATGTCGACGGTTACTACCATATTAAAGAATTTACTACCGTCGTGTGCTGTCAATGCTTCGTTAGCTTACAGTGTATATAACAAAGCACTATATCTTGTTCATGTTAAAAAATGCACGAAAACTAAAACATTTCGGGCACAATAAAATAATTATTTTAGAAAATTAAATCCCTCGGCATTATCACATTAATTTATAATTTTTATGCACCCAATACTGGAATCATTTTAGTTCCAGTGCAATTTAATAAAACACCATAAGAACACCTTTTCTACAGATGTACTGAAGCTAAAATTGCAATGTTTGCCCGTTACTGCAGAAGGATTGCTGGAATATTGCTTTTTAAAACTGTGAGGTGAGTGAGCTAAGAGGAGACATGGCTGCCACGTCCTTTGGACAGCAAGGGAAGCACATGACTAATTTAATTCTCATACCACCCATGCAAGCACGCCTGAGGTTTAGGTGACCCTTCGCGCAGGTTTAGCTGAAGGTATTTACTTTTGTGAAAGATAGTACATTATTTAACCTTGAAGTTGTCCACCTTTAAGGATATTTAACAGCCAGAAAGTCGAATAACAGGTACCCCTCATTCGATTCTTGTTGCTTAACCGACAGCCTTGAATATAAGTTGTTAAACCCTTTGTTGTGATGCGAAGCACTTGAATCTTGCTGTTTAGCGTAAGGCATTTGTGGTCATCACTAAATCCCGAAGCATAAAAAGAGGAACTATAGAACACAAGCCTCTAGAATGTGCAGTATTGACATTTTATCAGTATAACTGCACTCGGCATGTCGTAGACAATTCGATGCCATAGGATAAGTACTGCGTAGTTTCGCATGGTTCTTCAAATGCTGGGATATTTTGTCTATAGTTGTGTCATTCAAACCTATACGAATTTCATCAAACAAGGATGCAATAATATCATTGATAAGCCTTGCAGTACCAGGTGCTTCATTACATTTCGGAGTAGATCCTTCGATGTATAAATAATTTCTGCTGGATATTAGGTACAAATATTTACCTTAGCATGGAAGTCTAATGTACTCACTGAAATCATTTATAAGGTGAAAAGCTGGATTCTTCCTTTTTGGTAGGCTTTCATTAAATTTAGGAACGGTACTCGCATTTAAAATGACCGTTCCACTACAATATAGCCAAGGGTCTCCACAAATCTTTTGATTAGCTGTCGTTAACTCTTTGCAAGTCGGAAACAGAGCACAAGTCAATTTAGACAGAAGTGATCTATTATACTAATCTCTCTGCTTTTTAGACAGTATTCCCATTTCGGCAGATATGACCTAATATCGCTTCCCTCTTCTGTCCACCTCCTGTCTTTTTCATTCTTCAATATCCGAAATACCCTATTCCACTCACTCTTCCTCCTTCTCGCGAAACAAGTGTATTTCTCCCCCGTTACCTGATCTACCCATTAGTACTGTTCATAAACTACATATTTTTCACTTTCACACCTGTTTATACTAGTCTTGGGAATCGCTTCAATAAGATTCTAGCTTGTTGAACTCATGACCTGATCCCGTCCACTCTCAAGGCTGGTTGCGCTATTGTTATGCCTCCTTTTCTTTCGTTCTATCGCATATCCCCTGTTCTTCTGCTCCTGCTTCAGCGCTATCTTCTAACGCGGGCATGGGCATGAGAGGAAAGGCAGTGACTGAACTTGGCTTACCCACCACATATTCTCTTGCCGAGTGACGAAGGTTGCTTGGATACAACACGTACAGTGGTGTTTCTTTCCATCTGCGCTGTATTACAATTTCTACGCTGTTATTAGCTATTTGAAACATATTTTGCGTACAATACTTATTACTCTGATAAGGCAAATTACATAATCTTGAAGTTTATAGCCCCCAGAGGCCTACTACGGTAGGTACGGGTTTGGCGTACCCGGGATCCCGAGCCATACTCTCGATTGGGTTCCTCTAAGGGGTGAGAGAGCATATGCTAAACGCCCAATCAACTTTGGTCCACTTTTGTGTTTGACCCCACCCGATACCTCTCTGAGCACAATCTGGTGGATAACCTATACTCGGGTTGTAGGTGGATGGGGAGGCGCAAGGGGTGACTGGGTATCACGTAATTCCCAGCCCCTGGTTATCATGTAGGATCTGTGTTCGTATGCATTGATAAAGGTCAGTCCGGGGAGGGGCCATTGCATGAGCTGATGCACTCCTGAAGGCGATTGGGTCCCTCTGTCTATACACTGGGAGGTGAGATCCTAGGGTGAGCAAGGACCAGGCCAGGACTCTCACCTAAGTCAGGGTGGCGCCCAGGAAGTGAGCATGCCATCGGAGACATTAACAATGGTGGAGGATTAATGCGCCATGGCACAAAAATCCATAAAAGAAAACACGCGAAGACAATTGTAAAGGAAGTAGCTGAGTTGAGTGCTCCTGGCTACTTGGTGATTACTAAAACAGAGGAGGGTCGGAAATTTACAACGTGAATCCATTTTCAATACAGCAGGGTCTTGACAAAATCGCTGGCCCAGTGAAAGACTGCACTAGATCAAGAAACGGCACGCTTCTGGCTGAAGCTATTTTAGCGTCCCAGGCAGCCAAGATGTTAAAAGCCAATTTGTTAGCCAGTGATCCGGTTAAAGTAGAGATGCACATGACCCTGAACTCCTCGCACGGTGTGATAAACACTCGTGTTTTATGCCCAATGAGGAGATTCAGGATAATTTAGAAGAACAAGGTGTGACAGCGGTGTATCGAGTCCAGCGGAAAGAGCGTGGCGAATACCAGCCCACAGGGACCCTGTTCCTTACCTGATAGGGCAGATCCCCCGCAAAGGATTAAGGCAGGTTATGAGGCCATTGAAGTTAGGCCATGTATACCGAACCCGCCCCGATGTTACAAGTGTCAACGCTTTGGACATACAAGCAGCTTTTGTAAATGGCCAAGCTACCTGCGTTAACTGCGGAGGCACCGCACATGATGATGCATATTCAACAGCACCCACTTGTGTAAACTGCAGGGGGGAACATCCATCTAGTTCCCGAGAATGCCTCGGTTTTATGGAGGAGAAAGCCATCCAGGAGATATAGGTTAGAGAGAAGGTGTCCTTCTTGGAAGCCCGTAAACCCATGCGTTTGTGCCAACCCTCTATCCCGAAGACCGGTACCTATAGCTGGGTTACAGCTAAACCAGTACTACGGCGGGAAATCGCAACATAAACTAGCGATACAGACAGGGCTAGAACTTCAGATAAAACTGTCATAGCTAGCCCAAAGTCAAAGCTTCCAACATCGTCGCCTAAGTCCGTATCAACCTCTACAAGAACTACAGATGAACCGAGAACTTCAGCTAGGTGGCCAAAAAAGCCTCGACCTCTACGAATAAGACCGTAATATATGATGCTTCACCCAAGAAATTTAAGACCAACTACAAAATATCCGACTTCGTGAAAGATAGTGATAATACTCCCAGTAAAACTAAGGGAAAAAAGAACATCTCCTCGAAGATCCTCTTCTGAGGAATCTTCTGGATTGGACTATGATCGGAGACTTTCATCTTCGCCGATCACCGTTTCTACGTGAACCTACTTGTACCCCATCTTTCACATACGAACACTTGGAATAAATATGATGAAGAACAAGAGGAAAGGAAGGTGTTAACTCTGTTACTATGAGTAGCTTCTAGTTATGGTTTGAAGCACAGATAAGAAATAAGGGATGTCTACCAACAAACCAAGGTAATTTCACAACAAGCCTGAATATGTTTTAGTACTCCCTCTCATCCCTGATAAAAGAGAACAGTTCCTAACGGAATAGTTATAGACAACGTGCAAAACGTCTACAGAGAGGAAACCTGGGAATCAACTAATTAGAAGTGAACAGCGCAATATCGCACTGAGCACAAATGTGCCTCCTAATGACACTTGGTAGATAATATTCTTGGAGAGAAGGCCAGGAAACGTGTTCAGTCAGCAGACTCAACTTTAGGTGAAAGGATAGCAGGGATGATAGTAACTTCAGTCACGAAAAGCGACGATGCACAGAGCGTTGGAAAGAAGAAGAGAGGTGAACTTTTATTTCCGATGCCTATCATTGCAGCTTTAGATGCTGCACCTGGAAGCGCTGCTAGGATTACCTCTTCAGGTAATAAAAAGGGTTAATGATGGGTAACTTGCGCAAATATCAAACATAATGAGATGAAGTCCAAGGGAAAGGGAAAGAAGTATAACAAAATAAGAAGAGGAGTTTCAGTGATGCCGGAGATAACAACTTTAGCTACTGCTTCTAAAGTGGCCAGAAGTTTAAAAAATAATAATGGAGGCAAACATGAATCCAGAAATCTGTCTCTGTGTGTGTGTGTATGTGTGTGTGTGTGTTCGTGTGTAGGTGTCGGAGAAGCCCATGAGTAATACTGATATCCAAGTGCATGCTAGGCTTCGAAAGGTCCTTATTTTAGAGTTGTATACATGACTGATAAACTATCTTCGAAGCTACATTTCAAGGATAGGATTATAGTAAACCTCCTCTGAAAATGAAGGAACACACTGGTTGCTATAAAGAGAGACTCAACCGTTTCTCACATACACACACACACACACACACACACACACACACACACACACACACACATGGACTAAACACACGAAGAAGAAAAAGAAGAGATGAATGCGGAAACTGTGCCCAGGAGTAGCTCTTAGTTCTGGTGTCCAGCTCAAGACCAACGTACATTGGCGTAACACCTATAATTAAAATCTCTAAATAACAAAGCTGATTAAAACACAATTCCACCAAGTAAGCTTAAGAGTAGGTTGTGTTAGCTAATAATAGGTTAGTTCTACCTGTAACAGAAAGGTTGTAAGGCTAATTCGTCTTATCCTCCTTCCGCCCATGTTGTCGTTTGAAGAGAAAAAGGTTTACAGAAGTCGAAAAATCACTGCAAGAGTACAAAGAGACTAACACGTCAAATTAGAAACTTCAAACACAGGTGAAAGTTCCTGAAAACCACAGTAAACATACTATAAAGCATAATAAAACGACTCAAAAGCTCACAAAATTACTGTTAAAAGGTTACAAAAATCGCAAAGTCCAGTAAATGTACGTAGAGTATTTGTAAAGTAACCCAAAATAGCTGTAAAGCGTAAAAATATCTGTAAAGCAGGAAAATATGTGGAAACACATAAGAGTACTGTAAAAAACTGAAAAAGCATCACAAATTCCTGCACAGTGTGGCTAATAACTGTAACAACCTGAATAATTGCTATTGAATTTGAAGGGAAAAAGTGGTCCTTAAACCTGACAAATTCTCATAAAGATGTACTTTAGACGATGTACAGATCTGTTAAGTGATTGGAGGCGCTTCATTTAGAGGATTACAGATTCTTTCCACGATAGATTAGCTTGGTTTGGAATCAGGTTAGATTGGGTTAGATCATACCTTGTCAACTCGCGTTCATGGATTGGATGACATCTTTGGCGTCCTCTGGAGCTGTACCGGTGCGATGCCGCCTTTGTTGTACCACCCTACCAGTATCCCTACCAATGTGTGGACGGGTGGCGGCGGATGCATTCGTACTGGAAACGACAGAGATCCCATCCAAGCTAGCACCTGTTGTTCATCCGGATCTGGTCGCCCTTCGGGTCTTTCCCTTCATCCCTTCCGCCCAGGGGTCACGGTAGAAGCACAAAGGATTATAAACGCTTACGTGCGATACTCTCCCCCGTTTGGGGGTCTCCGCTGTACGTGCCTACGTGCTCATCGAGGCAGAACGCCCAGATCCGACTGAATCCTCGTTTCAGGGCAGTTCCCATCGCTTGATTAGCCATTCCCTCTCTATCTCCCCCTTGTTCTCTCCCTCTCTCTGACTCGTTCTCTCTCACTTGCTCTGCTTTTCACTGGCACAGCTATTCCGCGTGATATGGTAAATCACAGTTGCGTAGGTTGGAAAATTGTGCACTGTAAAGGCGACCAAACTTGGTTTATACGTACAACTGCAGGTGCAATGTTTAACACTTTGTGGAAAGACCTTTATCTTGTGAGGGAAACTAATAATAACAAGGTGCTATGTACGGTTTGTCATAGCACTGTATTCACAAAAGCGTACAATATACGGCGATACTATGACGCTAAGCCCGCGAGTACACACAGTACATAAGTTGGCTATGAACGAAGCGCAGTTATTTTGAAGTTGAAGGAGGAACTGCGGTATAATGATAAGGTACATAATAAAACGCGGCCTAGATGGGGCTTTTTACATTCTCTCCTTAATTATGGTTAACTGACGGAAGAATATCCGACGCTGGAGTACGTGCGAGCTTTAACATAGCGCAAAGCGTTTACAAATGGGAGCCTTATCAAAGAATGTATGGTTTCAAGTGCAGAATTGTTGTGTTCATTGGAGGTTCCGAAATTTGAATCCAGTCTTTCCATCAATATCATATCTCGACGTGTACAGGAGCAGGGCGCAAACTAAATTGAGCAATAGGTGCAAAGGCTTTCTGTATCTTTCACTGGCATTAGACGAGAGCACTGCTGACGCCGATACGGCCCAGCTTGCTGTCTTCAAAGAGGCGTGACTACCAATGTTGAGTCACAGAAGACCTGCTCGATTTAGTTCCGTTCACGGATACAACAAGCGGAAGTCATATTTTCCTCGCTGCTGAAGACATAATAGAGAGCATGGAACTACCATTGCAAAATCTTGGCTCTATTGCCACTGATTGCGCAAATGCCTAGTTCTCAAGGGCTAGGAGTTGCATGAAGACTGGGTAAAAAGTGTTGGTCACCGGTTTAGTTGTACTTTGTTTCCTTCACCAGGAACATCTATGTGTCAAAACCTTCAACTTCCAGTCAGTTTTAAAAGTTGTTAATCGGCGTATGAATTTCTGTAGATAACAAGCACTTAACCATCGCCAATTCAAAGTGTTTCTCAATGATTGTGATGCGTAATTACTAGACGTTCCTTTTCATTGTGGAACCAAATGGTTAAGTTGTCCTGAAGTATTGGACTGTGCTTCTACAATTTTGAAAGGCATGGCTGTCTTTTTGCAGATGAAAGACTCACCCAAACCACTTTTATCAGCCGTTGATTGTGCCACAGATCTTGCTTTTTAACTCACATTACTCACCATTTGAGTGAACTGAATGTCTTCATGCAGGAAAGAAACCATTTAACTCTTTGTCTGCTAATAACGTGTATATCCATTATAGACTTTTAACTCGCCCTGTTCTAATAACGTGTATACACGCTAAACGCGTTGCGCTAAGAAACTAGCGTATGACTCCTACACAAAGATTTCTGAAAGCGGTTTTAACACATTGCATGCTCGCGCCTCCTATTGTGGTGATAACAAAGTGCCTATGAGCATTATATCTATCTTGTTCCGCTACCTTGAATGAAATATTTGAAGGTTTGCATTCGTTGCTGCCCCATGAGTGATACAAACTTTGTATCACGTGATGCGGGGAGTTACCGGATTTCAAGCAGGGTTGCCAGATTGGGTGAAAAGTAGCTAATTGGCCTACATTTATTTTTTCAATTAAATCTTTATTTATAGTCGCTTTGACTACTGGGTCTTATCACGACTTCAAAGATTATATTACAAGTGATAATAGCAGAGAGTAAATTTACAGTACATGTGTTTTATATTTATTTACACATAAATTTTACAACTGGTTAGAATTGCAATGCTTCACTTTTTACAACTGATTTAGTATAGATATTTTTTCTGCAAATATTATTGGCTTTGTGGTATGTCTTGTGTTATTAAGGACTTCTGAAATTTCTGTTGCTATTTTGTATGTTGTTCTCCAGTTTACGTGCTGGGGACATTCAGTGAGGATATGTTTGATGGTAAGAGCAGTACTACAAGTATTACATTTCGGAGCTGGTTTCTTGGAGAGTAGGAAGGAATGAGTGATGTTGCTATGGCCAATTCTCATTCTCGTGATGGCAACTTGTGTCGGCGTTTTAAATCTGCGTATGGATATGCTTTCACTGATGTCTGGCGAATTTCATGTAATTTGGTATTTGGGTTATTGAGCCACTATATTTTCAAAACATTTTTAATTTTCTGTTTGATGTATTTTCAATATCTTGATGAGGAGTGGTTATTGTGAGGTCGCTGAAGGGTTGCCTTGAAGCTTCTTTAGCTGCAGAGTCAGCTTGATCATTTTCTGATATCGTCATATGTGAAGGTATCCACGCTAGTATTAGTCCCTTTTTTTGCTCGGACTGCTTTTGAGTATAGTATCTGTATTTCCTGAACTAGGCAGTTATGTGTAGATCTGTGTTGAATTGCTTTTACTGCGCTCAGCGAATCGGTGAAGATTAAATAGTAGGCATATTCCTTAGATCGCAATGCATTTAAAAGGGCTTCTTTAATAGCAAATAATTCCAAGAAAATATAGTGAAGTATGACGGTAATTTGTAGAGCATTATGTGATTCGGATATACTACAGCACAGCCATTGCCATCCCTAGATGTTGAACCGTCTGTATAAATTGAATCATAATTAGGGTAAGAGTCTTGGAATTCTCTGAATAGTTTTGTCAGTTGTAGTTTTGTTATGTACATGAAGTTGTGTGTGATGGTGGGAATTAACAATCGCCAAGGTTCAATACTGTTACTTTTAATTCTTGTGGTTGTAGGTGGCAGGCAGAGGTCAGATCTTTCCTATACTGTTTTATTGTGATGTCAAAGGGCCTTGATTGTTGTGATTTACGAGTATTTGTGCACGTTTTCTTCTCTGTGTTGTCATGAATATACTGCCACTTCAGAGCTAGAGGAAGTTTTAGTTACATAGATTAGACTCAACGTATTCTTCGAAGTTCAAGGGAGAATTCCTCACTTCCATTTGTAGATTAGGTACTGATGAGGTTTGTATAGTATGCACCAAGGGCTGCTCTGAGGGCAATAGTTTGAATTGTGGTGAGAAGCTTAAGAGTTGTAGCTGACGTTGGTTTATATACTACACAGCCATAATCTAATTTGGATCTAATTAATACTCTGTAAGTTTTGATTAAGACATAATTAGCTCCCCAGTTTTAGCGCTCAATCTTCTTATGCAGCTGTTCCTTAAATCTTTGATAGTGGAAGGAAAGTTAATTTCTTGTCAAATAGTATGACGAGAATTCTAGTCTCATAAACATTTTATATTTTGTATTCATTAATATACAACTTAGGGCTCAGAGTAAGTTTCTTGTTTCTGGAAAAAGTAATGCATTTCGTTTTCTGCTTTGAAAATATCAGTCCTGTCTCTGCTGACCAGGCTTCAAGATTATAGTGTCTCTTGTAGAATTTCTTAAATGGTGATTATGTTGTTCCCTTTGCAGAAAATTGACAATTCATCTGCAAAAAGGCAGGCTGTTACAGGTGGATTGACGTAGGATATTATACCATTTATTGCAACTAAAAATAACGTTACACTTAGTATCGATCCTTGAGGGATGCCACTTTGTATCATTGCTTCCTTTGATAGAATTCCATTTGCTCTAACTCTGATATTTCTATTTTCTAAAATATTGTAAATGAATTAAACAATATTTCCTTTTATTTGATTGTCAATAAATATCTTTAGTATATATTTTCTCCAGGTCCTATCATAGGCCTTTTCGATGTCAAAATTGATTACTGACATATGCTGGGAGTGTAAGAAAGTGTTCCTTATTTCCGATTCTAGAATTATAAGAGTGTCTATTGCTGAGTGATATTGTCGAAAACTATTTTGTTCAGTTAAGAAGAAGTTATTTTTCTCTAAAGTCCAGCGTAATAGACTGTTTACAATCTTTTACATGATTTTGCACAGAGTGCATGTTAAGGCTATTGGGCGATAGTGGTTTACTCTGGTGTGACTTTTGTTTGGTTTCGGTACAGGTATAATTGTAGCTTTACGCCACTAATCAGAAGATACTTTATTAGCCCACATGTAATTCTAGATATCCTTAAGATAACTTAAGGTTGTAGGAGGAATTTGTTGTTATGATTACATAAGAGATATTATCTGGTCCAGGACTTGTAGATTTACAGTTGCGGAGTGTTGTCTATTTAAACATTGATATTTTATCATTGTATGGTTCATTGGAGTCACTGAAAATATTTTCAAAAGAGATACTGTCATACTTCGCTTCATTTCTTAAAATTCGCTCATCATAATCGACGTCACTGGAAACAGCTGAAAAATTATCTTCCAGAGTATCAGCTATTGCACATGATTCTGATATGATCATATCATTTTCATTGATAGACAGTTTATTTGAAAGTTATGATTAATTCCACAAATTTTCTTTAGTTCATTTCACGCCAGTTTTTATGGAGTCTGATTACCCAAGGCGGAAACAAATTTTAACCATGAGTTTCTTTTGCAATTCTTTATTTCTCTTCTTACTTTGACTCGTAGCTTTAAAATGTGATTTTATTTTAATTTGAAGGTTTTTTTACATGTGTAATAAGCGTTGTTTTTGTTAATGATCTCAGGTTTACAAGCTTCATTCCACCAGGGCACTTTTCTTTTATTGCGTGGATTATTCAGTTTAGGAATACTAAGCTCAACAGACTGGATTAACAGATGTGAGAACTTTTCGATTATATCGTTTATATGTATGTTTAGCCATTGCTTTTGTTGTGGTAGCAGATGTTTTCATTTATGATAGTTCTGTATGTTTAACAATCAGCTTTCTCAAAATTGCACTTAGGAATTTGAAAACTCACAGAATTTGCATTTTCCATCTTAATTAAAATAAGAAGATGATGACTGTAAAATAATGTCGCATAAGCTGTCCAGTTTAATAGATGTGCTATGCCAGGGGAATAGATTGTTAAATCAATGGAGCTGTAAGTATTATTTGCTATAGAATAATGCGTGGGGTTGCTATTGTTAAGTAGAATTAACTCTGAGTTAAATAGCAAGGATTCAGTAACTTTTCATCATAAAAACAGTGCTTTTGTCTCACCGAAAGCTGCTGTGTGCATTAAACTTCCCCAATAATATAAAAGGCTTGGGTAATTTTAATATTATTTCGTTTAGAGCAGAGAGGCTGATATCATTACTATTGGCCAATATACATTACGTATACAAATATGTACCTATGCCTAGTGTAACAGATACTGCAACTGCTTCATATGCGGTAGGTATTCAGTGGGCTGCTCTTTTGTGAGATATTATTTGAAACATAAGTTGCTACTCCGCCACTTGTACGAGATGCATCTTAGCGGTTAGCATAGTGGGCATTATAACCATTAAATTTAGCCACATGGTTATTTTTAAAGTTCGTTTCTTGTAAGCAAACCGTTAAGGGGTTATGTTTTTTGGGCAATAATTCTAGGTATTCATATTTAGGCCTAAAACCACTAAGGTTCCACTGCAAAATTGTTGAGTCAATATTTTGTGTTTGAAAATGTATTTTATTACCCTGTGTAATAATTTAATTCTTTATCTTTAGTTTTTCAATTATTTTGACTAATTTCTTCTCTATGCGACAGATTCTACTTTTAATGGCCTGCTATATAATTTCCTCATCATTACTACTAAACCTTCTAGATCAGTGTTTCTCAAACTATGGGTCCCGACCCACCAGTGGGTCGCGGAACGTCCCGTCAGGTCTACAAAACGCTTGCTGAATTAAAATATGATGGTATTTTTAATTAACATGCATATAATCATACTATATTTACTTTTTCATGAGTTGTTAGTATGTACTAATTTAACTTATGGGTCGCGTGAAGCTTAATATGCTTCAAGGTGGGTCCCAGATTTAAAAACTTTGAGAACCGCTGTTCTAGATCCTTGGTGTGTTCAAGTCTATAGATTCTGTCATCAACTCCTACTGTATTGTTCATAAAGCTTCTAAATTCGTAGTAAGTGAGGGCATAATCCTCCGGGAGAGCTGTTCGCTTATTGCTGGCATTAATGCTGACTTTTTTGTTCTTTTATATATGTGCTTAGCTTTGTTCTCCCCTTCGCGGCCTTGAAGAAAAGTTTCATCTTGGACCGCAACGTCAGTACAATTTGAAGAACGATCGGACGCGTTTGACCCCTGATCTAACGATGAATCAGTTGAAACGGGTCTATTCATTCCTGAAGATTCGCACTCCATAGCACAGATGTGTGCTGTAGGTTGCGGTTGGGGCTTTTGTTTAGGATTTTTTTATCATGATGTTTAGGCTGGATAGATGATCGTGTTGTTAGATTAGTAGTATTTGCTGCTTTTAGTGCAGGGAAGTTTTCTCCATCATGTTTGTACAAAGAACTAGTTTCTTTGCAGGGTTCTTGATTAGAGGCACCTTCAGGGGAATTTTTGTATTGTTTTGCAAGATGGCTATCCATCTTACATAGGAAACAATAGGGGTATCAGAAGTTAAGTATATCCAGTACGAGATATCTTCAAATTGAATTTCAAGGTTATCCGGTAATTTGTCGAAATCTTCAGGTTTCATATACATCTGTCTTCTGAAACTCATGTGAGTATAGCCTGGGATGGAGATTCCCGCTCTAATGGATGAGATTGAAGAAGCTGGGGTCACATCATACAGTAGAGCCCCGTTTATCCGAAATAAAGGGGGCGAAGTAATTTCGGATAACGCAATTTTTCGGATAATCGATGAAAAATGTTTTTCGTAAAACTGGGAGGAAGTAAGAGATGGTTAAACATGTACGTTTTAAACATAACGTTAATTAGGCAAATAAATCATAATTATACATTATTTCTGCATCCAAAAGTGTAATCAGTTATTTTCTTCTGTCTTTTTTCTCGATTCGTTTACGAGATGCTATGTCGCGCCCGCTGTTCATGAACCAAATATCGGCGGGTGTCACTTCACTGCTCTCTTCAACATACTGCACGATCATGTATAACAACATAGCCTTTGTTAAAGTGCTATGTAAATTATGTTACAATAACGTGTGTCGAATGAATTTACTAAATACGCAACTACCAAACTTTCTTACCTCCAGTGCCTCGAATCCTTCGTCCCATTATCATTATCGTCCTCTTCCGGGTCGTCAGCTTCGGCCACAGAGTTCATTACCAAATGCACGATATCCTGGTCCGTCAAGTCCAGCTCTGGATCGTCAGACTACAACCAGGCGTCAATTTCACTGCGTCCAATTCCTTCACACCGTGGAATTTGTTGCACTAATTGCTCGATATTATCGTCATCTTCCTCATCCTCAAAATCAAGTCCATCTTACAATTTATTCCACGTATTCTGGATGGATGTTTCCGTAATTTTCGGTTCGGTTAAGCGGGGTTTTACTGTACTTGTTTAATTTGGTTTCAATTGCAGAATTCGGGATTACAGGACATACATTAGAGACTATAACTCTCTTATTCTTGGAAAGCAAAGTTCTTACTTCCAGAGATATATTGTTAATAGTTATCGTTGGGTTCTTAGAAGTTATCTCGTCAGTAATTTGCTTACTGACCAAATAAATGCAAAGTCTAGCGTTAGAAATGAGAGAAACAAAACATACGTTGGAAGAATCTGTAATTTTACCAATTGAAATAATGTAATCCTTTATTACTATTCCATCGTGGGCTTCAATAATAATCGCCGGCTCTTTATTTGGTCTAGTTTGTGTTACTGCTGAATAGGTTGGCACCACTGAGTTGTTTGTGCCATTACTTACATTTGTTTGGCGATTCTCCTCTGTTACCTGGCTTCCGTAGACGGCAGCCATTGCAAGAAAGGTTAGGCTACTACGTAGCAAAATATAGCAATATGTGTCCTACCAGTCCAAGTTCAATAATCCTAGCTTTCACTCGATGGACATAGACAAACAGGAACTTAAAAATGGTAAAATACTGTAGGACCTGATGATCTGTAGGTATAGGAATAAGCAATGAAACTCTTACCCCGCTAGTAAGGAATAACAACCAATGCTTGTCACCGCCCTCTCGACCACACCACTTTTATTTTGTTGCGGCTGCGAAGTTCTATGATTGGGCTACTTGCGACTTCTTGGGCTACTTAAAATTCAGTTGGGCTACTTTTGGGCTAACAATGATTTCATGAGGTTTTAGAATAACGCTTTCATTGATTTTTGTTAAGTTGGCGGAATATTTAATATTTAATAGCATGACAATGTGGTTTCCTGTATTTATGGTTAACACTCCGCCGGGAAGGCAAAAGGTCTATGTAATCAAGCTATAGACAAGTATAATAAATATAAATTCTATCATTAATAACGGGCTTCTTATGTCACCTGAGTATCACGTCTTTTACTATTTTTAGCACACGTGTCTTGCTAGCCTATCTACTTCAAACATTTGAAGGTATATTGCAATTATTCACTCTAAATGTATTTTATGCCAGATGCTTTGCAACAAACGAGGATTTTAAAACTACGATGCCTTCTTATTTTATGTAGTTTAATAAGATATAAGCAAATCTGGTTACTGGAATCGTGAAACCAGAATACACTCATGGTGTAAGTAGATCGACAGTTTGTATTCCATACAAATAAGAAAGAGAATTTATTTGCTTCGCGAAGCGTCCTTCGGGATTAAGATACCTCTGTACTACAGGAATGAATGTCTGATATCTTCGGTCAAACAGTTTCATATTTTGATGGTTGTAACTGGAAATAAAAATGTATTAATTGCTGCTAAGTGCAAATGTCGTATCTCATTAGTTATAACTTTTATTGTTATTAAATCGATTCTAAATGTATGTATAACTATAAAAAGTCTATAGGCATATTCGGAAACTTCAACATCACAGTTAGTTAAAATTCTGCTTCATATTTGATTATAAAACCGGGCAGCCAGTGCTTGTGGTAAAACCAAAATTCAATTTGAATTCAGTAATGCGACGGTAGAGTGAGTTTTTTCTCTTGTGACGTCCGCTAAAGCTAAATTACATAGTCGTATGGCGCTGAATCTTGTTAGCTCTATAGGTACTACGGTTCAAAGTAAGTATAGAAGAAACTGACAGGTGTTGTCTAAATGTTTAACCTTCTTCTCCTATACTACGGTACATTTCCGACATATATAAGAAGGGTAACAATCTAGAGAACACAACAAATGAATCACAGAAGAAGAGTGGGTATTGGAAGCACTTTGGTTGTAACAAATGAGTTCAAATTTATTATTTATTAATGTATTTATTTAACAGTCTATCATCATGAACGTATAGTTGGATTATTATTTGCTATTATTGAATATTGCATCTCTTTCATACTTATGCCCGGGAAAATGGTATAATTAAGTTCCTGATTTATCAATATACGCAATATTTTGGGCTACTTCAGTTGGAATTTCGCTACTTTTTCAGCCAATGTTCACTACCTTCGAGTTTAAAAATCTGGCAACCCTGATTTCAAGGGTGCGTAAAATGGATTCCTCAAGCAGTACGGGGCGTGCTGAATTATTAGACATTTTTAATGAATTATCGTCCGATCTTTCCGATTTGAGCGACAGCGAAAACGATCAGGATTATGCTAAAGCAGTTTATGAAAGTGCAGGTGTTGACAGGAGCGACAGTGAAAGTGAACAAAGCGATCACAAGCAGCAAGGGGCGTCGCAGACAAAGAGAACACGCGCTGGTCCTTGTTCCAGTGGCAGCGGGGTGACTTCAAACCACATTTGCACCAGTTCAGGGGTCAACATTCAGGTATTTTGGCAAACATAAATGCTGACTGCACTATTCGAGATGTTTTTCAATTATTTTTCCGTTGCAATCATGCAGCACATAGCAGATGAAACCAATAAATATTACGTATTCCCGTGTTAGAAATGACAATCTTCCCAAAAACTCTCGTTTGCAAGCTTGGAGCAACACCACTCCAGAGGAATTGTATGTACTTTTTGGAATCACTGTGCTCATGATCAGAGTAAAAGAACTAAGCGAACACTGGTCCAAAGATCCTCTTATTGCAACATATCAATTCTCAGGCTATATAAACAGGGATTTTACTTTCGAGGGTACTGCATTTCACATGACAGGGGGAAAGGCTAAGTAAATTGACACCAATAATTGACCCTTTGAGGAGAGATTTCGGGGAAGTTTTTTATCCTTTTCAAGATCTTTGTATAGATAAAGGTCTTGTGCTTTTCAAGGACCAATTGCAATTTTACTTCTTACACTACGTATAGTAGAGGATGTATTGTATTCCATCCAAAAATTCGATGTCGCGATTTCACCGGAAATATGTTTTGAGGCCCCCATGAATCCAATAAAAGCATTTTTAGAAAAAGGTCTGCGCGCGCGCGCGCGTGTGTGTGTGTGTATGTGTATCTGTGTGTCAGTGTGTTTCAAGGATGCGACACGAAGATTTTGAAGAAAATTGCTCCACCCTAAACTACGCTTTACATGGAAAATTTTAATATTCCTAAAAGTGGCTCTAACGATTTTGACTAAAATGGAATATGTTTGAGATATTTTTATGACAAATGAAATTGATATCTTGAATTTTCTGGTTATAGCCCACGTAGTCCTATTTACTCTGGATGACTTTTACATAACTGGTAAACCGTAAGAGATAAACCAAATCTTACTGTACAAAGAAATTAGATCTTGCTAAAACACACAATTTATATCTGAATAATTTTTTCCGTGGAGTGAACCATTTCGGAGATAATGCTTGTTATTTGTGTGAGTTTTGGAGAACTTATATTTCTGTCAAATGGAACATCGTTATTCATTTTTTTGTATGTTAACCGTTCAACGGAATTTGAACGCTTTGAAACATTTGACATTACCTTAACCTTAAGTACATTATCTTAAGTAATATTTCAGGGATTATATGCGTTTTCTTTCTAATTTTTCTTATTTATTCATTCATTCATCCATTCATTCATTTTATTCATTCATTCATTTATTTATTTACAGATGAAACACAATATAAAGGAACATTTTAGATGTTTATATTCAAAAGCAGGACTCTAGAATTTTAAAATTTTCTAATAAATATATGTTGTTCAATAGTTCTAGAATGTGCCACTCATTTTTGAGACAGTTGTGTCTGAAATTTTTAAAAGACTGAAATATATTATTGTGCAATTCATTGTTCGCTCCATTTTTGTGCAAATTGGACTTTATTCCAGATAAACAAATCCCATTTCCTGTGAAAGAGAATAAAAGGAATATCTCGAATTTGCGTTTAGATATCTATTAAACAAACAATGCGAAAACATTGCTGATATCAGAAAGCTGTCATTCGTATTATTGTTATTTCCGAATGTGGTTTCTCGAATTATGTTTTAGGACAGTCAACAATATTGTCACCGGCATTACCTCGTCATTATCAGTCAGGGCTAGTCACGCATATCCCGGCGAGTTTGGTTCAGTTTTGTTTTTCATGAGTGCCTGAACTGCGAAATTGAAACTAAACTTCATTCTACCACATGTATCCAATTTGATGGGTTAAAATAACATATTGTACAGTAACCATTTAAGTTTGGTAATATACAGACTTCTGCCATGATTCCTGCATGTTCTTAATACACGACATATCACGTGGTTATCATTTAGGAAGCGGAGTTTAATAACGTAATTATGATATAGTTTGGTATGTTCAAATGCTTTCACCGTTGCATTCTAAAACCAAACCATTACCAATCAAAGGCAACCGTGTTTTGAGGTCCCTCTAGGTAGCTTTGTCTGCTTCTGCTCTCTACGGCAACTGATGATGGCTCTATCTTCTCAACGATGATTATATAGGTCCTGTGTCCTTTACAATACGCTCGAAGATCTCAGGGCAAAGGAAGACACAAACAACACGAATATTGTTGGATTTATTATTCCAAAAGTATGTTGCATTGGCAAACCTGCACACTTGTTCTTACTATTTAAAATACCGGGGCCTTCACTGCCTTCTGATTCTCCGGCTGGGTTGAGGTTTTTTTTTTTTTTTTTAAATGGACGCTCTTTAACTTCTATGGTTCTTAGCGTCCCTTTCTACCTATACTATATATGGGCGTGAAAGACAACTTAATTTCACTTAGAGACCTCTTTATCAGACTTGAGGTTCCTTTACGTGCCGTAAATCTACGACACGGGACCACTGGCTTTACTTCCCTTCCGAAGGAATCCATGCTAAGGATTTTTACATCCGAAAAAATACAGTGCCCTCCACCGGGTTTCAGCCCGCCACCTCTGGAACGACAGAACGACAGGCTAGGATGTTTTCCCTAGAACTTCCTCAGGATGAACACGTTATTGTACGATCTCGGCTTGTCGTATTTCTAAGAATCAGGGCTCAACAATCAAACACCTACACCATCATGAACAACTAACAGAATTACAGTTGCACTTTTATACAAATTAACTCTGGGGAAGCAGTCAAACATATTGCTGAAAGTTTTAGCGCCAATCTCCTGCGACTAGTGACAGTGGCGGCTTCAGACTTATATTGAAGTGGCGTAATATGTCCAGAACCACACGTTGCTCATACAAAATCCCCGTCCTCATATCAAAATTTTACCTCCTTATAACTGGCTGAAAGATCATGGACATTACACCATGACTTTGTAACGACAAAATTTTGAAAATCGTAGTCTCCAGAATCACATGACAATACTTTATTGCCTTTTAGAATGAATCTCCTATTTACTTGGTGTTCCGTCTACTACTGATATTTCTAGATGCTTCGGAAGGCAGCATAGAAGAAATAATGAACATTTCTTCTTTACACCAAAGAGAACAGCAACAAAACTGAGGCAAACCAGGAACACCTTTTGTGCAGCGAAAAATGATATTCTTATAAAATGACCATTTACAACAGTTGCAGAATTAACATTTGAAACGAGTACACATCAGACACGCACATAATAATACGCTATATCATTTAAAACTATTTTGGGCTTGATAGCTTTATTCTGAGTCAATTAGCAAGGTCATTCAACAGTTTAGAATAATGAAAACTGTACTTAATAATGAAAAGTGAAGTTAAAGCAAACAGAAGCAAGCAAGATGGCCCTGCGGTAACGTGTGATTTGCGATATCCCGGGTTCGATTTCCGACAACCGTCTACTCTGATTTTGGGTTTTCGTGGTTTTCCTGGTCCCTAAGTGAATGTTGGTGTGGTTTCTCATCTACCACTAGTTCCTTTCTGTATGTTTTCCTTTCATTCCGTTTCCTTCTCATCTTTCAGGTGTGCTTCTATATTTCATGGTGAATGGCAGTGCCAGACAGATGGTGCGGATGCTTGCTCCTCGTGACCATTAGAGGACTGCTTGTTCGACAGGCCGTTCATTGCCCGCTCTAGGCAGCTGGAACTGATAGGGACTTGCGCGTCTGTATGCCCTGTCTGCCTGTAGTCTCGTACGGTTCCTTCACTTCAATTCTTCCTCCTGGGGTTGTGGGGGTGGCCACAAAGGATCTATGTGGGAGTACGTGTGCAAGCTGTCATTCTCCACCTATACCCATAAAACAGATATTAATAGGTATCTGGCATGACTTAGACAACTGTTACGTACAAGGTGAAGCATATAAAACCGTTCACAAATCACTTTTATTTAACAAAGTAGTTATGACAAACATTTGTGTTTGGCAAACAATCTGAAATTGAAACAGTTAAAAGTTTGAGCTTAAGTGATTTGAATATGTTGAAAGCTCCCAGTCGTTCCTTGAAGTAGTGAAGATAGCTTTAGAAGTGTTTAAGGTATTGCACCTTTCAAAGCACTGTTTAACCGCATCATAATGTTGTGTTCTTACTAGACGTTCAAAGAGTTACATTGATAGATTTTAATCGTAAATGAAGCCACCGTCAAATATGTATGTTCCCGAGTTTATGACATTCACTCGACACTTGGTGTTTAAATGTTGAATTCTATTCACCAAAACTCTTTTAATGTAAATTGAAATTATGTTCGAAATGTGCCGAGGATCGCAGCACGACCTAGTCGTTCAGTACCAAGCTATGTCGAAATTTGCTATTACTCCGGAAGAACTCAAGTCGCGCAAACACATGAAATTTAGTGTTACCTATTAATTTTTCCTGTGTGTGTGTGTGGGGGGGGGGGGTTGTAGAGCATAAAAGGCATAAGAAAATGTAATCTGTAAGTGAACAAACCGATATGTGCACTATAAGGCCTTGCAGATGGGAATGTGCCACGAGGACGTGAGCTTTATGCAGAAAGTTACCTTCTTCATTAACATTCTCAGGAATTCACCAACACTTGAGAGAGAGAGAGAGAGAGAGAGAGAGAGAGAGAGAGAGAGAGAGAGAGACTCATTTGAGAGAAGTGTTCCGGATGTTGAGAGACCAAGACAAATACAAAGCATTGACCGTGAAGAGCAAGTTCTTCGTGATGCGGATACAAACCCATCAAATAGCACAGATGCGCTGCCGTAAGGGAACGCATTAGTCACATAATTATCTGGAGAATTTTGCACCAAAATCTTCTGTACCCGAATCATCTTCAGCGGTTGCAAAGATAACATGTGGCAGACTTTGGGTCAAGCAGAGCTTCGTGCCATCGCATGTTAGTGAATTGTGATGTGTTCACGAATTTAGCATGCACCTTGCTCACTGATGAGGCTGGGTGTACTATTAACGGCATATTCAATCTTCATAATACTCATTATAGGACTTAGAAAACCCCTCATGAAGTACGACAGGTAAGTCATCAACAGACTCTGTCTAAACGTTTATGGGGAATCATTCATGACCACTTTATTGATCCCTATTTTTCCTACGGTCCTGAATGCAGAAATGTATCCATAGTTTCTCAGTAATGAGTGGCTCGTTTAACTGATAACGGGAGTTTTTTTAAGAGATAAGGGTGAAATGGAGATAATCAGCAGAAAGACACTCAATGTAGAGGAGGCAAAAATAGAATTTATGCATATAACAATTGCACATATGATACTAGGTACGGTTATGGCCAACTAAGTTGGGTTAAGGCCCAGACCTAAACCATGTACGAAATTAGTGAGTGAGTGAGTAAGTGAGTGAGTGAGTGAGTGAGTAAGTGACTGAGTGAGTGACTGTGTGAGTGAATGAGCGTGTGAGTGAGCCAATGTGACAGTGAGTGAGTGTGTGAGTGAATGAGTGAGTGAATGAGTAAGTGGGTGAGTGTGTGAGTGACTGAATGTGTGAGTGACTGAATGTGTGAGTGACTGAATGTGTGAGTAAGTGAGTAAATGAGTGTGTGTGAGTGAGTAAATGAGTGAGTGAATGAGTGAGTAAGTGACTGAGTGAGTGACTGTGAGTGAATGAGTGTGTGAGTGAGTGAATGTGAGAGTGAGTGTGTGAGTGAATGAGTGAGTGAATGAGTAAGTGGGTGAGTGTGTGAGTGACTGAATGTGTGAGTGAGTGAGTAAATGAGTGTGTGTGAGTGAGTAAATGAGTGAGTGAGTGAATGAGTGAGTGAGTGAATGAGTGAGTGAATGAATGAGTGAGTAAGTGAATGAGTGTGTGAGTGAGTGTGTGAGTGAGCGTGTGAGTGAGTGGGTTTGTGAGTGAGTGAATGGGTGTATGAGTGAGTGTATGTGTGAGTGAGTGACTCAGTGAGTAAGAAAGTGAGTGAGAAAGTGAGTGAGTAAGTGAGTGAGTGAATGAGTGAGTGAGTGAGTGAGGAAATGAGTAAGTGAGTGAGTGAGTAAGTGAGTGAGGAAGTGAGTGAGTGGGTGGACGGGTGGAGTGAGTGAACGAGTGAGTGAGTAAATGAGTGAGTGAGTGGGTGGGTGGGCGGGTGGAGTGAGTGAATGAGTGAGTGAGAAAGTGAGTCAGTGAGTGAGTAAGTAAGTGAGTGAGTGAGTGAGTAAGTGAGTGAGTGCGTAAGTGAGTGAAGAAGTGAGTGCGTGAGTGAGTGATGAAGTGAGTGATGAAGTGAGTGAGTGAGCGAGTAAGTGAGTGAGTGGGTGGGTGGTCGAGTGGAGTAAGTGAATGAGTGAGCAAGTGAGTGAGTAAGTGAGTGAATGAGTAAGTGAGTGATTGAATGAGTGAGTGAGTAAGTGAGTGAGAAAGTGAGTGAGTAAGTGAGTGAGTGGGTGGGTGGACGGGTGGAGAGAGTGAGTGAATAAGAGAGTGAGTAAGTGAGTGAGTGAGTAAGTGAGTGAGTGGGTGGGCGGGTGAAGTGAGTGAATGAATGAATGAGTGAGCGAGTAAGTGAGTAAGTGAGCGATTAAGTAAGTGAGTGAATTAGTGAGCGATTAAGTGAGTAAGTGAGTGAATGAGTGAGCGCGTAAGAGAGTGAGTGAGTGGGTGAATGAGTGAGTGAGTCAATGAGTGAGTAAGTGAATGAATTAATGAATTAATTAATGATTTAATGAATGAGTGAGTGAATGAATGAGTGAGTGAATGAATGAGTGAGCGAGTAAGAGAGTGAGTGGTTGATGAGTGAGTGAGTGAGTGAGTGAATGAGTAAGTGAGTGAGTGAATGAGTGAGTAAGTGAGTGAGTAAGTGAGTAAGTGAGTGAGTGAGTGAATGAGTGAGTGAGTGAGTGAGTGAGGAAGTAAGTAAGTAAGTAAGTGAGTGTGTCAGTGAGTGAGTGAGTAAGTGAGTGAGTGAATGAGTGAGTGAGTAAGTGAGTGAATGAGTGAGTGTGTGAGTGAGTGGGTGAGTGAGTAAGTGAGTAAGTGAGTGAATGAGTGAGTGGGTGAGTGAGTAAGTGAGTGAGTGTGTGAGTGAGTGAGTAAGTAAATAAGTAAGTAACTGAGTGTGTGAGTGAAAGAGTGAGTGAATGAGTGAGTGTGTCAGTGAGTAAGTAAGTAAGTGAGTGTGTGAGTGATTGAGTGAGTGAGTAAGTAAGTGAGTGTGTGAGTGAAAGAGTGAGTGTGTGAGTGAGTGAGTAAGTAAGTAAGTGAGTGAGTAAGTGAGTGAGTGTGAGTGAATGAGTGAATGTGTGAGTGACTGAGTGAGTGAGTAAGTGAGTAAGTGAGTGAGTGAGTGTGAGTGAATGAGTGAATGTGTGAGTGAGTGAGTGAGTGAGTGAATGTGTGAGTGAGTAAGTAAGTGAGTAAGTGAGTGTGTGAGTAAGTGAGTGAGTGAGTGAGTAAGTAAGTTAGTGAGTAAGTAAGTGAGTGTGAGTGAAAGAGTGAGTGTGTGAGTGAGTGAGTGAGTAAGTAAGTAAGTGTGTGAGTGAAAGAGTGAGTGACTGAGTAAGTAAGTAAGTGAGTGTGTGAGTGAAAGAGTGAGTGTGTGAGTGAGTGAGTGAGTGAGTGAGTGAGTAAGTAAGTGAGTGTATGAGTGAAAGAGTGAGTGTGTGAGTGAGTGAGTGAGTAAGTAAGTAAGTGTGTGAGTGAAAGAGTGAGTGACTGAGTAAGTAAGTAAATAAGTGAGTGTGTGAGTGAAAGAGTGAGTGTGTGAGTGAGTGAGTGAGTGAGTGAGTAAGTAAGTGAGTGTGTGAGTGAAAGAGTGAGTGAGTGAGTGAGTAAGTAAGTGAGTGAGTGAGTAAGGAAGTGTGAGTGAATGAGTGAATGTGTGAGTGAGTGACTGAGTGAGTGAGTAAGTGAGTGAGTGAGTGAATGACTGAGTGAGTAAATAAGTAATAAATATATGCAATTGCTGATGTGCCTCTGAACATCACCTAACCTATAATAATTATTGTTCTTCCAAATACGTTATAATGCACCGTTACCGACACCCTGATACTTACAAAAACATATTTATTTCTGCCACAACAATAGTATAAAAACAATATTAAAGGTACAGGTCTAAAAATAACATTTTTGTACTGGAATATTCTTGTGGAATATTATAACGGTTTCTGGTGTGCAAATTGTAATGTACCCTAGCAACTCATAATTTCCTTCAGGCCTTTATTTAAGATCGGAATGTGTACTGACTTTGTAATGACTGTCGCTATCCCAGCTCTTCTTTATGCCATCCAGTGCTTTAATGCCTAAACAGTTACTTTTAAAAGTAAAAACTGGACGTTCTGTTGAATTTACATATTTAAATGAGAGGAATATTGTGAAGCCATTTCTGTGGTGCAAGAATAGGTCAATAGACTCCGAGGTCAAGCTTTCACCGAATGTTCAGTCATATTTACGTCTTATATAACAATACACGAAAGGCGTATGCTTAGTTACCGTTATTTTGACCTGGCGGCGAGAACTCGGAAACTTCTAGTACCGCTTTGTTTGTGATTCAGCCAAGGAAAGCTGATTTCATTTTTTCGCTTTATTTTCTGTCTCTGTCTTTCTCCTTCGCTCTCTACTTCTGTCTAACGCGCACGCATGGACCCACATGTACACTTGGGTACACACAGAGCTACAATTTCACTGTATATAGAAATGTGATGCGAGATCATGTACTGCAGTTCAACGAGAAAACAAAAACAATTGAAAGAAAAAGTATGTTTAAAGTCGATTAATTAGGAAAGGTTCTCCATTTAAAGCAAGTAGACATGAACATATCTAAAACAGTAGACATCAAATGCTCCAAGCCGAAACTTATCTCAGAATTTTGTACAGATAACCTATTTCCTATAAAAAATCCGAAATCGAATGCCTCATCCTCAATTTAAACCATTGGAAATTATACTAAAGTGAAATTAACTTACTTTGGAATTCTAACCATTCATTAGCTATGTGATTCTGTGTTTGTAGTTAGGGCAACAAAACTTTCACCTTTCTGAAACGGTTTTCATAGCTGGCTGGTTACTTTCAACCAAGGTCATCTCTATGTAACAGGCCTGGATGTGCGATTCGTGACGCCACAACGCGAGGCCGACGTTCCAAGCAATTCATAAGGAATAATCACATGTTTTACAGCATTTCTGCGCTGGAAGAAGCGTGCATTCATTTATACTTTCACATTTCGTATTAAAAGCTATTGTGTGTTACTAGGTAAGTGGAAAACATGCTTTGTATAGTTGTTAATGGAAGAGCATGCTTCTTACCTTCTCAATGCTAATATATCTCCAGTTTCCTTTTTTTTTTTTTTTTTTTTTTTTTTTTTTTTTTTTTTTTTTTTGCCTGTAGATAATACCAGTCTGTCCTATTTAATAATGCACTAGTATTTCAAGAGGATGTTGGTTATTACTTTTTTTATTTTCCTCGTCAAAATAGCACTGGGTAACTCGCAATCACTAGGCATTACAGTCAACACTGATATTATTCATGTCACATGTCTCGGCACCTAAATGTAGAATTAAGTTTCTCTTGGTTCCTACTTTAAGAAATTCTTGTTCATATGTCTCAGAAATGAAGCACTGAAATATACTGAAGATGCATGCCGTTATATCATAGGCGAACTGTGATGGCCACTTCAGCCCTCCCCCTACATTCATAAATAATGTTTTCAAATTATCAAAAACATTTTCCTCTGTTTCCTCTTCCGTATGTCTCTCTATTCAAGTGTCATTGGTTATATATTTAATGTCAAATTCGCCACATTTTGAAGAATGCAGCTTCACAAGACTCATAAGCTTCAACTTCGTTTCTGACTCCAAAATTTGCGTTACAGAAACATTGTAATTTCCTCCGCTCATTTGCCTGTATTGGCCAAAACGAGCTTCAAGGTGATATGTCTGAAATTTTCCTAGAAGCAGATATTCGAATTTCATTTCTTCCAGTAAGAATTTGGTGAGTTTGACCAGAGTATTAGTGGTATAAAGAAGTGCTGTATGAGTTTCAGATGGTAACTTCCCATGACGTTTATCCCCTCTCTCATAAATGCAGATCTTGTCACACTCCTCTAACCACCTTGTGAAATATTTATAAAATCTATGGATGGGCACTCTGGGCTTCTGACTGGATCAGAAAGTTTATATCTTAAGTGCTTTCCTTTGAGTGGATGTTTCACATTTACACATTTACACATTTCCACCAGAACAAAATTGTTTCCAAAAATTTAACTGTCCCTCTTGCATCCAGAGTTTTTATTACTTTAAGTGCTGCAAGGTTCTTTTCATCAAAAATGTTCAGTGCATATGCCACATTTTTGTAACATTTAAAGCTTTCACGGCGAGCCTTAATTAACACTTTTTTTTTTTTTTTTTTTTTTTTTGTCTTTCATTTGGTGATAGGTATGAAACCTTAGCAGAAAGTGAAGGTGCTAGTTTCACAATACTTCCTTTTTCATTTGCATGCACTTTTTTCAAATCTCCAATAGTTGTTTTTAAATACTGTGCTGGAGGAGCAGGAGGAGGAACATCTAGCAGTGCTGGGTTAACTCTGATGCCATTTCTGCTGAAGAAGGAAAATAGAAGGCTGGAATTGGTATGTGGAATGTTTGTTCACTGTCCTTTTGATTTAACCAATTATTTCTAATGGAATTAATTAGGTGCACTGTATCCAATAGTATGAAGATATCTTCATCTGGCTTCACTGGATTTTTAAATCAGCATTTTAAAAAACCATTGCACAGCTTCTCAAAAGTGTTTCTATTAACTCTGTTGTTATCTGATATCAAGGTCAATACCCTAAATCCACATCCAGTTAAAGCTTTAATTACAGCGAGGATGTGCTCATGCAGCTTTTGTGCTGTTAAATGTTTCACTGGATACAGAGCTACAACATCTTTATTCCTGAAATGTTAAAGATGTTATCATAAAAGTGTGCACTGTTTTTGCAGGTTCCTGTGTATTTGAAGGATCCTCTATGCTATCCCCTTTATAAGAAATTGCAAGGTTTACATAAATTTCATTCAATAACAAATTTACTACTAATCATTAAGCATTTTCACCTTCTCCGATAAATTAAATGCAATGATTTCGAGTTTCTATCACGACTGAGGGTTTGAGAAAGTTGTCTGGGGTAATCAGGATGGAGTAAAGAAAGAACATTGGAATCATGTAACTGTCTATAAGCTGCTGAGTGAGGAAAATAAATTGAGCACGCCCATAGCAGTGTATCGGGCGTATATTTAATTGAATTTTGACTGGCCAAAGAGCTTGAAGCTCTTCTAGGAACTTAGTTTTTAGATATTCTGTGGAATCTTCATTCATGTTCATCAACATTCCCTTAAAATGTTGGCGGCCTGAAGTAGTTTATGTTCTGTGTGATCACTTGCTATTGTGAACACATTCACATGACTTAAAACAGCATCAAATGTAGGCCATTTATCCAATATCATTTGTTTACCGAGAACCCATTTAAACTTACTATTGGGTATTACAATTTTATCCTGTAGAATCTGAATAGTAAAATTGGAATTAATTTTCAATGCTGCTACAATTTTAGGAATTTCTTCAGTATCAATTTTCACAAAAATTACATCGTTTTCTTTTATGATGACGGTGAATCCCTCTAATTTTATGTCACTAATTCTATTTTTAAAGCTCTGAAAATCAACAATTTTGTCATCTTCGAGCCATTTACGAAATGCTGCTGCATCCCTTTCCAACATTTCCCCTCTTCTTTCTTCTGGATCGCTACGTTTGGGTGCTGGTTCGGAAGTCAGGTAGAATGGTAAATTAGGAAACAGCGAGGGGCATGCATCTTCAGTAAGTTCAGAAGTTGTTCTGGGTACTACAAGAACACTTCCATCATTTCGCGTAGCAGTAAATTCCTTCACTATGTACTCTTCAGAAAAACGTTTAATACATACCACAGCAGCAACACCTGGTTCAGAATTATGCCTGTGAATAGCACGTACCTACTGCTCTCCCCTGTATGGATCCTTTTGAAAAGAAAACAGTGTAACATTCTTTTCTACACTTGTTTTATAGTTTGAGATATAATCCGACACACAACACTTCCTAGGCACTTTGTATTAAAAACTACACCACTTTGTAATTAGATTTTTTCGCTCACTTAATTGTTTACTGACACGCTGTAAGACACAAGCAACTTCTTAGCATTCCAATCACGCACCGATATGTTGCATCCCCCTAATAAACAAGCAGGTGATAAACATGAGCCCCCGATGATGATGCCATTAGCGTAATCTCTTTTCGTCTCCAGGCCTGTTTAGATAAAGATGGCCTTGTTTCAACCCCACATCATTGTCATGGCAATATATCGCTGATCACGTATCTGGATAACTGTCAGAATTTGGACTAAACCTTATGGAACTATAATATATCGGATGAACGGCCCCGGCTGTTTCAAAGCTGCCTTGTAAACGAAAGAGAAGCATGAGTCATGTGCAGTTCGATAACGGGAGAAAACCCCGTTCCATCTCTAGCACAAATGGCCATTACTAGGCTACGATCCGAGTTGGAAACGACGTTACGTTAACAGCTACTTTACTGTATTCGTTTGCACTCCATGTTTGTTGACAGTAGATGTGATAGGGAAGGGGAGGGTGACACGCTGCTATAGTAACCTGTTTGTAAGGCTACGTGGTTGTACCGCCCCCTCAACGTGTACTGCGTCACAAAACCTCCCTGCAAACATAACATGAACGCCGATCACATGCCATCGGGACCGAAGTCTAATGATTACTATAGGTATATTGACAATACTCAATTTC
This sequence comes from Tenodera sinensis, assembly GCA_030765045.1. NCBI lineage: Eukaryota > Metazoa > Arthropoda > Insecta > Mantodea > Mantidae > Tenodera > Tenodera sinensis. The sequence continues at coordinate 249,004 of JAUKNM010000120.1, forward strand.
CTTAGAAAATTTAGACACAACAAGAAATAATAAACGTAAAATCAAAGGCGTAAAGGGTGCCCTGGATTTAAATACAGCCGTTAGTTTCGTGTCACAAAAGTTTCAAAGTCATGCTTGTGTTCAGAAGGTATCAAATGAACCAGATAAAGCAATTTTATTCATACTATAAAAAACAAGTTAAGTTGAATATTGCCGTGCGTGTCTGGATTAATTTACGTAAACAATCCGTCTTGAGGGGGCTCAGGAAAATTTAAGGACACTTGGTAGTGATCTTGGATGAAAATATGGATTTTTTGTTTTTTGCTTAATATGAATTTACATAGCTTGCAGAACATGCCCATTGTAAAGTTTTGTATGTTTTTTGGCAATTAAGTGCATTAAATGGCGTTTTAAATATGGCGGCCAGGCTGTCACGCCCCTTTTACTCTGCATTTTCTCTTCTGCTTATAACAAATAAAACTATGCATGTAATAGGTTGCTGCTTGGAACTTTTATTATTTTAGAGCTTTATTGTGACTGTTGGCAGCACTTTTTCAGTGGACTGTTTACTTGGCACCATTTTAAAAGACTGTTTGTATAGTGAGTGAGGTTGTGTTTACTCCAATTCATTGTAGTTTTTTGTGGTTTTAGAAGTGTTCTGATGAAATTAAACCATGGGTAGGATGAAGTAATTTGGGAAAGAGAAATACTACCCTAGAAAGTCAGCACATTTGAGTGTGACAAGTGCCCAAACTGAGAACATTACCAACAACTCTGTGATGAATCAAGTGCCAGTTCCAGAGCAGTCTGCATCAGTCAGTGCATCCAAGACCAAACTTAATTACTCTGCTCAAGATTATATCTTTTTATAAATAATTATTCTTCTAGTGGACTTACAATTGTTGATATGGAGATACTGTCAAGTTTAGTGAATAAGTCAGTGAAGTGCAGAAAGTGTGATGCAGTGGACAGTTTAAAGCTCCATGGACCTCGGGCTCATTTGAGCATCATTTCACCC
>JAUKNM010000120.1:255000-580000 GCA_030765045.1 Tenodera sinensis
GGTTAATGGGTGATGATTGACAGGTATGGATTTTTTGACCTCTCCGTTTTGCAAGGTTTCAATGGTATGCAAAGCTGTTGCGACTCGATATTAAAAATAAGAATTTTATTAATAAATGTAAATATTCTAATTTCATAGAATTGTCAAGTGTCTGAAGCTCCTTTTCCATTATTTGGCTTACTCGTTGTGAATTTCAAAAATTGGTTTCTTTCGCTATATGGATGCCGGAGGGACAATTTTTCGGAAGGATGCGTCAAAAGATGTAAATGTGCAACTGAAGTTTGCACGCGCTGCTCTATTTTGAAATGGATTTGAAACGTCTAATAGATTTGCTGCAAAGCATTTACTTAGATATAATCTAGATTAAGAGGGGTTTGTATGTCATAAGTAGGTACCTACGAGTATATGAAGCCCAAGTCTGCCAGCACTCTAGCGTTGAGAGTGACATCTACTGTAGAAAGCGTGTATTGTCTAAAGTACTGTGGACAAAATAAATGGGAAATGCAATGAACAGCTGTTGAACTCTAGAACTGTAGTGTAATGGAGTAGTCGGCAAATTGGTCATTGTGATTACAGGAATGATGACGTCACTGAACTCAACCCGGCATACACATATGTAATGCACGGTTCGAACAAGCGGTTTAGGAAGCCGCAGTGGTGGAGAAGGCTTTAACATTATTTTTAATGCTATTCTTCACTTTATCTAAAGCTTTACAATTTCGCATATATTTAACGTTAATTCACAAGTATACACACTGATGTCAACACAGCATGTAGGGTTTTATCTATCAATCGCGATCTGCTTTTAGATCTTATAATCTTTATCTTAGACCAAAAATTGCTCACACACGTATACGTTGGGCTAAACATAGCACTAATATGCGCAGCATACCACGAAAGAGGGAAATTTTGCCATATCCAGTTGTCTAAATAAATCTAAAGCAGCCTTACTTTGTAATTGTGGTTTCGAAACTGTTTGTAAATTCACAACCTCAATTCGTAATTGTGGTTTTACTATATAAATGTCCCAGCGAAAGGATTTGCAAAAAGTTGAAGAGCAGAATTGTTCGTTGGTTTGAGATCATAAAATATTTTGTGTTAGGACTCCTTTTTTTAACTTTACTGACATACCTACATAAATATGTAATAAGGTTCCTTTGCGTTTTCGTGGTTTCGAAACAACCATGTCATATCGATGCGGTTTACATCGCTGCTCGTGTACCTTTCAACCCGCGTTGTTTGGAGGAGAGAAGATGAAGCAGAGCGAAATGTTGCTTTGCCCCTTACTGTGGTCTTAAGTCGTGTCATCAGCTGGTGCAGATTTGCCGACCCCTGGTATAATGTAAGGTCAGAGGGGACTAAACATGATGGTAATTCAATTAATAGATATAAGGTTAGACAATAATCACACCTATATGTGAGACAACAAAGAAAATCTTAGGTTAGAGTATGAAAAAAAAAAAAGTATTCTAGAGGGGTCGCCATCATTTGAATGCTTTGCTTGAGATATATGAGAAGCTAAATCTGAGGTAAGAGTACTGTTGAAAATGTGGTTAATCAGTGAACTTCTAGCCATAACTGATGTGCAAAAAGATAGATGATTCATCATTTCTTTGCTTATCACAATGAGTCTTGTACTGGAAGTGCATATGCTACCATGAGCGTCGATCCACTTTATCACAAAGAAATGGCAACATGCATCTAATGCACAGAGCAGTGGTATAGCTAATGTTTTGGGGCCCCTTGAAAATAAATGTTGGGGGCCCTACCTACTAATACAGCTTAAAAATGGAGATGTTAAAATATTACATATTTACTCACGTAGGGCGGCATGAAAGTGAAATAAACTCACCTAATTATTAACTCCTTTGGAAGAAACAACCTAGGGAGTTGTTAAAACAACTTTCCCTGATTACCAAGACTAATAGTTATTTTTTAAATAAACAATATACACTCGCTAAAAGCACAATGCACATAGGTGAAACAAAATCCTTACCTGTCAATATTCTGGGTAACTCAGGTATTAGCTCAAGCGAACTTCTATTTGTGGTACCTCAGATATCGTTCAGAAGCAGTAACACTGAACAACTGGTTAGAACAACACATATTGATTAATGTTTATACCTTATGACAAAATTCTAAAATAATCCAATTTATTGGCCAATCGACCACATTTTTGCATAGGTACTACTCGTACATACTTTGTGGTTTGTTCGGCTATAATAACAACCATGTTGAATAAAACACCGTGCTTTAATGAATTTCCATATATGATTGTGAATGCGTTTGAGAGCATGCACACTTGGAGGTAAGCTTCTTTCACACTTTTAAGCAAGGAAGAGCAGCAAATGCTTACATAGTGCACTTCTGTTGTCAGTAAACAAAGGATTCTTGTACCCCAAAGCTTGCAGTTCAGCGTAAATGGAAATTTAAATCTCTTGCCCAATAAGGCGTCAAAAATTAGTTTAAACTTGGCTGGTTAGCTAGGTCTACCTACAGATGGCTGCATTACAATGTTGTACAGCAGTCAGCTTGGTGCAATGAGAGATCAATGTGGCCTGAATACATTGTGACGGTGGTACACTACTTTGAGAGTCGTAACGCTTCTTGCGAAAAAAATATATACAACAATCTGCATGGAACTTCCTCATCACAATCCAATTATTTAATTGTTCTCATGCACAAAACTATTCCATGTATATTAAAACAAAATTCCTAAGTAAACTAACATCCCTTGGGGGAACCTCTAGCCCCTAGAGGACGCGTTACCCTGTCCAGGTACTGTTGCCTTGTAGTTGAGCATTGAATTGCTAAAGGCTAGAAGAAGGCAACCTGGTACTCCAGGTTGGGGGTTGATGCTACTTACTCATCATGGAAAGAAAGAATGCTAAACATCCAAATGCTAAGCCTCGGATGGATAGAAGTAAAAACTTAAATCGGCCTAAGCAAAGAAGAAGGATACTGAAATTTGGTACTGGAATGTACAAGGATGTAGAAAAAAAATGAATGAAGTAATTAAAGAAATAGGCAGCAGCAGCAATGGGAGATGTGAATGGAAGAACAAGGAGAAAGACTGGGGACCCATTAACTGGACATTTTGGGGAAGACAATGACAATGAATGAATGGCAATGGTGAAAGATTAAATTAACTACGTATTCAACTGTCGTTAAAAATCTGGAACAGATACTTTGACCATAAGGATATACATAAATATACCTACATGGGAATAAGAAACTAAACATTAGAAAACTATTATCGATTATATAAGAACGAAACAAAGTATAAAACTGAAACTAAGGATGTTAGAGTCTACAGAGGGCCGAACTGTGGAACAGACCACGAATTATTAATTGCGAACATTTTAGTTCCATATCTGAAACTATCCCACGAAAAAAAAGACAACAAAGAAGGAAAACAGGATGATTCAACAACAAAAGAAACTAGATTTAATGTTAATAGTCTAATAAATGAAAGTACAAGATGCTTATATGAACAAAGACTAAAACAAAAGTTGGATGAATTGACCACAGATACATCTGAAGACTCTGAGGTAATGTGCACATTTATGACATGTACTTATAAAGCAACTAATGAAGCATTGGGGAATTAGAGGATAGTCAAAGAAAAAAGTTATTATTTTGGAGCTAAGAAATAGAAAAGGAAAGACAAGAAAGAAATATTTTGTTTAAGAAATGGCTAAATACGAAAAATCTAAATGACGGAATACAGTACTGTATGCCCACCACAAGAAGGCTAGAGGAGAATGAAGGGCAGAGGGGGCTTGAACTGTGTATCTACTCCGGTAGCAGATCTGTTTACTAGGAAATGAGTGTATGAGAGTGCATATTTCTAGCTATAGGTGAGTTATGTGACAACATTGTGTATTTTAAACGAGCCTAGCATCCTTGTCATACTCGGGAACTAGGCATAAACACCGTGCGGGAAGCACAAAATGATTACGCTACACATCCCTAAGACTTGCCTTCTTGTCCTGGCCATACAGTACAAGGCAGCACAAGCAAGAGTACACAAAATGGCAACAACTCAAAACTAAATATTTTGGGAAAGAATACTTACCGAACTACAAACGCATTTAGGAAGGAAAAAGAACTCTGAAGTATGGAAACTTATAAGCCAAAAAACAATACTAAGCCCAGTTGCAAGGAAAAAATATTATAAAAATTGTTACAAGAAAATAGAAAAGAATTTTTAATAGAAAGCCTTGAAAAACAAGGTACAGGATATACATACAAAACTTAATTGAAGTAAATACCAATTAGTAAGAAAAGCAGCAATGGGAATAAAAAATGGTAAAGCAGCAGGATCTGAAAACATTCCAGCCGAACTAATTGAAATATAGAAGTAAAAAGCTATCACCAACACACATGAAGGGGAATAAATCAAATTGTAATGATTACGGGGGAGTATCAGTGACAGGAACATTTAATTGCAGTGGCGTATGCTGGGATTGTGACTTGGGCTATCACTAGGCCTACCATGGCCGCTGCGTGGTCGAGTGATCAGACCCATTCGTCTTTCATGAAAGCGGCACAGGTTCGATCACAGGCGACCACATGTGGGATTTGTGATGGTTGTGAGGGTTTTTGCCGGGTTCTCCAGTTTCCTCCGCCACCTCATTCTACCAGTTACCCATCTTCATTCCATGCATCATCAGTGTCACATTGCACAGTAAAAGTGGGCGTTACAAAAGAAGCTAGGCCTGCCAGATCCGGGCAATAAGGGGTTTTTGGTTGAATGTTAACTTCATGAACAGTGCATTTAAATAAATGTATCTTGAAACAAGCTAAACAACAATTATAAAAGTGAAATGAACAATTTTACCATACCTGTTTACATATACCGGGTGGAAGGGAAGTCATTACATTTATTTAAGCCAGTGATAGATCTCGATATTTGGAACATATTTTGTATCTTACGTTTTTGTCTCTGACCATTTCCTACGGAGATATTTTAGTTTTCTCGAAAACAAGCTGGCAACACTGCAGATTGTATGGGTGTCACTTTCCCTAGCTCAGTACATAAACAAACACAGTAACGGTGCTTCTTGAGAACACAAATACCCTGCCTTGTCATTCTGTGTTTACTGCGCGAGTGTAGGCCAATCACAAACGTTAGCTCCCAAAACATTAAAGCTAAAGCGAAAGTGCCAGACCTGCCTACATCAACAAACCAGTTCAATTCCCTGACCAGCCTCAACGTAACGTTGTCGACTTACTGCACGTGTGAAAAAGCTGCTTGGAGTATTCCTTCACATCTTTTAAGTGATTAATTATTTTGAAACCCTGTGTGATGTCGCATAATTACTACCGAAGCTATGTCAGAAATAACTTACTCTACGCATCTTACAAGCAACAAACTGTTATCTTTGTACATTCTTGTGGAATTACGCATCCAATTTGGATAAAAAAAAAAAAAAACATTTATTTTTTCGAAATCGACTGATCAAAGAACAAAATACCATTAGACTTTTTTGTTTGTAATGCCTCTATGAAGCATATATTAAAAGGAATGTAATGACTTCCATTCCATCCTGTACACCCACACACACACACACACACACACACACACACACACACACACACACACACACACACACACACACACACACACACACACACACACACACACACACACACACACACACATTCCAGCCGTCTTTATTTACGGGTAAACTGCATTGTCACACTATCAGAAAACAATTTCTCGAAATGTCTTCTCAATGAAACAAGTATGTATTTTTCCTACAATACAAGAGCCAAGTTGTTCAGACCAATTTGTCCTTCTGTTGCCCGTAAATAAGATTTTATTTGTTTCAAGACTGAGAAACTCCTTTCTGCGCTTGCAGTAGTGGAAGAAAATGTTAAAATCAGTTCACGTAGTTTATAAACTTCACTGTACACAACATAAAGTCCATTTGATTTCATATAATGTGGAATGGTTTGAACGGACTGGTCAGAAAATGTTTGAAGTGAATATATCACTTTCAGTTCGTTTTCCAAAGACAGTATACCGAAATAGGAAACATATGGTTCTCTCAATTCACATAATACATTTGTTGGGAAACGTTTATCGTAACTCGCAAAATGTTTATAATCTAGTAAAGCCAGAAATTTCAACTGTTTCTGTGATTCAAATTCTAATTTAGTTTGAGTTATTAACGTGCCCAGGACTTCACAGAAAATCCTTAAGTACGAAGAATGGGTTTCATCTTCACGACAATTTCTCTTTCTAGGCCTTCCTTTGTCCTCTTCATTAGTAACGCATAGTTTCTGACCAAATTTCTTCAAATCCTATGTTTCTAATTGTTGATCTCTTTTATTTATCCAAAGCTGTGATTAAATACACTAAAATTGTGAAACCCGTCGTATTTCAGGGCGTTTTCTCGGTTGCAAACAACAAGCACGGCCAGCAATAAAGCTTATTTAATTCGCATGAACCAGTCAGCCACACACACTTTTCATAGTTGTTTATATTAAAATATATTTTCTAAGGATTCTTGTTTCTTTTTTACTTCTGCTCACTATGCAAGTGTGGAAGAGATGGAGTAGGCCTGCCCTATTTTACTATCACTATCTTATCCTCATATTCAGGGTTCGAATTAACGGGGGGATGGGAAGATTTCCTCCTCTCATCAAATAATTTCCCCTGCTCTTTAAAGAAGAATTCCTTCCCCGCCAAGTATTTTCTTTTTACCTACTGTAAGTATTTAGTATTACTGTTCTTTGAAAATGCTAGAAGACATGGAACACTTTCGATGCAGACTGTACGTGGTACGAGTGTGTGTGAGTAAGCAGAAGTATCATATCGCAAGTAAGCTAAACAACAAGCAATTCTCAGGCTCATTAGCTGGGTTGCATTCAGAGTCACAATTCCATCAATTCTGCGCCAGCAATGACGATTGCATCTTGCAGTACTCAGTTTAGTTTTGTGCAACTCACTGTTCTATTGTTCGTCAGCATGGACAAATTTGTGACAAGAAAGCCAAGAGCTACAGAATTTAATGACAAAGATGTATTACAGGCTTCCACTTCAAGTAATTTTAATATTACAGCTTCTCAGGTAAAAACTATAGCATTGGAAGTGGCATGTGTTAGCGAAAATAGTGGAAGTAAGTGCATCACACTACTGTATGCCCACGACAAGAAGGCTAGAGGGGAATGAAGGGCAGAGGAGCTTGAACTGTGTATCTGCTCCGGTAGCGGACTTGTTTACTAGGAAATGAGTGTATGAGAGTGCATACTTCTAGCTATGGGTCAGCTATGCGACAACATTGTGTATTTTAAACAAGCCTAGCATCCTTGTCATACTCGGAAACTAGGCATAAACACCGTGCGGGAAGCACAAAATGATTACGCTACACATTCCTAAGATGTCTTCTTGTCCTGGGCACACAGTAACTGAAAGATGTGTAGACAAAACTAGACTTGTAAAATGAAAAACAAATCGCTCCTGGCTTTCATCAAACAGTTTTGGGAGAGCTATGTTTTGCCTGTATTGCTCAGAAATACAAAATCACGGTTTTCTTAAGACAGTAGACTGCATATTGCTGTTACTGCTGCCTTTTATGTATATAATGTTATGTTACTACCGTTATTGACATAAATATAACACAAATTTAAGTCGCCCCCCTCGTCAGAAAGTCTGATTCGAACACTGCTCGTATTTCATTTGCGACTATGGTCGTTTTACTAATTATTTTAGCACACATTATTTATAAATGTCGACGAATGAGTACTAGTAATTGCCTTGGTGCACTGTACACCATGAACTAAAAGGGTAAAAGGGTAAAGGGTACAGTACCCAGGGGGACAGCTGGCTCACGTCGACCTACACAGATCTATTGTGGCTACCACCCGCCAGGAGGCAGGGATGAACGAGGGAACCGGAGGGATGCTATCAGACTCGCAGCTAGACAGGCCCATGTGAGACGCGTGGAAGTCCCTAACAAGTGCTGAGATGTTTTCATCCCGGCGCTAGGCCCCGCCAAGCAGCCAGCATCACACCGCGGGCCCGGGTCGGTATCGCACGAAGCGTCCCGTCCCGACAAGGGCCGCCAGACGCCACCCAGCGCCGAGTATAGCAGTTACCTTGCGCAGTCATCCACGCCATCTGCCCGACACTGCCCACACTACACGCCTGGAACTGCACCACCTGAAAGATGATAGGGAAATGGAATGAAAGGAAATGATGGAAAGGAAACCGTGCAATGAAATAATGCACCCCAGCATTCGTCTAAGTGACATGGGGAAACCACGGGAAAACCCATATCAGAGTGCGCGGCCATGTGGATCGAACCCGTGACCTCCCGAATGCGGGCCACAGACGTTACCGCCTGAGCCATCCCACTCGGTATGAACTAAATAATACTAATATAGTCGTTGAGGATCGTAACAATCTCACATTATTAAAAAATAGCATTCTTGCTAACTCCATGCTAGTGGGGTTCACATGGCACGTTTCGGAGACGCTCGTGTTAGTATAGGGACACGGGATTCCGAAGCCTTATGTTATCATGCTGATTCCTGCATTCCCGCGCCTCACCCCGCATTGCCCGTATTGTAGCGAAGGCTGCAGCAGCAAGCATCCGAAGCCCTATTCTCCCCTCTGTCCAATGGTAGAGAACGAGATATTCCAACCGACGCGCTAATTCTTCATAAGGGAAACTGGCTAGTATTGCAATTATTATAAATATTACTTATTAATTCCTAGTTTATTTTAGATATGGGCTTCGGTGATAGCTTTAACAGCCCACAATATACGTCACTGTTTAATAGAATCTATGGACACATTAAAAAATGTAATAGAATCGGAAATGGAAATGGAAGAGCAATCGGGATTCCGAGCAGAAAGAACATGTATAGATTTATTTTGTTTAACACAATTAATAGAAAAACGAAAACCACTGACAGAGAGTTACATTTATTATTTATGGACTTAATAAAAGCATATGATAACGTCCCGTTGCAGAGGTTATTCAGCGTTTTAGATGAAAGAGCTATTAATAAGAAAATAGTAGCATCAATAAAATCGTTATATGAAGAAATTATTTCAAAGGTTAAAGTATGGCAAAATTACAGAAGGATTCAAAGTCACTAAAGGATTGAGACAGAGATGTAGTCACTCCCCAGCACTATTTAAAATATACCTCCAACATGTATTAAGAAACTGGAAAAGAAAATGTCTGAGTATGGGGGTAAAAATTCAAAACACATTCATTTATTCATTAAATTTCTCAGATGATCAGGTACTCATAGCACATGATCACGACGACATAGAATACATGGCAAGAAAATTAAAGAAAGAATATGAAAAATGGGGTTTGCAAATAAATATCAATAAAACGAATTACCTAAGCATTGGAGAGGAGGCACAACTCTTGAAATTTCACCCTGCTTGAAATGTACTTATTTAGGCAACAAAATGGATAAATTTGGCAACAATACAACGGAAACTAAAAATAGAATTACCCAAAGCAGAAAAGCTATAAACTCCTTAAATTCGTTTTATTGGAGTAAAAATATAACAAAGAATACAAAATTACAGATTTACAGAACTATTGTACAAAGTATCCTCGTATATGGATCAGAAGTTTGGGGATTATCACACAAGGAAGTTAGTAAAATTTTAGCTTCTGAAATGGACTTTTTGAGAAGATCAGCAAGAAAATCAAGATTAAAAAAGGTTCGAAATGAAACTGTGAGAGAAATTATGGGAGTTAAAGATTTTGATATTTTGGATATTATTGAACAAAAACTGTTATCTTGGTATGGAAACGCTAACAGAATGCCAGCCTGACTACCTAAATTAATACTGGAACGGGTACCAGCATTAAGAAGAAAGAGGGGACATCCAAAGAAGGTCTGGCTGGAAGGGGTTGTAAGAGCAATGAAATCCAGAGATTTGCAAGAAGAAATGTGGAAGGCGTTTGGGTACCGGAAGACGGTGACAGCTGTTGACACCGGAAGATAGATTGAAATAACAATAAATGTTTTATTGAATAATATAATTTAATGAAAACCGAAGGAAATTTGAAATTTATACCAGCAGACCATGGAATATAACAAAACCTGAACCTGCTTCAGGTGTCTCACCTCCTGTAAATGAAGCAGAAAATTCCCCAGAAGTATAGAAGAGGCAAAGAAGAATATCCACTATAAGTGAGTATACTTTCTTCAAGTTACTGCTTTAAGGGCATCATTCTGAAATTTCAGAACACAATAAAGCTCAACGGTGAGTCCGAATAAAGATTTCACTGCCTATAACACACAGTTTTTATATAATCTGACATAATTTAATAAACTCTACCGATTATACAAAGAGAGGTGAGCTTTATGAATATTCTAATAGATTGCTTTTTTATTGTTTTAGGTTTACTGGACTGGGTTTTTTCTCCCTTTTCAGTAATTATTGCGTAATGGCTGAGGATTTTTCACAACATAGATTAACAAACAAGGCGCGGAAGAGGAAGCCAAATGAGAAGAGTCCCCTAGGTGAATCTCTAGATTTTCTCTTCTATAAAACTCAATGAAGCATGACTGCGAGAAACTATATATTCAAGAGCATGCCTTGATTTCCAAAAACCAATAATTGTATGTGAATATGACTCTAACTCGAAATTCTCACAAGAAAAACTATGGCGAATAATTTTATACGGAACCCAATTGGAGTGCAAATAATACCTGAAAATGTCAGTGTTCAAAGTTTATTCGAGAGAACAAAAATCCCCTAGTGTTCAGTACAGTGAACATGCAGTACATGGATTTAGCGTACCTACTTATATTTTGAAATAACCTAATTATCTTTCTGCGCGTATTAAATGAAATGTGATATAGTATAACATGCGCAAAATAAGAGCACTCAAATTACTCTTTTCCTATAACCAAATACATTCGTAGGAAGCTCATAGTATAAAGACAGCAATGTGCATCAAGAAGATGGAAGACAATGAAAAAGTACAATAAAATAAATGGGATATACCGGGTGTTCTGAAATTCATGTTACAAGCTTCTATGGCTAGTAGAGGGGACTGAGTAGACAATGTTTTAAATAGGAACCCATGTCCGGAAACAAACCGTTTCCGTGCTATAACCATTACAAGGTATCGGATTTGCCGATCTTGTTATGCAACCTGATAGTACATGACGTCAGGTGATCACCTAATGTCACATGACGTTTCTACTGCTGTGGTATCATGCCTGGAGTCCCGCTCACGTGCCTGTGTAGCTCCGATAAACATGGTTGAGTACTCATTTGAGGAATACACGGACATGGTGTTAGTGTACGGCTCCGCAGAAGGGAATGGAAGAGCAGCTCGTCAGTTGTATCAAGAGCGTTATCCACAACGCACGACTCCATCACATACCCTTTTTGCCAGAATTGTGCAACGGCTCCTAGAAAGAATCACCTTCACCGTCGATAGGAAGGACTGTGGTGCCCCAAGAAGACGCCGCACTCCCGAATTTGAAGAACTGTACTACATTATGTTGAGGAGGACCCATCAAGGAGCACGCAAAACTATTGCGCATGCGATGGATATTTCTAACAGCATCGTATGGACGGTTCTTCGCGAGCAACAACTGCATCCTTACCACCCCCAAAGGGTACAGGAGATTTTGTACCACGTGTTAACTTCTGCACGTGGTTTCTGCAACGGTGCATTGATCAGCCCCAATTTCCACGAATAGTTCTGTTCACCGATGAATGCCATTTCTCGAGGGAGTGTATTCTCAAATCTCGGAATAGCCATGTCTGGGCAGAAGAAACTCCGCAGGCGACGCATGTCAGGGGATTCCAACAAAGATTTTCCATCAATGTCTGGGCAGGTATTGTAGACGGTCATGTGATCGGGGCATACATTTTTCCTGCCAGGTTAACGGGTATTTCGTACTTGATCTTCCTATAGAGCGTATTGCCCCTGTTGTTGGATGCCGTACCATTGAATGTAAGGTAGAAACTGTGGTTTCAGCACGATGGTGCACCGCCGTACTTTACACTTAACGTTCGGGAACATCTTGACCGAAGATTTGGGCCGGGGTAGTCCTAATGCATGGCCCCCACGATCGCTGGATTTAATGCCATTGGACTATTTACTGTGGGAGAGCATGAAGAGTTTGGTGTACGAGACTCCAGTAGAGACCCAGGAATAACTGCTCGCACACTGCACAAGAGGTTAGCTGGACACCAGGAGTGATGGAACGAGTGTACCGGAACCTGATTCGTCGGTACAGTGTGTGCAATGATGTTGGTGGTCGTCACATCGAGCCTCTGTTGTAGTCAGCAGTTTCAATACAGTATGGGACACATCAGGAGCAGAAGGCAAACAAATTTCTTTTTTCTACTGCTGACACAGGTGTTATTGTGATCAATGTAATTGGTTTGTTTCTTTAGTATTACAGTATTCGATTTTCCTGCGTAATGAGTTAAACGTATTTAATTCTGAACCTAGCGTCACACCACATTTGACGTGGAATTCTTCTGACGTCATTTTACTGCCCATCCGGTTGCAAAACAACACCGGCAAATCCGACATATTGTAAAGTTTCTAGCATGGAAACGGTACGTTTCCGGACATGAGTTCCTATTTAAAATATTGTCTACTCAGTTCACTCTACTAGCCCTAGAAGTTTGTAACATGAATTTCAGAACATTCTGTATATGTTAAGGTATGAATTGATTTTTATTTCCATTCCCTGTTATATTTTAAAATACAGTTTGCATTCATGTGAAAAAGGTTTGTGGTTAAACACTTCTTCAGGTAGTATTAAACAGAACAACGATGTGTGCACCATATGATTTCATTTCCACCCCGGTGTTAGAAGTTGCAGTTTTAGTCTGTAATGTCTAATGAAAGCAATCGATGATGAATTACAAAGCACATAGAAGAAAATTATTTCTCGAGGATAACCATTATCTTTTCCGTAATAAGAGCGCTGGATCTTCAATTACATTTCGTTTAGGTATCCAAGCTTTGCATTCCCAAAGCCTAAATTCATCACATGATAGGGGTGACATTCACTAATGAGAAAAGGTTTCATATTATTAATATTGTAATGAACATGTCCTATCTGAAAACGTTAGGTGGGATCATTTAATCTTGTAATTTGTGCACCTGTTATAAAAGTGTTATGCAGCTGCAACATTCCATGTGAATGACTTAGCCTGGGGTACTGCGGGCGGAGTGTGTTAACTGAACGCTAGTGCACTTGCCTCACAAATAATTTAATGTTTAATTATGGGGTAGTATTTTCCAAGTAAAAGTATCGAAACTAAGTGATCTCGGTTATCAATTGTCAGTCAGTGCAGTCGTTCTTAAACAGGACTACCATGAGCACTGATATCTGTATGTTTAGAAATTGAATTGGGGTCATTAAATAACTCGGCGTACTTATATAAAGAAAGCGAAATATTCATGTTTATCACCCTTGTCATTCAGGTTTCCTTGCATAAGAATGAATCCAAAGTGGGTATCTGACAACACATTTATGTCTTTGCAAACATTAGTTTAAAGGATGACAAAATCAAAGCACATTAAGATACTCTATAAAATCAGTGTCCATATTTTATTAAGATTATCAGATATCTCTGTGTAAACTGAAAACGTAAGCAACTTGTAAGAATCGAAAGAGAAAATAAATGTATAATGAAAACAAAGCATGGAAACGTTGTATCCGTAGTTGAGTGGTCAATTTTTTTTTTTTTTTTTTTTTTTAAACTAGAAGGCCTGTGCTTCATTCCCGGCTAAGGCTATTATATACATATATCTCTTTTCTTCTTTTATTTAACGCCCTAATGACCAAGTTGTCGACGGGTCCTTAAACACCACTCGCTCACACACTCGCTAGCATCAGTCCCCTATCTCTACAGAGCCTGCAAATGATGACATGGAGAGGGGGGGGGGGGGGGGGATTGAACGTTTTATTTAGAAAATTTGCGTTAAGACAACAGCGTTAACACTAAATGTAAACACTGAACATCAATCTCGATAGGTGTTTCCCTTGTCATTGCCGCGGATGTAACCTAAATTATTAAAAGTGTCATAAATGGAATAAAGCAACTTGTTGCTGGACATAAAAGAAGATTTAGTGAGCTGACTTGATCACCTCCTAGGAGTTGCATGACCTTGTAGTTGGTGGGGGCGCTACCGGTGGTAGCGTAGCTACTGGTAGGGTTTCCCTTGTCGGCCTGACCGAAGGTGAAGAAGACCCAGACAAAGAAGCAACTCCAACGGTTCCAATGGCGGAAGAGCTGTGAGAGACCCAACGGCGGCGGAAGTGGATGAGATTCCTCATGTAAGGGAGGGGCAGCCATGGTGAAGGCTGATCTAGGGGACGGAAACCCCCAAAATCAAATGACCTGGTCCTCCAATTTGGGGGTTGGATCGTGAGACTGACAACCTCACATCCGCAAAACAATTACCTACCGTTGAGAAACCCTATGGATATAGCCGGACTGACCTAAGGAAATGAAAACGGATAAATGACTGGAATTTAGCTACTTGGAATGTAAGGAGTCTGAGCAGAGCTGGAGCATTGAAGAATTTAATAAACGAGTTCAGGGAATACAATATTATGATTGCTGCAATTCAGGAGATTAAATGGAGGGGGTCAGAAATATTTATTGGTGATTATACTATGTGTTATAGTGGGTGTAAAAATCGTAATATATTTGGAACTGGGTTTTTAATACATCGAAATGTAAAGAAACACCTGTTAGACTTCCAACCTATTGAAGAGCAGATATGTTATGTACGAGTGAAAGAAAAGTTCTTTAACACAATAATTGTTTGTGAGCATGCATCAACAGAGGAAAAAGATGAACAGGAAAAAAATTCATTTTATGATCTTTGGAGGGAACTTAAAAAATCCCAAACATGACAATATTATACTAATGGGTGATATGAATGCTAAAATTGGGAAAACCCAAATGAGACCTAGTGTAGGTAATTTCAGTCTACATAATGAATCCAATAATAATGGCCAAAAACTGTATGACTTGGTAAAAATATGGTAATCAGTAGCACAACATTTCAACATAAAAATATTCATTTGCAAACTTGGGTCTCTCCTGATGGCCTGACCAGAAATCAAATTGACCTTGTTATGATTAACGCAAGGTATGCATCAGATATTGATGTTCGAAGGCAAGGAGGTGCTGGTTGCGACACTAACCATTTTATGGCACGCGTAAAATACAGACCAAAGCTTTCCAATATACAACATTTAAGAGGAAATAAGATAATAAAGCATGACCCTGAGAAGCCTAAAGATCCATTAATTGTAAATGTTTATAAAAATGGAATTGTAGAGAATATCAGTAAACAGGAAATAGAGAATACTAATGTGAATAAAAATTGTCTATTATTAAAGAAAATATTAAATCAGCAGCCACAGAAATATTAGGGGAGTCGGCTGGTGAACGCCGAGCGAGAAGGTTGTCTACCTGCTGCGTTCTTATATCGTGTTGTGTAGTGCGTTGTGTTAGCTACGTTTTTGTTCTTCTAGTGTATTTAACTTTTGCTTTCAACCATTATAATGGCTCTCCAACCGGATAATACCGGCCAGGTCGTACATTCAGCATTAAATGTGGTCTACAACGACACCATTTTCCAGGATACTTCTCATTCTCCACCTCCTGTGACGTTATCCAGTCAACAGTATCTACTGCAACCGTCTACTTCAGCCATTCAACACTCTTCCTTCTGCGCTTCTGGGTTACCCGCAGATACTGTAGGTAAATCCATACTACGGCCATCTCAGCTGCAATTAGCGCGGCCCCTTAAGCCAATTGATAACTCCGTCCAAAAAGACGATGATACAATGATGGACTTTGCCCCATCGGACTGTTCAGGTCGCGACCAACGTACGCAGCCCTTCGAGACTTCAAACCAAAACAAACGCCGTTGCACTGCCCCACCTTCACAACAGCCTGCCTCTCGTCATGCCTATACAATTCCTACCGCTAATCGCTTCAACCTTTTAAGTGAAGTTACAGATCCCGGCTCGGTTTAACACTGCTCCCGTCTCGCAGAAGGGGAAAATCCCCCCTATTTGTGTCCGTAATGTTCACCATTATCAATTATTTTTGCAAGACATTAAAAAATGTGTTACCTCCGAATTTCATACTGAACTACGGGAAACCATTCTTAAAGTTTATACTTCAACTTCCGAGGACATTCGTTGTCTTACGTCATACTTCACCTCCATTCAACAAGAGTACTATACTTATCGTAACCCTGTAGGCAAACTTTTCTCCATAGTTATCCGCAATTTACCATGCTCACTCACTGATCGGTTAGCGCGCTCGCCTACCACCTAGGCGGCCCGGGTTCGATCCCAGGGATCCGCATGTGGTATTCGTGGTGGACGAAGCGGCGTCAGGACGGGTTTTCTCCGGGTCCTCCGGTTTTCCCCGCCATCTCATTCCACCGGTGCTCCATCTTCATTCCATGTATCATCAGAGTCACCGCCTGCGGTGCCGTAGTAGTAAAAGCGGGCGTTAAACACAACAACAACAACAACAACAACTCACTGATCAAGAGATTTACGACGAACTTTGTGCTTTACATTTCCCTGTCCATAAAGTTACACGTCTTCTTCGCAAAAACAAGGAACCCATGCCCACCTGTGCGGTTGACGTTGTTAACAATGATGAAGGTAGGGCTGTTATCAATCTTACCCAATTATTACACAGTGTAGTGAAAGTGGAACATCGCTGTCAAAATCCGGAACTGCCTCAGTGTACCAACTGTCAAAGCTATGGCCACACCAAGAACTACTGCCATCTCGAACTCCGCTGTGTTCGCTGTATAGGCAACCATCACTACTCCAAGTGCACGAGGCCCTCTTCTACGCCGGCTCAATGTGTCAACTGCCAACAAGACCATCCGGCTAACTACCGTGGCTGTCCTCATTATGTACAGCTGAAGGAACGACAGTCCCGGCGCTACCAGCAGCAGGCAACACCTTCACGTCTTCGTACACAGCAACCACCCTCAGTTTCTCCTCAGCCGCAACAGCCACATCAACAGCCCCAGAATCAACAATCACCAGGACAGCACAATTCATCTCCCAATATTTCTACTCTGCCCTCTCGGACTTACTCTCAAATACTCACTGGTCGTTCTCCTGCCTCCCAAGGCCGTTCTTCAGCCGCCTCACCAGAGAATTCTGCCTCAGCCCGTCCGTCTTGGATTTTTCTAAAAGATCTACTTGCACCACTAGGTACATTTCTACACACCCTCTTATCCCCAGTTCTACCGCTTATTCGCTCCCTTCTTTCCCCTTTGTTCTCTGATGACTCCCCGTAATCTGTTGTCTCTACGTCAGCTCACCCCCCTGAACTGGAACTCTAACGGTCTTCGTGCTAAACGATCATCTTTCATTGCGTTTCTCACTCACCACAATATCGATATTGCTTGTGTTACAGAAACTCATTTTCTCCCTAATGAGACTTTGACCATTCCTGGCTATGTCATTTATCGGCAGGACCAAGAAGCGGAAAAGGGTTCCGGTGGAGTGGCTGTACTCATCCGACGTTCTTTGAGTCACAGTGAGATATTCCTTCCACACGTGCCTAGTCTGGAGGTAGTGGGTATTAAACTCCACTGTGCGGACGGCAGTGACCTTGTTATTTTGAGCGCCTATAAGCCACCTAATCGCCGGCTGAATACTACTTATCTCTCCCTCCTCTTCCCTTCGGGGAACAACACTCTCCTTTTAGGTGACCTTAACTGTAACCATTCCTCCTGGGAATGCCGAACAACCAATCCAAATGGACGGCTCCTGTTTACAGCTCTTACAACCCACGGCCTGTCAATACTGGCGCCAGAGGATCCTACTTATTTTCCTTCCAATCCCCTATTTTCACCTGATATTCTGGACATCGGTACACATCGTAATCTTCACCTCCCCACTTTCGTTTCTTCTATAGCGGAGCTTGACTTTGATCATTGCCCGGTACTTGCCGCCTCTCATCTTCCCTCTGCCTTACGTCCATTAGTTCCTAGACTCCTAAATGGATACGTCAATTGGGATACATTTCAGTCTCAACTGGATGCGTCGCTCACCAGCTCTTATCCACTCACTGTCGACCTTGCGATACAGCATTTCAACAACACCATTTGCAGCTGCGCCCGACTTTGCATCTGTCCGAATAGACGTCCTTGTTCTCCCCCCCCCCCCCCCCCCCCCGCTCTTTACCCCTCTCCATCTTAAGTCTACTACGAGAAAAACATAAAGTACGTCGACAGTGGCAACGAGGCCGACAACCCTGGCTCCGTCGGAAGCTCAACGGTCTTCCGACCATACGCTGTGGGAGACCACTAAACGTGTTCTCCCTAAGCCGACCTTTGTGCCGGCGCTCTCCGCAGACGGCAGACTCGTCACGGATGTTGCCACCAAGTGTGACATTCTGGCCAATCACTTTGAGCGTGTGTTTGCTCTTCCTCCGCCAGCCGACGGCAGCGCTCTTGCAGACATGGAACAGGAACTGCATGACTACCGCACTCGGCCCACAGTTTCTCAAAAGCTTTCGTTTACCAGACCACGGAATTATCTTCCCTGATCCGAGCTCTCCCACTTACGAAATCTCCAGGGCACGATTTGGTTCCCAACATTGTTCTTAAGAAGCGCACCAAGAAAGCTCTTGCATATTTGTCATATTTGTCTCCGACTCGGCTTTTTTCCTCGCACCTGGAAGTTTGCCCATATCGCAGATTTCCATAAGCCCAATAAACCGAAACACCTCCCTGAAAGTTATCGTCCTATCAGTCTGTTGCCGACGCTCTCTAAACTGTTTGAAAAAAGTAATCCATCGCCGAATTCTCTCTTATCTCACACATAATCATAATCTCCCGCCCTACCAATTTCGGTTTCGTAAGAAACATTCCACCGCTCATCAGCTTTTACGATTAACCCAGCCAATTATCCACGGCTTTAAAGACCATCAGTACACCGCAGCTGTTTTCCTCGATGTAGCACAGGCATTCGACAAAGTTTGGCATACTGGTTTACTCCTGAAACTCTACCGAAATGGTATTCCTAATTATTTAACTCATTTAATCGATAGTTTCCTCTCCAACCGCAGCTTTTCAGTGTGTATTGGCGGAATTCTTTCCTCCACACGTACTGTTACCACCGGTGTTACACAAGGTTCCATCTTGGCTCCAACACTGTTTAATATCTACACTTCTGATATTCCCGACTTGGCTCCGTCTTCTTCAGCTCCCTACGCCGATGACACTGTATTATGCTATTCTCACTCTAATCTCCAGCACGCACAGCAAGTAGCACAACTCTCTTTGGATCGTCTCACTCAATGGTTCCACACTTGGTGCATCGCATTGAACCCTCAAAAAAACTGAGGCTAAAATCTTTACTCTCCACCGATACTCTCCTCTCCCTCCGTTGTGTCTTTGTAGAAACAACGTACCTTACTACTCTTGTTAAGTACCTTGGTGTGCTTTTGGACTCTCGACTGACCTGGCGCGCTCACATCGATCGCCTCATATCCTTAGCCTCAGGGCGGCTCTCAAAACTCTCGCCTTTCTTTCATCGCCATTCCAGTCTTGGATTACAGTCTTCCTTGTCACTCTACAAGTCTCTCGTTCGTCCGCTAATTACTCGCGCCTGCCAGGTATGGGGAACCGCTCACACATGTCACCTGCGTCGTCTCCAAGTTATCCAGAATCGCTTCATGCGCATCGCTACCAACGCTCCATGGTTTATAGCAGACTACCGCAAGACCTACTTCTTGATACCTCGGATTTTAGTGACTCCAGTGGTTAATGTGCCTCGCCTACCTCACATAATGACTGCTCTGTGTAATATTAGTGTTCCAACCTAATGTAGTCATGGGGCGGTCACCCTACCCCTGCGTGTTACTATACAATAATATAGAATCCTCACTGATCTGTAAAGCATTGTACTGCTGATCGATCAATAAATAAAGAAAAAAAAAAGAAATATTAGGGACAGTAAAACAAACTCAAATAAATCAATGGTTTGACGAAAACTGTCAAAAAGTAATGGGTGTAAGAAGTAAGTTCAGAATGGAAATGTTGTAAAGGAACAAAAGAGCAATAGCTGAGAAGTATAGAGAGGCCAGAAAGGAGGTAAAAAGAATATGCAGAATGAAGAAAAAGGGCTTGCAAGAAAATTTAATCTACAAGAAAATTTTGGCCGAAATGAAAGTAAAAGGTTCTTTGAAGGTGCACATAAATTCAAAAGAGGATTCCAAGCTAGAACGAACCTTTGCAAAGGTAAAGATGGCAATTTAGTAGGTGGAGAGCAACAGGTGTTGTCCACATGGATGGATCATTTTAAAGATATATTAAATAATATGATGAACCTGAAGTTGTGTACTTTGGACCCGAACTACTAATCCCACCCTCAACTCCTAACATGATATATGAAAGCCTAAAGAAGATAAAGAATAATGGAGCACCAGGGGAAAATTCTATAACAATAGAATTAATAAAACAAGGTGGCAAAACTTTACGGGAAAATATATATGAACTGATTATCGAAATATGGAATACAGAAACTATGCCAGAAGATTTGAATATGGCGGTAATCTGTCCTATTCATAAAAAGGGTAGGAAATTGGAATGCAATAATTATCGGCGGATCTCACCTTTAAATGTTACTTATAAAATTTTTACAAATGTTTTAGCAATAGACATTGAACCCTATGTTGAGGAAGTCCTTGGTGAATATCAGTGTGGTTTTAGGAAGAATGCCAATTAATCAGGTGTTACATACGATGCAGAAATCGAAATTTTGAACAAATAAAAGCGCTATTACATTATTTGTATATTAATACAGAAAACTGATATACAAATTGTTTTACTCTTCTTGCTGTTACATATATTTTTTTAAAATCTTTAAATACAGTTTTGTAATCATTTATCCTCAGTTGTCGAAT
This sequence comes from Tenodera sinensis, assembly GCA_030765045.1. Taxonomy (NCBI): domain Eukaryota; kingdom Metazoa; phylum Arthropoda; class Insecta; order Mantodea; family Mantidae; genus Tenodera; species Tenodera sinensis. The sequence goes on from JAUKNM010000120.1 coordinate 275,945, forward strand.
TAAATATGCCATATATTAAGCAATTCAAAAGTATAAAAAAAAGTATGACAGTTTTTAAAATTCATTCTCTTTACGTTAGAGCTGAACATTTTAACAAGATTGGTTACATCATGTAGAACATGTTTTTATCCACGAACACGTATAGTTCTTGTATAGTAAGATTTGGTCCATCTCTTACGGTTTACCAGTTATGAAAAAGTCATCCAGAGTAAATAGGACTAAATGGGCTATAGCCAGAAAATTCAGGATACACATTTCATTTGTCATAAAAATATCTTAAACATATGGCATTTTAATCAAAATCGTTAGAGCCATTTTCAAGAAAATCAAAGTTTTTCAAAAAATGTCCATGTAAAGGGTAGTTTAGGGTGAAGGAAATTTCTCCAAAATCTTGTCGCATCCTTAAAGGACTTTACGCGGCTTCGGGAACATGAGCACGTTGGGTAAGAGCTGCATTGCACACAGTTTGCAAATGTCGCTTAGGAGCTGCAGTGCTTTAGCCGTGAGGTGATTTAGTACAAAATTTGAAATTTGATCCGATCCTGGGGCTTTGTGGTCCTTAAGGGACACTGGGAGTGAAATTGTGGTCAAAATTGTTCAAAAAGTCGAAAATTGTTTTTTTACATTAAATGTTCCTGGAACTCCTGTGCATCTGGATCAGCTAACATTTTATATACCCGCCACTCCATGTGGTCATTACGACTCTTCCCCTAACGTACACAGCATGTTCCTATGAACCCCTTTGCAGAGAAGCCAACCGACGGATTTCAAAGCAAGATCTGTTTAGACGCCGTATTAATTAATCTGTAGACGCCATTGTCCTGCTCGTGTGTGCGTAGTTTTGTCTTCAGTTGTTTCAGAGTCGCATGTGCATTTATATTTAGTTATTATTTTTGTGTTCGCAACATAGTGCATTAAATATATATTACGATACTTAGCGTTCGGATGTAATTTGACCCAAAAGTATTACTGCAGAACAAGATTTGCCAAAGTTGGATATGTTCATGTGTTGTATGGTAACGATGTTCAAGTATTATTATCATTTGAAAACATGTTACTTTAACCCTATGGTATTTGTGGTTAGAAATTATACTTTTATTATGCAGGTTGCCAGTACTGCTTTTTGTTGTAATGTCGACTGCAGTTTGGTGCAATGTCGGCCATACTGAAATCTTGGGAATTGCCGATAAGCTGCTTCCCCTATAGTAGGTGTCGACAAGCAAGGAAATTGAAGTGTTTCAGGCAACAGGAGGCGAAAATAATTATTTTAGAAATGTTGAATGAACTCAGCATGATTACATTCCTTTATAGTTAATTATGCAGCAAGTACTATACTGTGTCAGAATAACTAACACCCAAAGTATGAAAACCAATTGAATTTATTGCATCACGTCTCACAGGAAAGCATTTAATAGTACAAATACGGTATTAATTGCCACATCAATGTATTGTTATAAAACTGGATGCCACTGAATGAGGTAATTAATGCTATATTAAAACAAATGCAATGCACTTACAGATCAGTTGGACGTGAACTAACCCTTTACTCTTAGCCATGTTGCTATTTTATTTCCAAGCACTATATAATGCTGCCACGTCCCCATCAACTCAATTTATAGAAGTGTGTCTTTATTCTGATAAAAGAATCTAGATGTATTAATCACGGTTATTAATTTCCTATTACAGAATAAGCATGTGGGAGGCGGGGATGGAACCGCCAACAGATCGCACGTTTCAATTCTACAGATTCGATCCATGTTACGCCGCCACTGTTGATCAGCAGTACCACGGCTTTAACGAGTTCAGCTATCCAAAGCACAGAAATTCACGTGTGATTGACTAAGCTTGCATTTGTAAGCAAAGTGCCCAACATTGAAATCTTTTCTACTTCTGGTCCACTACTTAATTGAAACCAAAAACAACTTATTTTCTACAGGTGTACTGAAGTTTACAACGGTTACTGAAATATTGCTTTTAAAAACTGTGAGGTGAGTCGATGGTTGCCATGCTGCTGTCTACACAGCTAGGGAAGCATATGAAAATTTTAATTCTCATACCATCTAAGCAAGAATGCCTGAGAATTAGGTGACCCTTCACGCACGTCTCATTGAAGTTGGCTATTTTACTTTGTGAAAAATAAAACATCACTTTTATTCATACTTCCTTAGAATATAAGGTAATTTAATGAAATTAATACAGTTCCTTGCATGATGACAGAAGATTGATAGCGCAAACTGTTTGTTTAATACTTACTGATTTGTTTAAAAAACCTAAACCCCTAGCGCAAAAGTCCTGACAGGCCAAGGCTTAGCTCTCGACCGCTGCGTGCGCCACCTCTGCTCACAACCCCGTAGCACAGTGGTAGCGCGCCTACCTCTGACGAGAGGAACCCGGGTTCGATCCTTAATACCGGCGTGGGGATTTTTTCCCCACTGGGAAGTCTTGTCCAGGGTGCACTCAGCCTCGTGATGCCAATTGAGTAGCTATCCTGATAGAAAGGTAGCGTCCCTAAAAGGCCAAGAAAGTCGCCTTACGGTCGGATTAGTCGGCGTGCTGATCCCTGCCACCCCCATCCTGCACTCCTCCGTGGTCTTGGCTGCGATTAAAAGGCTATATGAGCACCCTCTGTATACGGGAGCCGCCCTAGAGGATGTAACATACTTAGCATTCTTTAAATCTTCATCACTGAAGGAAGTGTAATTGTCTGACATTGTGCTTAATATTTTAGCATTATCGTTAAATCTGAGTAAACAGCGGGATAAAATTTCAAAGCCTATGCTTTCAAATATTTCTATGCTTTGACCACTCCAGCTGCAGTAATAGTCCATTTGTTTATAACCCTGTATGCCCTATTATATGCATATTCTCAATTGCTGGGGATTCATGTTCATTATGCGCCAGATAGTATTCTTACTTGGAATTAGTAAATCCGTAGCTTTTAGTAACTTACAAAATTGTGATACAATTTGAAGCTAATTTAATTGTGGCCTTTTCCTGGACTATAAACATATATTAGAAACCTTAATAGGGATACAAACTGAAAATAAAGAATTAATTTTAGTATTTTATTCAAAGATTTCATACTTTTAATGCATAGTTTTCTTCTCTTTCTGGGATCTAAAGCTATTTGCATGTGTTATCCTTCGTTCGCAAAACCAAAAGGTACCAGTAACTGACAATTATTACAGACCCATTTAAGTAACTGAGTAATTAGAGTATTTTTCTCAATTACTCTACTATTAGGGCCATCTCCTTAGCGCGGTGGTAGCGCTGCTGCTTACCAAGCGGGAGACCTAGGTTGGATTCCCGGTACCGGCGTGCACTCAGCCTCCTTAGGTCCCTGAAGGGCCAACCGAGTAGCTATTTGATTGAAAAGTAGCGGCTCCTGGTCGAGCAAACCGCATAACTGGCCGAGAGAGACCGGGGCGTTGACCACGTCCCACTTCCAGTACTGCACATGTGGTGGGCTGAGGTGGGAGACGCAGCGGTCGGGCCGTAGGTCTTGTCCCACGGGGTTAAGTTTCTCTGTTATTAAGAATTTATTTCTTCAAATGCAGTCATAGCCCCATTATTCCTCACATCTGCTGAACTTTAACCAGTGCTGTCGCAATTCTTCACTTCCTGCAGCAATAAAATGTGCTATGATTTGTATATACTAAAGGAGCATCTACAGAATCCAAATAATGCGACACATGAAACAACAGAAGGTTCATTGTGGACATAAAAGCCAGATAACAATGGCTGAATGAGAGACAGCTTCACAACTTCAAAATGTTTTCCAGGAGAGTACTGATAGCGTCCGCTGACTTATTTAATATCCCTTCCTGCGTTAAACAGTTGCAGAACGCAACGGCTCAGTTCCTATGAAGCGGGCGTCAGTGGCGTGACTGAACTTTGTTCTGCTTGTAATAATAATAATGATAATGATAATGATAATGATAATGATAATGATAATGATAGTGATAGTGATAGTGATAGTGATAGTGATAGTGATAGTGATAGTGATAGTAATAGTGATAGTGACAACGACAACGACAACGACAACGACGACGACAACGATAACGATAACAATGGTAATGGTAATGGTAATGATAATGATAATGATAATGATAGTGATAGTAATAATAATAATAATAATAATAATAATAATAATAATAATAATAATAATAATAATAATAATAATAATAATAATAATAATAATAATAATAATAATAACAATAATAATAGTAATAACAATAGTAATAATAATAACAATAATAATAGTAGTAGCAGTAATAACAACAACAATAATAATAATAATAATAATAATAATAATAATAATAATAATAATAATAATAATAATAATAATAATAATAATAATAATAATAATAATAATAATAATAATAATAATAATAATAATAGTAATAATAATAATAGTAATAATAATAATAGTAATAATAATAATAGTAATACTAATAGTAATACTAATAGTAATACTAATAGTAATACTAATAGTAATACTAATAATAATAATAATAATAATAATAATAATAATAATAATAATAATAATAATAATAATAATAATAATAATAATAATAATAATAGTAATAATAGTAATAATAGTAATAATAGTAATAATAGTAATAATAGTAGTAATAGTAGTAATAGTAGTAATAGTAGTAATAGTAGTAATAATAGTAATAATAGTAATAATAGTAATAATAGTAATAATAATAATAATAATAATAATAATAATAATAATAATAATAATAATAATAATAATAATAATAATAATAATAATAATAATAATAATAATAATAATAATAATAATAATAATAATAATAATAATAATAATAATAATAATAATAATAATAATAATAATAATAATAATAATAATAATAATAATAATAATAATAATAATAATAATAATAATAATAATAATAATAATAATAATAATAATAATAATAATAATAATAATAATAATAATAATAATAATAATAATAATAATAATAATAATAATAATAATAATAATAATAATAATAATAATAATAATAATAATAATAATAATAATAATAATAATAATAATAATAATAATAATAATAGTTATCTATCAACAGGTTTACAATGTGAGATCACATCTTCCTGTATCCAAAGTGTTTAAGGGGAGTTAGGGGTGAGATTTGGCCCATTTGGTAAAAAAAAGTTGATTTTTAGATCTTTGTGTTGAAAAATTGTTCAATGTTTTGTTTATTAAAAAGTGCAATGATTTTGATGCCAGCGCCATTTTTAAAGATCAGGTGGCCATTTTTAAGCAGTGGTGCATAGTGATTAAGTGACTGGTGGTTAGGCGTACGCACCCACCGAGACTGAATATCGACGGATTAGAAACTCAATCATGTAAAATCTCCTTAATCTGCATCCACAAAATCACAAGTTATCTCCGGAAGTGGTAATTAAAATTCTATTTCCGGATCAGCGACTTGGTTCTGATCAGCTGCTAGAACGCTATGCCAAGGGTACGACACAGAACTTGAATGTATTTGTCCAAAATATGCGTGTGTCTAGGAATAAACTTGAACTTGCAGTACTGAAAACTGTCATGGAGTTTAGTATGGGGTGTGTGAAGTCAACTCAAGTGTTGAATAGTCTTAGGAATTAAAACATTTCAGTTGGAACAATATTCATTTGTCAGAAGTGCAATGCTAGAAGATGTATTCAGAGTAGAAAATGCAGTGCCAGGAAATAAACACACACGAGGAGAGCCCAGAAATTGCAGAAATTGTCAGTACAGGAGAGGATAAGAGATCAGAATGTGAAATTTATGCTGCAACACGCCTCTGATGGGGTTAGAACGTTTTAGAATTTTAATGCTGTTTTTCTCAGTTTCTTTTTTCCCAGCATTTTCACGCATCTGAAAAACTCCTTGCGTCAGAGTTCTTAAGGGATTCTTTTGAAAATTTCAGGATGTGTTCTTATTCATATAAGGCTCCAAAATTGCTCTGGGTTTTGATATCAGTCAAGTAATATTGAACATATTCACATTCAAATGCCGATGGAAAGTTAAAAATACGTGAAATCTATAAATATACATATTAAAAAATTTCCAGATACTAAAGTACTGGTGTAAAATAAAAATCCAGAGCAAGTATGACTTTCAAGTGCATTAAGCATCAGATCACCAAGTTTCATGCCAAACATATAAAAATTGTTACGCAAGGAGCATTTTTAATCAGAGTATCTTTTTAATCAATTAAAAGCTTTTAATTAAAAAACTGTTTGATTTACATGCTTCAAATTTTGTACAGCTGCATATCTAAACACTATATTAACGTGGTAAACATTTGGTAATGCTGGCATACAAATTGTAGAATTTCCTAGACTCACCCCTAACTCCCCTTAAGTACGTATCTTCTTCCTCCATTCTTCTCTTGTTTCCTAATCCCGCTCTTCTAAATTCTTCTCCTTCATACTACTCCTTATATCATCTATCAGGTTTTCCGCGGTCTTCCCCTCTTTCCTCTCCCTGGTGGAATCCATTCCAAAACTTGTCTCAGCAATCTTGTTTCCATCATTCTACGTGTATGACCATACCATTCCAATTGTTTGTATTTTACAAAATCTAATAATGTATCATTAACATTCATTTTTTGTCTAATAGTTGTATTTCTAATTTTCTCTAATTTAGAATGCCTAGTGGATCTTCTAAAACAATCCATTTCAGTAGAAAGCAATTTTAATTTCAGGTTTGTGTTTAGGTGCCATGTTTCCGCTCCATAAGTTATAGTGCTTCTTATTATAGATTTGTAGATTTTTAATTTTGTTTCCACTGCTAATGCCTTATCCCACAAAATTCCGTTCAACATAGCTATTGTTGATCTACCTTTCTGGATTCTATATTTTATGTCATTTTCCTGACTGCAGTTTGAATTTATTTTAACCCCCAAATATTCACATTCTTCTCGTCCTTTGATACGTCCCATTCCATCTTCCAAAATCAAGTCTTTCCTTTCATCCCCACAAGACATATATAGTGTTTTCTCCAAATTTATTTTTAAACCCCATTTAGTGTATTCTTCCATAAGTTTTCTAGTCATATATTCTATGTCATCATAATCTTGAACCAACTGATCATCAGCAAATAACAGTGTATAAATTGGGGAGTTATTAATAGGTATTACCATATTTTTACATTCGTTCTTCCAATTGGATAAAGCTTGCTGTATATATAATCTTAAATATCTTAAATAATGTTGGAGACAGGCAACACCCTTGGCGTAATCCTTTCGTTACTAGGAATTCCTCCCGAAATGTTCTTTCCTATCTTGATTCTAGAAGTTGCATTTTCATATAATTTCCCAATGGCATTTAAGAGAAGCTTATTGTCTATTTTAGTCTTTAATACTTCCCATAATTTTTGTAACGGAACGGAGTCATAAGCTTTTTCTAAATCAACTAATAAAAGATGCAATGACTGCCCTTTAACATATTTCTTTTCCATTAACTGCTTTACCACAAAAATGTGATCAGTCGTTGATCTCCCAGCTCGGAAGCCTGCCTGTTCATCTTCTTGTCCCTTATAATAATCTTCTAACATATATTTCAAAATTTTTCCATATATTCTACTGACTGTGTTAAGTACTGCAATACCCCTGTAATTATTACAATCATCCTTTTTTCCTTTAATAATAATAATAATAAATAATAATAATAGTAATATTAATAGTAGTAATAATAATAATAATAACAATAACAACAATAATAACAATAATAATCATAGTAATGATGATGATGATGATGATGATGATGATGGTGGTGGTGGTGGTGGTGGCGGCGGCGGCGGCGGCGGCGGCGGCGGCGGTGGTGGTGGTGGTGGTGGTGGTGGTGGTGGTGGTGGTGGTGGTGGTGGTGGTGGTGGTGGTGGTGGTGGTGGTGAGGAGGAGGAGGAGGCGGCGAACAAGAACAACTGAAAGCAAAAGTAATAACAGTAACCAAAACTAAAAATCAAAAGCAACAATAACAGTAATAAGAAAAGGACACACGTCAATGAAACATTATGTGCCCTCATGTTTGCATGGATTTTGTTTCGGCAATTTACAATCTGTAACCCGTAATGCTAGACAATAGCAGCATATAGAGGAATGAGTTTATTCCCTGAAAAATAAGGTCCCTGTAACTAAAGTGGGAAATATGCTAAGACTGTTATTGCCTATTATTACGGACTACACACGATAGTTCAAACCAGCGAAATGTTTGTGGTCGCTCGTCTCCTCTTAACAGCAGAACAAAGTTCGGTCGCGTCACTGGTGCCTGCTTCATAGGAATTGCGCCGTTGCATTCCGCAACTGCTTTAACGCACGAAAAAATATCTACATATAACAAAGACGGATGAGACGAGTCACCTGGTATACCGTGTGAAAGGGAACTTATTACATTCCTTCTAAATACGTGCTTCATAGAAGCATTGCAAAATAAAATGTGTGATGTGGTGTATTGCGCCCACATGACTTGTTCTACTCTTGTACTAACCATTCTTACAAACTCTTATTCCTATATCTTTTTCGTGTTAGTTGAGATAAACATTTGCATAGAGTATCTTAATGCTTATTTCCCTGTAGGTGCAATGGGAATACAGTAGGCTTTGAGTGACAGTCAGATCTTTTAAAGCTTTGAGATTCCGTTCTCTTCGCACGGCTAATGTATAAAAAAATGAATAACGATCTTCCATTTGACGAAAGTTTGTTTTCCAAAACTCGCACAAATAACAAGGAATACCTCCGAAATTGTTCACTCTAAAAAAAAAAAAATCACTTGAACATAATAGTGTTTTAGCAAGATCTACATTTCTTGTATAGTAAGGTTTGGTCTATCTCTTACGGTTTACCAGTTATGAAAAAGTCATCCAGAGGAAATAGGAGTAAATGGACTAAAGCCACAAAATTCACGATATACATTTCATTTGTCATTAAAATATCTTAAACATATGACATTTGAATCAAAATCGTTAAGAGCCATTTTCAAGAAAATCGAAGTTTTTCAAAAAACTTCAACGTAAAGGGTAGTTTAGAGTGAAGGAATTTTCTTCAAAATCTTGTGGCATCCTTAAAGGACATTAAACTTAAATACTAGCTTTGGTTTTTAACCGACTTTTCGTTTTTAGTAATGCTGCCCACAGACTGAAGACACACTGACATACACACAGAACTTTTTCTTAAAATTTTTTTTTTTTTTTTTTTGATTCAGGGGACCTCAAAACATATTTCCGGTGAGATCTCAACATCGAATTTTTGGGTGGAATACAATACTTCCTCTACTTTACTATGCGTAGTAGAGAAAGCATTTTGTGGTTTGATCAGCCAATTTCGAAAAAATAAATGGTTTTTGTTCCAAATTGAATGCGTAATGCCACAAGAATGTACGAAGATGTAGTTTGTTATGATAAGATGCCTATAGTAGCGTATTTCTGACATAGTTTTGGTAGTAATTATGTGCCATCACACAGGGTTTCGAAATAATTAATCACTTAAAAGAATTAAAGGAATATTCCGAGCAGGTTTTTCAGACGTGAGGTAACTCGGCAACGTTGCGTTGAGGTTGGTCAGGGATCCGAACCGGCTTCTGCATTTAAACAGGTCGGTCGCTTGCGAACACATTGCAGGGTGGTGTAATGTTTTGGGAGATAACAATTCTGATTGGCCTACGCTCGCACAGCAAAAACGGAAGGACACGGCATGGTATTTGTTTACGCTCACAACACATGCCGCTGCGATTTTTGTTTATGTATTGACCTAGTGAAAGTGACAACCACACAATTTACAGTGTTACCAGCTTGTCTGTCTCGTTTTCGAAGAATCCAAAATTTCTCCGTAGGAAATGGTCAGAGACAGAAACGTAAGATACAAAAAGTGTTCCAAATACCGAGATCTATTGCTGGTTTAAATTAATGTAATGATTTCCCTTCCATCGCTTCCCTTCCATACGTTAACCAGTCCATCACTGTCAATAAAGAGCCGTTTCGCCGGGAAAAAGAAGAAAAAACATAATTTGTGTGAAATATTTGGAGCCATCTAGCTTCTTGATGAATGAACATAAATGGTTTATTATTTCACTAAGTGTCGCTCAAACATTGCGTGAACAGTGTTGTAATGCATTTCTGTCTTAATTCGAATGAATTTAGTCACAATTTAACGTTAAAGTGTCATTGCAAAGTTTAAGTTCTAAGAGAGGTTTGGCTACAGGGGTTCCTATTTGAAAACCGGTCAGTTTGCGGTCCCGCACAACATACCAAGCGTTGTCGGTGTTTTCTTTTTTCTGGGGGTGGGGGGAGGGGGACACCCGAACATATACAGGATGTAAATGAATAACACCACACGAATTTTACTAATGATAGACGGTTCATAGGCAATAAATTTGACATGGGAAACCCATGGTCTAGGATTACGATTACAAAACTGTGCCTTAAAATTGTTTGAGGGTATTCACGCCACTGATCATGTCCACTGCAGCTGTAATGCATGATAAGAAAACAAGCGGACAAACTCAGTAGACTTTCTGTTTAGCGTAATGGAAATGGTGCAATGACGCGAAGGCACGTGCGTATTAAAAGCGCAGGATCAAGCCCAATTTTTTTATGTTCTTTCTTTCGTTCTCTCTTTCTCTCTCTCTTTCTTTCTTTCTTGCTCACTCACTCTTTCTTTCATTCTTTCTCTCTTTCTTTCTTTGTTGCTCACTCTCTCTTTCTTTCATTCTTTCTCTCTTTCTTTCTTTGTTGCTCACTCTCTCTTTCTTTCATTCTTTCTCTCTTTCTTTCTTGCTCACGCTCTCTTTCTCTCATTCTTTCTCTCTTTCTTTCTTGCTCACTCTCTCTTTCTCTCATTCTTTCTCCATTTCTCCCTCTCTTTCTCTCATTCTTTCTCCCTTTCTCCCTCTCTCTTTCATTCTTTCTCCCTTTCTCCCTGTCTTCTTCTCTCATTCTTTCTCCCTTTCTCCCTCTCTCTTTCATTCTTTCTCCCTCTCTCTTTCTCTCATTCTTTCTCACTTTGTCCCTCTCTCTTTCTCTCATTATTTCTCCTTTCTCCCTCTCTTTCTCTCATCCTTTCTCCCTTTCTCCCTCTCTCTTTCATTCTTTCTCCCTTTCTCCCTCTCTCATTCCTTCTCCCTCTCTCCCTCTCTCTTTCTCTCATTCTTTCTCCCTCTTTCCCTCTTTCTCTCATTCATTCTCCCTCTCCCCCTTGCCCCCTTGTTCCCGTGCGTGCTTTCTTTCTTTCTTTCTTTCTTTCTTTCTTTCTTTCTTTCTTTCTTTCTTTCTTTCTTTCTTTCTTCATCTCTCTCTTTCTCTGTCTCGTTCTCTCTTCTTTCTTTCTTTCTTTCTTGCTTTCTTTCTTTCTCTTTTTTCATAAGCGCATGCTTAATTGAATTTGATTTACAGGAAACATTTGTGTCGCGTTATAATTTTTCGTTTAACTAATGTTTAAACTTTTTGTTTCGAGTGTGTTTATTATTTACACTTGCATGACCTAAATAGTAGGTTACACTGAGAACTTCGTTTTCACTTATATGCGATGGTTCGAGCCTAGCTAGCAGCTTAGAAACAAGTAAATAATTATAAGAGAGCGTAGGCAGTTCTAACTCCAGCAGACCACGGCATAACAGCCCGGAAATATCTTCTAGTAACAAGTAAATAATTGATAAGCACTTGAAAGAGCTACAGGCGAGTGAATTATTATAAATATAAGTTGAATTGATATTAACATTACAATACAGTAGGTAGATACAAGCAGAACAAAGGTAAGGAAATAAATAATGAGTAAGTGCAGGTTTCATATCTTGGTACCTTAATTAAATCTGATAATAAATTGTGCGTGACAGTAAGAGAGAGAATACAGACAGGGAATGAGCTTATTATGCAAATAAAGATTTTCTCTAATGGATTAATAACCAGAAATACTAAACTCAGAGTTTATAAACCAGTAATAAGGCCAGTAGTAACCTATGGGTCTTGGGTTTTGTCTACCACAATGAACGATGAAAAGGCTTTGCGATCTTTCGAAAGAAGAAAACTCAGACAAATGCTTGAACCTGTAAATTGTGGTGCACAGACGAGTGAGAAACAATCAGGAAATACATTATTTAACAGTAGTAAACAATGCCATGTGCATTGCATATGATGGTGGTAGTTTGCTATTTTAAAGCATAAACAAAACATTGCTCTCAAAATGGAAAAGAAAGGGGGGAAAAAGTTTACCTATTTCCGGGTTTAAACTCCATTTCTGGGGTTCATTAGGTCCACAGTCAGTCATCGTAACCGTGCGGCCAAACCATACGTTCCGGAATTGACCTATACTTCTGTAGCCGCTCGCCACATCCTTTTATGCATTGCAGTGACGTACAACCACATGTTAAGCCTCCAATTTAAGCACTTTTGGTAACGCTAGAATTTAGAAATGCTTCTTCAGAGAGACAGCAGACAGGCTTTACTAAGTTCCTAGTAAGCACTATTTCGATCCCAGTGGACAATATTGAAATATTTATTTCTATTTATGGTTTAATGGTTACATTCTTTAATTACTTTGAATACGTATAACTTATTAACTTGACGTCGTAGACCATTGGTTTCCTATCTCAAATTGATTGTCTATGAACCCTCTATTACCAGTAAAATTCGTGCGGTGTTATTCATTTACACCTGTATATACACATAGGTATTTACAAATATATATATATATATATATATATATATATATATATATATGTGTGTGTGTGTGTGTGTGTGTGTGTGTGTGTGTGTGTGTGTGTGTGTGTGTGTGTGTGTGTGTGTGTGTGTGTGTGTGTGTGTGTGTGTGTGTGTTTGTTTGTATTGAAAATAAAAGTTGCGCAAAATGTGGATTGATCTGGAAATTGAATATTTTTCTCTTATGTATCACTACAAACCACGGTAAAATTATCTCTAGGTTCTTTAACGGAGACTGGAAGTGCATTTATACCTTTTAGAAGAAAGCCACGTCTGTGTGGAAAATAATTTAGAATACCTCTTCAGAAGTTTGCATACCCTTCTGATATTTTCCGAAACGTAAATATTTTGAACTATGACACGCTCTGCGTTTATCGGACAAGATGTGACCAAAACGGAAGTTGCTGCTTTGAAAGATAAACATTGAAAGTCGAAATTGTGTCTAAGGTTTCTTGCGACTAATGAGTACTTTGATCAAATTAAATGAATAAATAAAATCTGCATTTGTGAACCTCTCATACAATTTTATATCCACTTCGAAAGATATTTTCCACGCAATATATAGCACAACTTATCAGAAATCCAGTTAGCACAGACCTTCAAATACACCAAATTTCAGCACAGCTGAAGAGAAGCAGTTCTATGACCTCTCCTCAAACAACACTTTCTTCAACACTACTTGAATTTTATAGCAGATATAATTAGACAAGAATTACACTAGAATTAGATAGGATTAAAAATGGAGAAATTAAGAGAAGCATGGCTGAAATGGATAACAGCAGGAAGAAGAAAGAAGGGAACACCAAGGTAACATGGATAAGAAGTCATCAAAGATACCGACGGTAAGAATTAGAAGACACAGATTGGAACGATAGATAAACACACAGAAGAGTAATTTGGGCACCGGAAGATGAATCAGCATTGTAAACTTGTTCATATTAATGATTAAAATAACAACAATCACAAAAAAACTCATTGTGCGTTCTGCTCTCTTTTGAAAAAAAGTGAGAGCAGGTTTTCCACCATTACAATAGCAAGTCCGAATAACGATCATGGTGAGATTTCCAGAATGAGATATGCCTTGCCGTTTCAAGGAATCTCAATTCGATAGCTATGTGATGCCAAAAAAGGTCGTGTATCCGAGCGATCTGGCTGAATTTAATGTGTGTTAATATCTGTTATCCAAGTTTCCTATAGCCTTATAGCACAAACTTCAAGATATACATTTTATTTGAGATGTAATTATTTTAAATGTATGGCATTTCGATCGGAATGGTTAGAGTGCATTTTAAGAAAGTAAAAAATAATGAAATTTCCATGTACAGTTAGTTTGGCACGGAGTAATTTTCTTGAAAATATTTTTAGCACATCCTTAAAACTTAAACACGAAGTTTCGTATCTATCCGCCATTTCGTTTTTGAGTTACGCTGTTCACAGAGAGGTTGTACAAACAGACAGAGAAACAAACACACATACAAATGAACTTCTAGAAATATCGGGGGGACGGGTTCAGGAACCCCAAGACACGTATTTTCGTTGGAATCTCGATTTCGAATTTTTGGGCGGGATACAATCCTTCATCTACGTACTATAGGTATGTGGCAGAAAAGGCAAAAATGAGTGCGAAAATAACACAAAAGCTGCACAAGTTTCATTCCAAACAAAATATTCACAAATAGGCACAATTTAGCTGCTGAGAAAACAGAAGACAGCAATCACATATGCTTATAAGGGCACCATATGCATGTGATACTCATGCCAGAGTCGTTTAATTGTAAGCTTTGTTATATTACTTCTGAATTTTGCAATCAAATTCATTCTGAATAATTGTATAAAGAGGTACACTTACGTCGAACGGCACATTGAAAATTGGTCGGCCGATATTTTCTAGTCAACAAATAAGATTATTTTTGGACATGTGTACACACTGTGACATTTACTTTGTGGCCTGAGAATAAGGAATCTCCGTATTCTTCAGTTTCATCCTATTTTATAATTTGCAACAATGAGTGCTGCCGCGCAAATAAATTCATAGATAACAGAAAGCGTTTGAATTTCCAGTTGTGTTTATTTTAAAAGGCAATAATGAATGCGGGTTTAGTTTTGTTTTTCTTTCAGTTTTCATTGCGCTGTTGTTGAAACTAGAAGCAAGGTGCCGAAATTGAGTGTTCCTTTACCCAGTAAACCACAAAATTACGTTAATACTTTTGGATCCGACGTATTTGTGCCGACGGTAAAGTACTCACATGCAAAATATGCGAGCAGTAGTATTTTATATCACATATTGGCACAATCAAACACAAAAATGCACTTTCCAAGGCTACTGGGAAATTCTTTGCTTCCAACAGTAATTGCAGCAAAAATCGAGTGAAAAGTCCCACTTTGCATTCGACTTATGTAAAGCTTTCCTCAGCACTGGAATCCTTTTCAGGAAATTACAGAATCCTACATTATCAGTTTTTGGAGAAGTATACTAACTAGGGCTCGGAAGTTCATGCCCTAAAAAGACTGAAATATGCATGCAAATATGCTCTTAAAAACTTGAAAATATGCCAAGAAATATGCACTATTTAATTAAAACAATAAAATTAATATCCCTTTGCAGTAGACAAGACTAGTTAGTATAAATAATAAATAAAGTTACCTTATTCCTTAGAGGTTGAAGCAGAAGTGGTCCCGCTGCTAGTATCAACTGCTAAATTGCAGCTCACAACCAACATTTTGCACAAATTTTCAACTGTAAAACGTCGTCTGTTGTCTCGCAAAACACTTTTGTAACGTGAAAAACTTCTTTCCACGTCACAAGATGTTATCGGGGCATATTTAAATGATGTTAACTGCTTCACACACACACACACACACACACACACACACACACACACACACACACACACACACACACACACACACACACACACACACACACACAGAGAGAGAGAGAGAGAGAGAGAGAGTCAAGTCTCTTGGTGTGACAGATGGTTTTCTTTCGAGGATGTCTCGAATATCGCACATCTGTTTATAACCAGAATTTTTTGAAATTACATCATTCACTTTCTCTTTTACTTTTTGTCTTACGCTACCAGGAACAGAACTTAGATCACATTGTTTTTTCAAAGACAGTAAGTGATTCATGCAAAAGAGATTCTACATCCTCCAATGCCATTATGGCTGTTGGTAACAAAGAAAAATGGGCAGATATGAAACTAAGATCCTATTTTAACCCAGTGCCTGACAGAATATTTTGCACAGTTTCTATTGATGAAACATCTTTCGAGTCCAATGAATTAACAACCTCTTTGAATATTTCTATGTGCTCAGTATAATATAAAACTGCATCGACCCATGTTCCCCATCGAGTTAACACTGGTGCAGGAGGAAGTCGGATATTAGGGGCTGTTGGTCTAAATAACTTCACTCTTTTAGGAGATTTAACAGAAATTATCTTTGTACTGGACACAAATCTATCTACCAATGGGAAAGAATCGCGTATTGTCTCAGAAATGCGATGAAGAGCGTGTGCCAAACAAGTTATATGAATTAAGTTAGGAAAAATACTTTTCAGAGTTTGTCCTGATTTTACCATATAAGGACATGCATCAATAACAAATAAAAGTAACCGGTCGTATTTGATTCCACTTAGCCATAGTAATTTGAAATAGTCCATCACAAACTGGGTCACAGTTACATTGTCAGTGGACGGCAATTCGCACACATTAAGAAGATAAGGTATAGTCTTTTGTTCATTATTTAAAGCACCCACGATTATATAAGCAATAGAACGGCGCTCAGAATCAGGGGTTTCATCAACAGACAACCACACAAACTGATCCGCTAATTCTTTTTGTATATTTGATAATACGTTATTGTAACAATGTCCTACATAAGCCTTACGCAGTATACTTTCTTCAGGCACATGTCGAGTGTACTGGGCAAGAAAGTTTTTAAATGTCGGATTATTAATTTTGAACAAGGGAATATCAGCAGCTAAAAATGCTTGGCACAAGTCATAGGAAAATTCAGTAACCCTACTTCCTGAACACTCTACTAGCTGTTTTTGAACAGGTTCTTTGTTTGCGAGTTTTCTGGTTAAATTCTCCCTATGTTTTGCTGTATTTATGTGCTCAACTATTTGAAATCTTTTTTCACTCCCTACATTTTTCTCACACGCTCCACAAAACAGTACCCTATTATCTGTAGATATTAAAGCATCCAAAAACTCTTTCTGTAAATTAATTAATCTAGCACTCGAAGTTGGTTTTATTTTCGGCATTTGAAGAGCTTTTTAACATTGTATACGCCTAATTTAATTTGGTGGGAACCAGTTCACAACACTATTACGTTTGAAGACCACGACACAACTACTGGTAGGCAGGCAAGCGTTGCTATTATCGTGCTGCTCACAACGTTGACCTGCACTTTATCTTTGTTAATATAAACCTCTCAGATAACGCACTGATTATTCTCTACGCACATAAATATAATGAAAGGATGGAAACAGGGGATTCACTGCATGACAATATGAATCAGCATTAGTTCTCTCCAGCTCGCGAGTTGCATCATAATGTGTAATACTACCAATATGAAAAATATTATACAGATGGAAAAAATAATAAATCACCATAAAAAATTATTAAAATATGCAATATAGGGGCTATAATATTGAATTCTTCGTGAGTTGCATCATCATGTGCAATACTACCAATATAAAAAATACTATCCAGATGGAAAAAAATAATAAAAAACATAAAAATCATTAAAATATGCAATATAGGGGCTATACTCGTAATATTGAAATATTATGCATTTATAAAAATTCAAGAAAATGTGCAGTTATATGCACCATAAAACCATATCCAAATAACTGAAAATTCCATAATTCGTGCACTTAATGTAAAAACATACATTTTTAACCTCTCTGAAAAAACATGCAAATGCATGAACTTCCTAGCCCTAATACTAACCAATCTGTACCTAGCGAGTCAAGTTTGCAAAAATGTTACTTAACCGAATGTTACGATGACACAATGAAAAATCATTAAAGGTAAAATGAAAAATAAGATGATCTGGATTCCTATCGATTAGTCAACTGATACCATGGATCGTTTCATTGCCAATGTTGTTATTGGACCATTAGATCTCCTACAGAAGATGAATCAATGAAACCATTCCTGCTTACAACAGAGTGTCTTGAGAAAGTTAACAATTCAACTATCGCACAATTATTCACCCGTTCATTAAAGTTGCTGTGGCCTGAAGAGATTCAATACAAGTCTATTTTTCATCAGTGAAGCTGCACCGTATATGAAAAAGGCTGGAATAGGGTTAAAAGTGTTATTTCCAAACATGCTTCACGTAACCTGCGTAGCCCATGACTTTCACAGGTGTCAGAAGAGATACGATGCTTGTTTCCGGATGTTGACAAATCGATTTCCGGTATAAAGAAGAACTTTGTGGAGGCCTCATCAAGAATCCTGACTTAAATCCATTGCACAAGATGTAGCTCTGTCCCCAACTTATCATAACGAAATGGGGACACGGATCTCAGCAGCATTTCACTATGCTTAAAATTTCCAAAGTATAACTGAGGTGGTGAATGCTCTGGATGGAGTATCATCAATTGTGGCAGCCTCTTCGGAAGTGCAAAATAACTTTCATTTCGGCCGAGTTTGGGTTTCTGCCACAAGTGATGTGCCAGCTTTAACGAAGTCAGTGAAAATTGTGGATGATACAGTGCAGAGATTGGACAGTGTACCAGGGAAACGGGATTCAATAGTTAGCGAAAAGTCTAAAAAAAGGTGTTATCGAAAAACTGTGATCTGGTTAAACTTAGAAACATTTCAAAAATTCCACAAGGTGACAATGCTGTTGCAATTGAAATGGATCTTACAATGATGCTATGTTTTAGATTTGCTCCAATAACCTCTGTCGATGTTGAGAGGTCATTTTGTCAAATGAAAAATGTGTTATCTGACAGGAGACTCAACATGACCCCAGAGAACTTAAAAAGCATTTGGTTGTCATGTGCAACAAATAGGGCGGCGCCGTGGCTGAGTGGTTAGACGCTCACCTACCACCTAGGCGGCCCGGGTTCAATTCCAGGGACCCGCATTTGGTATGCGTGGTAGACGAAGCGGCGTCTGGACGGGTTTTCTCTGGGTTCCTCCTCCATTCATTCCACCAGTTCCTCCATTATCACCTTTCCAATCACCGATTTCGCCTGCATTTCGTATCATCTTCTTCCTCACTATCATAACTGGTGCTTGGCTTACCACCTGCTTCCAGGTCTTCACTCTATCCGGTCCATGAGTTCCTCTGCTCCCCCAACAGGCGTCTGACCCTAGGCACTGGCTTGTAAGTCCTAGGCACGGTTGCCAATGTTTAGAAGTAAAATTATGGTACCAGACACTCAAAATTATAGATCTGGTTTCAAAAGTATCGTACATCATAAACTAAATGCTACAACAATAAATGCATCAGCATAACACTTATGGAAATGAAATAGTATTGATGTTTATGGTATCCACTTACAAGATGGACAACCTCAACCAGTATTACAACTTTAGCATTTATGTTTCTCGCACTATTCATCTGAAAGTTCATCTTTCTCAACTGTTGCAGCATTATACAAATTTGTTGTTGAGATAAACTTTAACATCTCAGTGGCTTGCAGATTTCCGGACCCACCACATTCTTTCATAAGCTGAGACGGCCGAATAAGTCCATTTACCGTATCTAACGCCAATCTGTTTCTAATTTTGGTTTTTATTCAACCTAGGGTGAAAAAGAACTATTTCACAAGAAGTGTTTCTGTGGGGCAATGAAATCACTAATAATGCAACCTTCGTCAGTTCTTTGAAATCAGTATTTCCATCAAGGTGACGTGTTTAATAGTACTCCAGAAACTAACAGGTTCAGGCATGTTCTTATTTCACACGGAATATCACGCATTCCGAGTTTTCTCCATTGATCATCAATTTTCTGAACAGTGTCTTCTTCATTGAGATTACCAGATCTGGGCACCCCGGCAACAAGAGGAATAAGGGTAGAAGGATTAGTAGGATATGAAATGGCTGCCTTAGAGGGGTGGAGACAGGCCATGAGGGCAAAAGTGGTGTCGCTATTTGTAATTAATTTCATTTCGCTGGTGTGACAAATCAGTGAAAATCATATTTCGCCGATATTGAAATTATCGTACACCCCCATAATTATCGTACGGGTTGACAACCATGGTCCTAGGGGGTGTAAGTCCTACATAAGGGGAGGGGAAGGGGAAGAAGAAGGAGCAGGAGAACAAGTGGTGGCGGCGGCGGGAGTGGCGGTAGTGGCGATGGTAGTGGTAGTGGTAGTGGTAGTGGTAGTAGTGTAACCAATAATGCATTGCAATATACAGGCCTGTTTAAAAATATTTCATTTTTGTGTCAATTACAACACTTGCATTTTGTTTAAAACTTTGAAGTTCTTTAAAATATGACGATCGAGTTACTGAATAGTGTAATCTATTAAATAAATGGGCCTTTCTAATTGCCCTTTATTGCCTGTTTTAATATTTATAATGCCTTTTTTGCCTGCCTATTTTAATGATTTATAATGCCTAAACTTCTGGCCTCTGGTGATTAATAACTGCAGTGCAGTTCAGCAGTGCAGCTGAGGTACGAAGCAAAAACATTAATTAAAATCACAGTAACATGATTGTTCATTAACTGCCTGCCTCAACTCTCGGAACGTTCTGGTAAACCTTTATGTATTATAACTAGCCTTATGAGTAGTTTAGTTAATTGAGTATTTATTAAGTTATTTTGCTATTATTTATGTGAAAGGGGACTCAGCACGATGCACAACCATCACTTCATAGGACTGGATTATTTTTAAGTCAAACTACCTTAGAAGCAGTATTATGCTTTAGTTTGTAAAAATACCTATTAATTCTATTAAGCACAGGAAGCTATTTACTAAATATCGCAGCTCTGCAGAGAGTAAAATTACAAAGGGCAGACGTAATCATAAGGGTTGTTTAAACGCAAAAGAAAATCCCGGTAATTGTGCGTAAGTTTGTTTCAGTGAATTTACTAAAATGTATTTTCATGCAGAAAGTTGCTATTAACTCTGTCTTGGATACAAAATTACAGTAATCTACTTACGCATTTGCCCGAATAACATAAATGCAGAAGAAGATGTAAGTATAATGACTGCTCGACTTTGGCTGCGTCCTGTTCCTCGCGATTGGTTAGTGTCAGTGGTCTGGAAGGGCAAAAGGGGATAGCATGAATTATGTATCGAGATAACATGTTGTGTCATTGTCATACTGACCGGCGTATATAAAACGCAGACAAATCTCAAGACACTTCAGACGAGACCGTCGGCTCGCTTGTTAGCTTGATTGTCCAGAGAACAACTTTTAATTATTCTCTGACCGCTAACTAACAGCGGCTTAAGTCTACGTCCTAAAGAGAAATTCAAACTCTTTACAATACCCTGTAATACCTAAATTTATCGTGTGCGGTTTTGAATGGTGTAAACAAAGCGCCCGTTAAACCATATTTGTCATACTGTTGCAACGAAAAGTAATCGCGAACGAAAAGGCATACGAATAATTTTCGGAACAACAACAATAATAATAATAATAACAATAATAATACTATTATTATTACAATAAGAATAATAGTTTTATTCTACGCGTGCAACAACCAGTGAAAATGGAATCTACTCCTTTTATTGGCACTGCTACTTATGCGCTTTTATTTATCCTGACAACCGTGGTAGCTATTCTTCTTGTAGACTCCAGGAGAAAGGGGTACAGAAAAGTTCAAGCTAATACGAAAAAACCACTGCTACCAGAAGCACCAGGCCCATGGTCCTGGCCAATAATCGGATCCCTTCATTTGTTAGGTGGATATGAAGTACCCTACCAAGCATTCAGTGACCTCGCAAAGCAATATGGTGATATAGTGAAAATTGATCTCGGAAGTGTATCATGTCTTATAGTACATGGCCTGGGGAATATAAGAGAAGTGCTTATGAACAAAGGGGCACATTTTGATGGCCGACCAAATTTCCGACGATACCATCAACTCTTCTCTGGTAATAAGGAGAACTGTAAGTAACAATTTACTTTTATTTTGCAATAAAATTCACTTGAGCTACTGGTTTTAGAAGTTTAAATGCTAGCAAAACAGTAGCCTTTTGTTCATGTCTTTGATAGTTTGCAACTCAGAAAAGCTAGTTCAAAAACGTGATAAATATTTAGGAAAAAAAAGTATTTTTATACTTTGTCTAAGAGTTTCATTGCATGCTTTAAAAGCTGCAAATGTTTGGACATTTAGAATTTTAATGAAAAGCATAGCTTGTTTGCTGGCTTCTTTCACCTACCTATGTGGAAGAGTTGGAAAAACCTATGTAGATAAGTTTGACAATGAACCATGTGCACAATTATTCTATGTTCCTAGGAAAGTATTTTTGTTCCATAGTTAAAAACTGAAAATGCTTATTTGTTAACGTTTGTTATTCATACTTACTATTGACATTTTCAAGGTAATTTATCAGCACTTAAATGATTTATGCGCAGACCACAAATATAATTGTTCAACTGCCATCAATGTGATTGGTGATTTTCTAAACAATCTTTTGAAGCTACTTATTTGATTATGCACACAAATGTTTAACTATGCTTTGTATAATAGCCTTACATTTGAGTGTCTTTGAACCCTAATGTTAAATGATTTGGAAACTAATTAAAATGTTTGACAAGGAATATTTATAAAGACAGTGACACAAAGATTTAAAGCAAACTGGGGCAATAGTCAAGGATATCTTGTGTATCAATATTAAAGTGATGTTCTACTCTATACATGTTGGCTGACTTGTGCTACTATTGTGAAAGTAGATAATCTAATAACCTCTGTTTCCTACACCCACTTAAATAATTTTGACACACCTTATACCATAGGACATTTATGCTCATTAACAGAATGTTGTCAGCATTTTGTTGTTCAATGAAATAATTAATGAAATTGCATTTCCATTCTGAACATGAAGCAAATTTATAATTCTTAATAAACAAGCTATTAACTATGTGCAAAAATTAAAGTAGAAAGATTAAACCTTTGGTAGACAACACATAAACTTATTAGATATTTTTGTGAAATTTTAGTGTTATATTTCACTTCAGCAAAAATGACCATATATCGGCATCTACTAATACATACTCATTTCTCCTTTCAGCACTGGCCTTCTGCAACTGGTCTGATGTTCAGAAACTGCGACGGGAAATGTTAAAAGCTCACACATTTCCACGCAATTTTTCAACTCGGTTCCATCAACTGGATGCTATAGTCAACATGGAAATGGGATGCCTGATATCCAATATTGATGCCTATGCTCAGCAGCAGCAACCTGTTGCCATTAAGCCTATGATACTCCACTCACTGGGAAATGTCTTCACGACTTACTTTTGTTCTCGCAGGTTTCCACTTCATCATAAGGGTTTTGAAACTATGCTATGCAACTTCGACAATGTATTCTTTGAAGTGAATCAGGGTTATGCAGCTGATTTCCTACCATGGTTGCTGCCACTCTTTCATGGACGCCATCTTGCTCGTATTGGGGAATGGTGTGAACAGATTCGTGAGTTTATGACCAAAGAAATCATTGGCAATCGATTTAAAGATTGGATCCCTGGCTACAGCACACCCGAGGATTATGTTGATGAGCTAATAGATAATGTCAAGGGTGGAATAGAACCTGCTCTCACCTGGGACACTGCAATGTTTGCACTGGAGGACATAGTGGGAGGACATTCTGCTGTATCTAACTTACTGCTTAAGGTTAGTTCAAAATTAGTTTATGGCTTTACCTGCCATGTATTAAAAGTCTCAATTTCAGTCAAAGAAAATTCTTCTTAAATTGGCTTTAATTTTGTATTATTTAAGAGAGGTTTAACATACAAACGCTCAAAATAGAGAAAAACAAATTCTGGTGTTTTCTGTTCAGTATCCTTCATTTGTAAGTTATTTGATAACTATAGTCTACTTCAATTCTTATTTCAGGTACTGGCTTTTATAGCAACTCAGCCAGAAGTGCAGAAAAGAGCACAACTAGAAGTAGATGCTACTGCAGCTACACGTCCAGTGTGTCTTGGAGATCGCTGTAACATGCCATACACAGAGAGCATTATACTGGAAGCAATTCGCCTTATTGCCTCACCCATTGTGCCACATGTAGCAAACCAAGAAAGCTCCATTGGAGGTAACTAACTTTCTAAGCAATTATTGCAGTTCAATCATTTTAATTAATGCATTAATGCTATATATTGATCACCAAATGTAGATTGTGCACCTTCAATTCATAGTAAATTGTGGCTAGTATTTTTGCTTTATATCTGTTATGCATAGTCATATGTTAACAATATGTGAATGATATTCATTTTCAGGTTACAGGGTAGAGAAAGACACTCTGATATTTCTCAATAACTACGAGCTAAATATGAGCCCCGACCTGTGGCATGAGCCTCATTTGTTTAAACCAGAGCGCTTTCTGGTGAACAATCATATAGTGAAACCAGACTACTTTCTTCCATTTGGAGGTGGACGTCGTTCCTGCATGGGATACAAGATGGTTCAGCTGCTGTCTTTTGCTACCCTCGCTAATCTGTTACAAAATTACCATATTTTACCCATCATAGGTCATGATTATACTGTTCCAGTTGGTAATCTTGCACTTCCTAGTGAAACTTTTCAATTCATTTTCCACCAACGTAAGTAAAGTAATCCAAAACCCACAAATGGAGTGTAAGTAATCCATAGGTATTAATAATACATTTCTTTCCCTATTCATCATACCATGAATATATCTGCTTTTATTGCAGACTTATTTTCCCCTGAATACTTGCCTGAAACCATAATTGTTAAATGTGTGCATTTAAGTATTTGAGTGAGTTTATTTTCAATACTATATTGACCTAATACTAGTCTAGAAGCAAATTATAGTTTAATTCCTGGGGAATATCAACAAGAAGAGACATGTACATGAACACTTATATGTATGAAGTTTGTACTACCAAAGCATTAGCAGAGGCAAATGTATGATATGAAACCACTGCAGTCCCTCCATTAATAATTATTTAGTCATACTTCTCTAATGGTACCAAATAACCCAATAAGAAATGATGATTATATGATTAATATCAACTCATAATTAATATTTATTTCATATGACACAATATGATTCAATTCTATAAGGATCTAAAATGTTTCATGTTAGAAGACATACATCATTGTCATTCCATTGTTCCTTTTAATCATTGATACTGTTTTAGGTTTCCTAAAACATTATGTAAGTTCTGCTTTCTATATCTATTTTTCTAATCATCTCATATATTCTCCTGTATAGTTATTTATTGACAGAAACTAATTTGTCCATTTCATTCTACTCAAAAATTTGGTGATCAACACATAAGTTATTTTTCATCAAAATTTATTTTAACTGAAATCCTTCAAGCATAACGCTATATTATATTACCAAAGACAAACTTTATGTTAAAAAGAGAAGCTAAAACAATAGATTGAGTTTACCAGGATTAAGCTCTTCATCAAGCTTTACTAAGGTAAAAATGTCTGTCTTAATTTATACAAATGCTGAAGCTTTTACCAAAGAGCCGCAGTCACACTGTCATGAAATATGTTTGAGTTCATTACTTACATTAGTCATTAGAAGTGTTTTAGTTTAATATTATGCTATTGCTCTTTCTTCACTGAAGTTGGTATTACATACAGCTCTTTGTTAACATTCAGTTACATTCCACACTTAGGTTAACAGTAATCCAACAGCTCAGTTACTTTTCTGATGCACTTAATGATAAAATGTATATTTTTATTAGCATGTTTTTTAAAGAAAGGCTGAGCTATTCATAATATAGGGTAATAAATAAATAAGTAATGATCTGCTGTGTATTTAATTTATGAATTTATAGTGTACAGTTCTAGTTTTACAGATTTTTGGGGTAAGTGAACTATATCATACATGAACTTCAAGGGAATTTCTCTCATCCCAAAAATCACTTAAAATTGAAACTTATTTAACTACAATTGATCTGTGATGAATTTATCATTCTACCATATATTGTGATAGTCTTTATGTGAAACATTTTTTAAAAGTGTAATATATATGTTACCACAGTCACAATTAAATATGTTTACCAAAGATAATATAACAGTTCCCTCGCTGTGTTTCTCCTCATTTGTGCTATGTTTAAAGGCTGTGCATATTTTCACCACACACCAGTAATCATCACAGTAATGGATATTCTCAATGCAAGCTAAGTAATTATCCAGCTTTAGATTATGATTCTAAAGCTCTGATAGTTAGACTTTGCAAACTAAATGTCAGTCACTTAAGGTAGTACATTTTGCCAAGTAAAAAATATTTCCAAAACCAATATATCTTTGGTTTTCATAGCATTAGTATTATTATAAATGCTGACTCATTCCAGAGGATACACTGATCACATATATTTATGAATTATGATTGACATGTAGGACTGTATTGTATTAAGGTAACTTAAAGTTTTAATTCCAAACAGATAAAAATTGTTAACATCAGAAATTTGCATAGAGCTTAATTATTCGTGTTTAATATATAAAGTATACACGTGTACATTATACATGTTAGAATATAACAATCTTTTTTTTTTTGTTTTATATGAGCTTATACAACGTTTGTAAGAGATTAAAGCTGTTTATTTCAAAATAAATATTTACTTGTATGTTACAAAAACTGTGTTAACATTTTAATTCATTACATTAAAACCCATCCTTATTTTATTGTTATCATTATTATCTTATTTTCCATGCACCCTTTCCCACACACACAAACACTACTCTGATAATTTGCTTAGAAAACATACCTACTGCTAGAACTAACAGGACAAAGCCAGAAATAAATATATCTGAATGCACTCAAGTCACGCCCATTACTCCTCTAAGTGGGCAATCTTTTATCAATGAATCGTGTGTGTCAACCTAACCCCAAAACTTGATAAAAGGCTTGGAATCCCAATCCACTCAGCAGATAATGAAATTTTAAGTTGTTGGCTTACATGTCTTAGGACAAAATGTGTGTGTTTTAATTTTAATTTTAACATCTTCCTGTCACAGTTACAGGCTGCCAAAAAGACAAAGAATACTAATACAAAAATAACAAAATAGTTAACAAAACATAATGAATATAAAATATAAAAGCTAAAATTTGAAAATGACAAGGAAAGTGTTATCTCTTAAAACTATAAAAAATAAATAAAATAAAAAAGAATCATGGTCCATACACGTGATTTCTAAGCATAGCTTTAGAGCCTTTGAGCGACATTATAGCAATATTGTATGCCAAAACTCTTCAGGAATTCTGCAAGCAGCCTCGGGATTGTCCCTCTTGCTCCAACCATTAATCCTGTTACACTGATGGACTCTAGGTGATACTTCTTTTTATAATAATCAATGGTTGGTTTGTAGATATGTTTTTTTCTCCTGATTCACTTCGTCTGGCTGATGTTCGCTGTATTCAAATCTGATGCTTGGGTCAATGATGTGACCTTCAGGAGAATTTGGCTTGAAGGCAATTATGTTGATTCTTCTGTTGCTGCCTACATCAGAGAGACCATGTACTTCTTCGAATACAGTGTATCCTTTCCCTCTCAGGTTGTCTGCAATTAGAGAATGCACAGCATGATGACGCAAATTGCATAGGAGTTCACCATGAGGGCAAGATCCAAGAACATGCGCAAGCGTTTCAATCTCCTGTGGCAGCGCCGACAGAGGTTATTGTCTTTGGATCTGCCAGATACACTACGGACTGTTATGCTCGCTGTCATCTTTATGGCTTCTCTCCATTCACTGCAAGTGAGGCCTTTATGATTCCAAATCCATTTGTTAGCTTGAGTATACTGTTTGTATAAAAGTACGCCCTTCCCTTTGTGTTCTTTTTTAGTCCAGTTCTCACATGATCTTTCTTGTAGTTGGCAAACTTTTTGTGTCTATATTTCCATATTTATTGACAATTTTATTTGAATTTGAAATGTTCAATGCAGTCAGACTGGATGAAATTTCTTGAGGGAGAGTCCTTGTTTTATTAAGAAAGGGAATATTTGCATTGATTAATATTTTGCAGGTATTGATATGCTGTAAATAGATTTCCCATGCACAACAGAATAGGCCTAATCCGTTGAATTTTGTGTCTGAATAGATCATATCGTTGGGAAGATCATTAGGCATTTGCAAAATTTCCTTAAGTGCTCCTCTTACCATTATGTCTGCATTGTTTACAAATTTATGAGGTATCTTGGTTGGATGTATCGTCTGAAATAGATATACTAATCTGGGACATATTGATGTGTTAATTATTGTGAATTTCTGATCTGGCTGCAAGAGTGGTGATGAGATAAGGAGTTCCAAATTTGTTTTCAGTTTGTTTAAAGTGGAGAGAGAGTCAAAATTAATCTTCTCACTGAAATTGGCACCCAGGTATTGAATAAAATCGCCTTTCTGGAGGCATGGAATTTCATTTTCCGCTGAAATGTAAAAATTCTCTTTTG
The DNA here is from genome assembly GCA_030765045.1 of Tenodera sinensis. Lineage (NCBI taxonomy): Eukaryota > Metazoa > Arthropoda > Insecta > Mantodea > Mantidae > Tenodera > Tenodera sinensis. The sequence continues at coordinate 304,228 of JAUKNM010000120.1, forward strand.
AGAGGTTCCCTTTGGTAATATTTATTCCCTTGCATTTATTTATATTGATGTTAAGACTAATATGGTTAAATTGCTGAATCGCGTAAGATGTAAGACTTAAAGCAGAAGCCTTGTCTTGACCCATTAAATCTATGTCATCTGCGAAGCCCATTACTGTCAAATAATCTTGATTAGGGCTCAGCTGTAGTCCATATTTTGAGGCCATACTTTGTTCACTTATTTCATTTAAAATGTGATCTATTGAAAGATTGAACAGTGCTGGAGATAATGGAGAACCTTGTAATATTCCTCTAGTTAATGTAATGGGTTTGTTTTACCTCTGTTTGATTGCACTTCTGTGATCTATTGAAAGATTGAACAGTGTTGGAGATTATGGAGAACCTTGTAATATTCCTCTAGTTAACGTAATGGGTTTGTTTTACCTCTGTTTGACTGAACTTCTGTAATATTTCCTATCTGCAGGTTAATTACAAGTTTGGTGAGGTTGGAAAGAATAGTTAAAGCTTTTAAAGTGTTTCTTAGATGATCATGTCTGACATTGTCAAACGCTTTTCTCACATCCAAAAATACTATAGCCAGATCTGATCTCTTTGTTTTGGCTTCCAGAAACAGGGAATTTGGTAAGGCAGTATTAATGTGGGTGCCTCGGGTGAAGCCCCTTTGGTTGGGATTGAAGCTTACAATTTTGCAGATGCGTTTGACCAGTGCTCTCTCTATTAGTCTTCTTATAACAGAGCATAACGTCACTGGTCACCAGTTTGTGATGTCTTCAGTGTCTCCCCCTTTGTGAATTAGAATGGTCCTAGCGTGTCTTAGCTTTAAGGACACAAATCCTGTTTTTAGCATACATGTAGTGATAGCTGCGTTAACATAATAGTTACTAAAGGGTACATTTTAGGCATTTGCAAGCCCTTTCTTTAGAGCACTCCACTGAATAGCTGCTAATTGCATTAACTATAAAGAGTGTTAAATTTTGAGGAACTTATTCAATGTATTTAAGTGCATGCACTCAGTGGTGTAGCTAAGGTTTTTGGAGCCCCCTGCCAATAAATATTGGGGGCCCTACTTACAAATAAAGCCTAAAAATGGAGAGACTAAAATATTACATATTTACTCACATAGAATAGCATGAAAGTGAAATAAACTCACTTAAAGGTGAACTCTTTTTTGGAACAAACAACCTGGAGAATTGTTAAAATAACACTCCCTGATTACCAATACTAATGATTATTTTATCTAAATAAACAATATACACTTGCTAAACACATAATATACATAGATGGAGCTAAATCGTTACCTGTCAATATTCTGGGTAACTTAGGTATTAATCAAAGCAAACTATTGTTTGTGGTATCTCAGATATCATTCAGAAGCAATAACACTGAACAACTGGTTAGAACAACACATTCATTTACGTTTATACCCTATGACCAAATTCTAAAATAATTCAATTTATTGGCAAATCAACATTTTCACATAGCTACCAGTCATGCATACTATGTAGTTCGTTTGGCTTTTATAACAACCTTATTGAGTAAAATGCTGTGCTTTAATGAATTTCTCTATATGATTGTGAATGCTTTTGAGAGTATACACACTTGGACGTAATTTTGTTTCACACTTTTAAGCAATAAGGGTAGGAAATGCTTATATGGTACACTTGTGTTGTCAGTATGTCATTAGTGAACTGTATCTGTTCCAGCACTTCTTGCTAGCGATTTTCCATGGTTGTATTGAATATAAACTATTAAAGGTAGTCTAGGGGCTCCTTAAGATTGGGGTCCCCCATGCTGCGCAGTCTGTGGTGGCGTTATTTACGCCACTGAATACACTACACATTTATGATTTGAAAGTAATAATTTTAATCTTAATATAAATATTGCTCTGTGTCATATATCCTTTTCATTCTTGCTATTTTGAAATATGCAGTCATATTTGCTAAATTATATTTACTTATTTTCTTGCATCTAAGTGAGGGTTCTCATACTATTTTTATTATTATTTCCTACGAATATTGAAACAGGATGACATTTGTTTAAAGTTATACAAAATACTTTCATTGACGTTCAACTTAATCCAAAGATCTAAGTTTCTTTTCCAAAGAAATTTATAGAATAAGAAAAGATATAGGTACATGTCATTTCCAATTTTGTTGGCACTATTAATTTAATTTGGTATTTGGAACTGTCATATCTAAAATACAAACCACTTGTTGCTTAACATAAACGTACAAACTTAAAATAAATGCACAGCTGTCATGCTCATGTGTTGTACTGAGAATTAATGTATAATTTGGGGCTGAGAGCTATTGGCTTTAAAATTGATTTTAATTCAAAGTCTCGAGTTTTGCAACAGTATTTGGTTAAATATAAGTTTATTCTTCTGTTTGGGCAGAATATTTAGAATATTCTTGTAATCAGTGTACAGTACACTCTCATTGCTGGTGTTCAATAATGCATAGTAATTACTGTCCTTATTCCACTCATAATTTCAACATACATGATAATTATTTTGAATGTCAATACAATACCAAAGTTTGTGGTCTTTTAGGTCTAATTTTTCTTTCTAAATGCATTTGGGGAAATATTGTATTGTAAAATTTTCAAATTCATCCAAAAATGTTGTTCTTTTGTTTAGTGATTTTTAAAGTCCTTTAACCAGGTCTATAGTTTGGAGAAGGAATGAAATGAATGAAACAATCAAATCAGTCAGAGATGAAAGAGATCATTCTAGGTAACTGATCTCCACAAAGATTCAAACTCAGAACCTCCTGGATATGAGAAAGACATACTTTCCTTATATCATGGAGATGGACATTCAATTACGTTAAATAGTTGACTACCAATAAAGGCAAAAATCTTTGTGAATATATTGACGATTGCAAAAATAAAATTTTAGTAGTTGGTTTTAATGACTGAAGTTATGGAAACTATAACACCTACATCCATGAGTCATGAAATCAGTACATTAGATATTGGGAAATATATTACTTAAGGACTCTTTACAATGTAAACTGTTGAACAAAACGTGACAACTGAGTGATAATAATGACTTCAGAACTACTGTCTTCCATGGATAACATTATTCAAGGCCCTACAGTTAAGTATTGCACCTTATCATAATAAACAATATACTTGTTTTATGCTGCATAATTTTATAAAGTCAATCTCAGTGTGATTAATATACCATATTTTTAATATGCATTATACAGATAAACACTACTGAATGCTCATGTAACTCAGAGGCAGCTGGCTAGGTGAAGCAATTGAAGAGTTTTCATTTAATATTTGCTGTTTACATTGTACCTGATTTGCTTTAAATGGGGTATTAAATACAACATTCAAACTTTTCAATAGCTGTAGAATGTTTACTCCGGGTAGTGTAGCCAGTGAAGTTACTATATTTCTGTTCCTTTGTCCTGCTGTATCCTGACTTTCAAGTTAAGCTCAGAGCATTTCTCCTCTTGCCATAACAGCTCAACTGTGTAATAAGAGAAATACTTTGGCTCTTTGGGCTCAGCATCTCTCTTGTTTGGGAAGGTAGCCATGGCAATGTGACATCATTATTGGTTGTCTAGCTATGGAAGTGAAGAACTTCTATCTTAAGACTGAAGAATTTCTCTTCCACTCTCAGGTAAAAGCTTGTAGGTTATAATGTGTTAATCCTCCAGTGGTCACTAAGGGCCTAGGAGACCCTACATTTATTTAAACATTCTAGTTTTTTAATGAACGTGCTTATGCAATTGCCTGACTAGGACATCTAATATTACAGCTTACTCAACTGTTTGGCAGAGCAGCAACCTGACCTGTTTATTTCTTCAGCTCCAAGAATGACTAATCGACAGTTATCTGCCACAGAGGTCAAACAAACTGTGCACCTACTCTCATTACATGTTACTGACATACGTTTTTCCTCGTTAGTTTTGCAATATATCTTTGTGATTGCAAGTAGATGTTACTGCTTCTCAAAAACACAAATAAAAGGCATGGTTTACAAAATTCCAAGAATTTGGAAGAAGTGCATCATCTACCTTGTGATGATGATGTCTTATCTGTGTATGACAATTTCTATGAATCAGATGATTGCTCCTGCTCCTGCCGCCGCTGCCACTACCGCCCCCACCACCGCCACCGCCACCGCCACCCCCGCCGCCGCCGCTCCCATCACCATCATCACCAACACCATCATCAATCATCATCATAATTACTGCTGTTGGTAATGGTGGAGTTACAAAGAAACGGAGCCCGGAAGATATTTTATTCCAATAATAATCAGGTTTATATTTTTGATCCATTATAGCCCACTGTCCCGGATAAAGCATTAGGATTAACTTTCTCTTTAGTTCTCAAGTTCCATTAGGAAGTACCTGCTACATTTACTTCCTTATGTATAGACAGACAGACGAAGGGTATTTCCTCTCTAATCGCTCATAGAGTGTGAATCCGACTGTCAACGTAAAATATGACTTAACTTTCAAACAGCTTCAAACTTATTTATACGCTAGAGTTGTAGAACTAGAAGAACTAAATAATTACTTGCATGAAAATACTTTCGAGATTTAGATAGCCGAGCTGCCATCGCCGCCGCCACCACCACCGCCACCGCCGCCGCCGCCGCCGCCGCCGCCGCCGCCACCGCCACCGCCACCGCCACCGCCGCCGCCACCGCCGCCGCCACCACCACCACCGTATCATCATCATTGTTGTTGTTGTTGTCGTGCGGTGCATTTCTTACATTTCGTACAGAACAACAAGGAATTTCACTGTGTGGCGGCTGGGGCTTATTTGCATTGAAGCGTTCGTTTGTTGCAGAGGATGAAGAACAACATGTTGGACGGTTCTGGATGGAATTCACTTGCGCGCGTTCGTTTGGTGCAAAAGGTGAAACATATTGCCATGGCCTCCACATGATGTTATGAGGCAATATATATCTACACTAAATTTAAAACTTGAATCACTAGAAACTATACACTTTACGCAGAATTCAAACAACCACTCAGCATTTTTCCTCAACTAATACAAAGAGCAGCAGGTCAAACTATTGGTAACATGGGAGAACGCTGGGGATTAGCATGTGGTTTTGAGGCTTGCACAAATTGCTGGGGAAGTTGTGAAACCTTCACATCAGGGGCGGAAAAACGTCTCTCTGTAAGCAACTGGAAAGCCGACTTTCGCGGGAACTATACCAATGATGGCCGACTACTGTTGGTGTTTGAAAAGAGATAGCAAACATGCAGTAGCCAGACACTGGGCGGCCAAGCGGTCTTTCAAAGGGGACATCCATAGGCTGTCTCACCCTTAGATGACAGTATGGAGTTAAATGGGATATATCTGTCTCTTCAAAGTTCTAAGGCGTTCACGGCCGGTGTCAATACTAGATACAATATTAACCGGGCTTGTGGGCCGTGGTCTATTGGGTTCCTTCTTCCCAAACGTTTCGTCTGCGACTACGGCAGACATCTTCAGTGGCGGCGAGGTCGAAGTTTCCTGGTGGAGATTTCAGCACCGACTGCGCTGGTCACCACCAGAGGTGCGGTATTTATGTCGGCATAAATACCGCACCTCTGGTGGTGACCAGCGCAGTCGGTGCTGAAATCTCCACCAGGAAACTTCGACCTCGCCGCCACTGAAGATGTCTGCCGTAGTCGCAGACGAAACGTTTGGGAAGAAGGAACCCAATAGACCACGGCCCACAAGCCCGGTTAATATTGTATCTAGTATTATATCTGTCTCTATCTAGCGCATACGAGTTGTCGTTAGCTTCGTCCTTTTCTATTCTTGCGCTGTTGCCAAGTTCCTAATAGCATGGTGTAAATATTCAGTTGTTACAAATTTCAAGTTTGAACACATTTTTCTATGCAGAATTTTTTTTTCTCTAATAGGTTATATCCTTTTTAGGGCCACTGTACACTTCTATAGGCCCAAATTTCCACAGAAAGTTTTTTTTTTTTTTTTTTTTTCAGTAAAACTCCGATATTTGCTGTTTCTATACTCATCACGCACTAACTAATAAACTGCTAGACTACCTTTATATTTTTTTCTTAGCTAGAGTAAACTCTGGTGCCGCCACCTGCCTACTTTGAATTCTCTATATTTACTCTGTTAAGTGTTACAATTTTTGAAATTAAATGTTTTCGAAAAATTTTATATCGGTGCACTGCAAAAGTTACGCAGTGGGAAACTTCTATTATTGAGTTTACATCGGGGACAAAGCGAGAGCAAATGTTGAGGAGGGTTAGAGGCAGTTTTTAAAATAAACTAGAAGCCTGTAACCTCTTTCTTTCATCGTGAAAGGCAAACAAAAGGTATTCATCTATTCAGATACAAGGTGTCAAGCGTTAGGCACAAGGCAGCAGTAAAAGTTAACATCAGTTCGTAAAGAAGTGTGTGTGTTTATACTGTATGGAACCTGTGAAGTGTTATTACGTTATTTATTTAACATTTTCCGTAAACATTTGTAGTTGTGGAGGGGGAAGCTAGGACGAGAGGATATATTGGTAAATTAAGAAGTAAGGAACGCCAAATAATTATGAATCTGTTAGATAATTTTTTTCAAGTCAAATGAGTGTTATTAAGGCAGTAAAAGTAACAGGTAAGGTTATCGGGTGTTCAGAAGCAGTGGTGTATAGGATTAGAAAGGAAGTAATGAAAGGACCTCTAAGGACGCCACGAAAAAGAAAGCAAAAAGGGCAGGACAACACAAAACGCCAGGTTAACGCAATATGATGGAATAGTGCAAAGCGGAGAGCGGCGAATTGTTCATTCTTGAGTGTTTGAAAATATACAACTGTACAAACATTCAAATTACCGTATGCCCCCATAATTATCGTACGGGTTGACAACCATGAGTGCAAACATTCAAATTATCCTATGGCCCTTATTATTGTAGGGGTTGGCAACCATGAGTACAAACATTCGTATGCCCCCATAATTATCGTAAGGGTTGGCAACCCTGATACCGCCCACATTGAACATAATTTTGTCATGGTATCATCACGTTGATGATACGCTGCTAAATTTCTCAAGGACCACTCTGAGTCGGTTCTTACATGATTTGCGGTTCGAAGATGAAAGAAGGCATACATATAGTACATGTTGCAACGTTGCGCCCCATTTAACGTGTACTGTCTTCTAAGGTTGAGACGAACTTTACGACTGTTGGCACTAAAGGTGACAATTTTTTTCCTGTGGTAACATCTCCTGATCTTGTTTCACGTATTCGTTGTCTTCTTCGTGAAATTTTTGGTCACATTTAATTGCTAGAGCACAGAAATCACGAACTTGTACGTTTCAGCAATGCGTGAGCTAAGAGATTCTGCTTCGACCCTAGGTATTGTCACTTACCTGAAACGTGTGTTTATTTGGCTCCCTCTCACAAAAAATAGTGGAATAGACGTGTTGTCCTCTGTTTGTAAAACACCACTATATTTTCTATATATTTCCAAACTTACCTTAATTGGTTGAGTACTTTTTATTCTTATATATCCTATTTAGGAGTACCTATTGTAAGAAAACCTGACGTGATATGTAGAGACCAATAACAGATTCGTGTTCAGCGACCCAAAATTACTTAAGTTCACATGTCACATCCCTTGCCGGAAAAAAAAAAAGTTTCAAAATGCTGGGTCGTGTAATGTAATCAATTATGGATCTAAGTTCTCGAGAGTTCTGCTGTCGGTATACTTGTGGATATCCTTTTCTTAAAGAAAGTATTGATAATCGTTAGATCAAATTGTTCATAGATACTGATGGGTCGTTCTCTATCATCGTTGCTTTCCTACTACCGGTGATGTTTTTCTAATTCCCACCCTTGCATTGAAAACACGCACGCACTACTCATTTTTATTTGTTCCTTCAATGGTCCCATATGACGTCATCGCGAGCTGCAACAACCTGAAGAATGACTATATAGAGGGCACACGGTGTTCATTTTTCTGTGCCTTCGCTTTCCAATTTATGGCGTCACTCTTTGAAGCGAGTCTACGGGTCCCTAGCTTAATAGTTTATTTTCAGTTTCTTTGTATTCCTTCCTGTATTCTTGTTTTGTATTTAGTCAAGCTTGTATAAATAAATTACATGTATATACTGTAATTGGAGCTTTACTCTGTTGTAGCACGAATGAATGAATAAATCCACCTCCGCTTTCCGCCATTTAGCGATGCATAGTTGTGGTACTTCTATCAGCCTCGGCAGCTGAATCAATGGCTGGTATCAGGTGCAAGTTTTAATTGTATGTTTCATTTGTTATCTGTCCCTTAGCAATAGTTTGCGGAATTTTTCCGACTATACCATGAGAATGTCCTTTGAACCTGTCCGTATGATTTGGAAACAGGTCTTCATAGCTTTGAGTACGATGCAGCATGATATCGTCGTTGGTAGAGGGTAACATGGGACTAACAATGCACCACCGAGTCTACATGTTGGATTGCTATTTTTGAATCGGATTGCTGAATGAAGGGGATGTCAGCACGATATGAGCTCTAGCATCGATGATTTTCTGGACAGGTATGTGGAATTCCGAGAGACAGCTCGCAGAATTCTAAGATAAATGTTAAATGGTAACCACGATTATTTTACAGTACTTAATAAAATTATGGCATGGCGTGCATAAAGACAATTTATTTTGCATCTTGAGATGCCTAACCAAAAATAAATTCATTTCTTACTTTCAAAACGTGTTAAACGTTTTTAAAACTTTGACAACCAAGTCGCTCTCCTAATATGTAAGCACATGTCCTTGAGTTCTCAATTTCGCTGTCAGGAAGTCTTTCAAGAAACCACCAGAACAAACTAGTGTTGCGCGCTCTATGAGAAACTTTGCGAATGCCAGACTTAAAGTCCTTGCCAAAACAGACAAATTTCAAACAGAACCGCTCTCCTTTGCCGCTGGGTGTAACCATTAGCCAACAAAAGGGAACCCTCATAAAAAGGGCGAGAGGCAATGTAGCCGTATTGTGGTTATTTTATATTTTTAAACTGCAAACCTTGTAAAACCCATACCTCAAAGTAATGTCACTTTGGAAGAGGTGTCATGCTTTAGAGAAAACTATAGGCCTTGATAGCCGAACTATGCTTAAATTAACGCAATTTGTGTATTCTGACAGTTCACTTGGCAAGCGTTACGCGCGCGGTACAGGATGGGCAGAGCGGTCTGTTGTCATGACTACCAGGTTTAACATTGAAGTAGCCATTAGACTTTGTGGCGGGATTGCGTGGCCACGAAACCTATTGGCTACTTCAAGTTAAATGTGATTGGCATGACAACAGACCGCTTTGCCCCTCCTCTACCACGCGCCTAACGCATGCAGAGGGAACTGTCAGAATACACAAGTTACGTTAATTCAAGCATAAGCACCCATGCAATATTCCATCTGGGCGCTCTCTATGTAGTCATTCAACTAAAGGCTCGCCAAACAGCGGTGGCGTCATATGCGACCATCGAAGAAACAAATAAAAAGATACACCGTGCACTGGGTCTTCAGACTTATTCGGCCTTTACCATCGAGCAGTTTAAATGGATGACCTCGGCATTAGCTCAGCGAGCCCCTTGTCTCAAAGGGGAGGTGCGGAGGTCAGCGTCGGCCTGTATGCATTTCAGACTTCGTAAACAGGTTGATATACAGCGACGCGGCGGTGCAAAGCTGTTTTTCACCAGGACATCTTTGTGGGTTCTTTGCACACGAGAATGGAGTGACTACAAATTACAATTAGCATGGTTAAATATTAATTCCGAACTAGAAGGATACGAGGGGGAGTCTGTGTTACGATATCGGTCGTTGCGTGTGAACGATTTTTCTTCCCTTTTTACCCTGAATTTCATGAAGTCCTGAGACGCAACATGATAAAAAGGATTAAAAGATTTGACATAGGTACTTAAGATTAGTAATATGACGTCAAATTGTCATGTACAACCATGGAAAAAAAATAACAGCACTGCAACAAGCGCTTTCAAAAGTTACACAGCTCAACCATTTTCTCCATGGCTGTACCTATTCCTATAATGTTCCAATTGCTCTGTCATTTTTATTACAATAGCGTGAGTTTGCTTTCGTGTGTTGTTTTCTTAACCCTTTCAATACCGACTCCATAATACTCGAATGAAAAATTTGAAATTTTGCAGGAAATGTTTCTTCTTGACTAAGTATGCCTCAAGAATTTTTTCAGATTTTTTTATATTTACAAATTTTGAATTATGGATTGTCCTTGTTCATGGACAATGTTACTGGAAGGGAACAATGAAGGCAGTATGTGTTATATGCAGTACAATGCAGCATGTCCATTATAACTCTATTTATTTGTGCATTAAGGGTAAGTAATACAAAAATTAACATAAAAAGAATCTAAGAAAACTTGTTTTGAATTAATTACTTATCTTTTCAAGTGAAACTTATGAAAACAGTTCCTGTCCTGATAAACACAAATAAATTTGGCATTTTTCGCACCTAAAATGCGACTTACCTTTACAATGTTCATTCTTGCACCTTCCAGCTTCATTTTTTCCAGAATGAATTGGTAAATGACCAATTGTATCTTGAATAATTTCCTTGCATGGTCTTTGCTCAAATACTCTCTTCGGTTTTTCATCTTCATTTTCTTTCTCTGCTGAGGGTCTTCCGCGTTTTCTTGTAGGATGTGGTTTACCAGCTTTACAGAGACACTCAGCCACCTATACTCTAAAGTGTAATAAGTCTAATATCTTCTTATTAGGAACTTGGCACTTAATAGCATCTGCACGATATTTTAGCCAACTATTTACAATCGCAACATCAACGGCATGGAAGATCAGACGAAGGGTCCACTTTCTTAATCTGATGAATATCCTAGACAGGCTAACCAAGAACCATTTTGTCTACTCCGCCCATTGATATATTATGTAATTTTATTACCTCAGGCCTGGGAATCTGCACATATTATTTCTTATTTCCATCCCATCACCTTGCCGTGTCAGTTTCCAATACCAATAAAATTTGATGCTGTGTTTACACTTCGGTTATCTAACCACTTCACAAAGACTATATCACCATCTAAAGTACAAACTTCTTCCATAAAACCTCTCTCTTTTTTTATAAACTCCTTGTCTGAGGTGAGTGGTGGTTTAGAAAATATATTTGCTCGTGCAGTTCCTGCAGCCAGAATCTTCTTCCGTTTCAAAGCTTGGAGCATGTTGTAATTTGAAAAATAATTATCAAAATACAATTGGTGATTCTAGTTTTCTGTCATTTCAATTCTTTTACACAAGTGAAGAACCACCGCCCCTCCTTGACCGAAAGTTTTCTGTAGCTGAACCTCTATTTCTGTTGTACTTCCTTGGTATATGGTAAAATCATAGCATAGCCCACTTTCTCCGCAGAGCATGAAAATTTTAATTCCCCACTTATAGGGTTTCCCTTTTATGTATTCTTTATTGAAAATGTGCCCTTGAAGGGAACCATTTGTTCGTCAATGCACAATTTATGCTCTAGATGTAGTTCTATGCACCTTCTTCGTGTTGCTTCATATATAGGGCGCACTTTGAACAGCCTGTCCGTGGATGTTGATTGATGCTCCATATTGTTTATCAGATGCAGATGACTACGCAACTTAAAAAATCTGTTTCTTGTCATGTTACTAAGAAGGAAATTGAGTCCTAATGCTGTGTCCCAGTATAACTGTATACGAGGAAACTACAAAACACCCATCATAATATAGAGATCAAACAATGTCTCAATTTCTTGCCATGTAGCGTTGACAAAATTGGATGTACCTTTTTGTAAAGCATAAATATTTGCATATTCTGCCATTTTTTTCAAACAGTTGTTTCGGTATATATCGATAAAAGTATTCCACTGGAGACAAAGTTTCTAACAAAGGCACACCATTTTCAGCAAGTTCGCTCCATGATGTACCTATAGCAGAAAATGATCTCCTTCGCCACTTGATGTCCTTGCGATCTGTAAGGCCTAAAGTTGTAAAGAGATCTGCATCTATTATAGCATCGTTTGTACCATTATCTTCTACCACTTCGCTTTGTGTCTCCGTCTGCTCATTATCATTTTCTGAAGAAATAAATAATGATAGTAGTAATAATAACACTGAAATTAGTATACAGTTGTTATCAATCTTAGTTCATGAACATTAGTTAAGGCTAAGGTTACAAAGCTTTAAACTGCTGTCTTACCTGCATGCAAGTTCCTGTCGATCATCTCAATTTCATTTTCACCCATTCCTTCATCATCGCTGGCCCCTTCTAGTTCAGATAATTCTCCGTCATCTAGTATATCCAAAACCCAGGATTGGAGATGTTCATCATTCACAATCACGGAGTTTGGTACAGTGTCTATAAAGTAAAAAATCATATGTACTTTTAGTAAAATATAAGTATACAGCAATAGAGTGAATTGACCCTGTTAGGTTATATTTGTCCGAAGTACCATTGTTCTTGTTCATGGACATGGATATTTAACAATGTATATATGTAATGGTGTTAGTAAATAACGCTTGTAATTCTATTAGTACCTTTCTGTGTAATGCTAAGGACTAATTACACATGTTTTCAAACATGTTTTTATAGCAGATCAGAAAGTAATGAAGTAAACATGATGACTTACCAAAATGGCTTCTGCTAAAGGCTGCCAGGATTTCCTCTCTTTTCAATTAGTTCCTTCTGTGTCCTACAGAGGAAACCACTTCCTAGTGCGAAACAGTTATGAAGGACAGTAGATGACAAGGAATAGTTAGATTAGATTGCGTTCAGCGAGTTCACGAGGGCTAGCCTGTTAGTAGCAGAGAGTATAAACGTTTGTCGACCATAGACACAGATAGCGAAAGGGTTAATTTATTCTGTTTAGGTTACTTTTCATCTACTGTAGTAAAGAGTTGAAGGGAAAAGTTGTGCTATTAAAGGAAAGATGGAGGCTGGTGGACAGTAGCCTTAGTTGGCTAGCCTGTTAGTAGCAGAGAGTATAAACGTTTGTCGACCGTAGACACAGATAGCGAAAGGGTTAATTTATTCTGTTTAGGTTACTTTTCATCTACTGTAGTAAAGAGTTGAAGGGAAAAGTTGTGCTATTAAAGGAAAGATACAATCTGCAACAAAAACCAATTATTTGAGTTACATCAGTTGGATTTTACGAGACGCATGCGCATGTAAATACCGGAAAGGTACGATATAAGCAGTGAAGCCAATTTAGTTGTTTTTAAACTAAAACTGGTCTTTCTGGAAAGATGTTTAGTTGGCAAAATTTAACATTGCTAGTATAGGGATTTAGTTGCTGTTAACGTTTTTTGAAGAAATTTGGGCCTATGTAAATGTATAATGACTCTGAAAAGGATATAACCTGATAGAGAAAAAAAAATTCTGCATAGGATGTGTTCAAATCTGAAATTTATAACAAATGAATATTTATACCATGCTATTAGGAATCTGGCAACAGCGCGAGGGAAACATTTGTTCGTCAATGCACAATTTATGCTCTAGATGTAGTTCTATGCACCTTCTTCGTATTGCTTCATATATAGGGCGCACTTTGAACAGCCTGTCCGTGGATGTTGATTGATGCTCCATATTGTTTATCAGATGCAGATGACTACGCAACTTAAAAAATCTGTTTCTTGTCATGTTACTAAGAAGGAAATTGAGTCCTAATGCTGTGTCCCATTTAACTCCATACTGTCTTCTGAGAGTGGAACGCTATATAGTTGATCACCACTGCCTCTGACACAAGACTAGCCAAGGTAACTAGAGAAAGAAAGACTAGCGAAAGGTTTCTGTGTTGTCAATGTTAGAAACATTTCTGTCCAACCAAATGCAATTTATCAAGCAACTACACAGAAATTTAGCGGATTTCCTATTTCTGTCTGGTTATTTTTCTTGATGCTCTATTGGCAACACTCGATATAAGTCGCATACATCCATCCCTTCCACTCACCTTTCGCTAGTCTTTCTTTCTCTAGTTACCTTGGCTAGTCTTGTGTCAGAGGCAGTGGTGATCAACTATATAGCGTTCCACTCTTAGAAGACAGTATGGAGTTAAATAAGACATCTCTGTCTCTATCTAGCGCATACGAGTTGCCATTAGCCGCGTCCTTTTCTACCCTCGCGCTGTTGCCAGATTCCTAATAGCATGGTATAAATATTCATTTGTTATAAATTTCAGATTTGAACACATTATACTATGCAGAATTTTTTTCTCTATCAGGTTATATCCTTTTCAGAGTCAGTATACATTTCTATAGGCCCAAATTTCTTCAAAAGCGTTTTTTTTTTCCAATAGAAGTCCGATATGTGCTGTTTCTATACTCATCACGCACTAACAAACTAACTGCTAGAATGCATCTATATTTTTTCCTTAGGTAGAGTAAACCATAGTGCTACTACCTGCCTACTTTGAATTCTCTATGTTTACCCAGTTAAGTGTTATAATTTTTTAAATTAAATGTTTTCGGAAAATTTTATGTCTGTGCACTGCAAAAGTTATGCAGTGTGAAACTTTTTTGTTATTGAGTTTACATCTGGGAACCAGCGAGAACAAATGTTGAGGAAGGTTGGAGAAAGTTTTTAAAATAAACCAAAAGGCAGTAACCTCTTTCTTTTATCCAGTAAGGCAAACAAAAGGTATTCATCTATTCAACGTATTCTCGCGTCAGGCCTGTCACAGAAGATAGTATAAGGAGCAGCACTAACATTAGTTCGAAAGAAGCCGTGTGTGTAACTGTGAGCTGTTACTGCGTTATTTGTTTAATATTTTTGTAAATATTTGTAGTTATGGAGGGGAAGCTAGGATGAGACGATATGTTGGTAAATTAAGAAGGAACGGGAAATAATTATGAATGTGTTAGATTATTTTTGAAGCAAAATGCGTGTAAGGCGGTAAAAGAAACAGCTAAGGCTATCGGGTGTTCAGAAGCAGTAGTGTGTATGATTAAAAAGGAACTAATGAAAGGACCTCTAAGAACGCCATCGAAAAAGAAAGCAAAAAGGGCGGGACTACACAAAACCCTAGGTTAACGCAATATGATGGAATAGCACAAAGTGAAGTGCGGCGAATTGTTCACTCTTTACTGTTTGCAAATAGTCAACCCACCCTGAATATACTTTTGTCACGGGTCAACAGTGATGAGACCCTACCAAATTTCTCAAGGGCCACTCTTAGTCGGTTCTTACATGATTTGGGGTTCGAATATGAAAGAAGGGGTAACAAGTGCATATTAATAGAAAGAGGCGATACCATCAGATGGCGACATAAATATCTAAAAGACGTAAAAAGGTGTAGGGACCAGGGGGAAATCAATTGTTTATACAGACGAGTCATTTGTAAATTTAGGCCATACAGTGACAAAGGCATGGAGGGATACCAAAGTTAAAAGTGTCCGTCAAGCAGCAATTGAAGGACTAAGTACAGGACTCGGCCACCTCGGGATCGGGCGCGGAGAAAGATTCGTAACTAGTACATGTTGCAACACTGCTCTCCATTTAACGTGTACTGTCTTCTAAGGGTGGAACGCGCTTAGTGTCAGAAACTCGCGTCAGTGCTGATATCATGCACAGACGACCGACTGGCGCGAAAGGCAGAATAAATCTGGGGAACCGGCATATATTATATATAACCTGTTTTCTATGCCTGTTGCTGAGTTTATTATTGTAAACATTACTTTAGAGCAGCCGGACGGTAACCAGTAGATCCGTGGCTCAAATTCCGGTCATGGCATTGAACTTTTTCACTCTCACTCTACCTTTACAACCTTGTCCTAAACACGGCTATTGTGTGGAAGAACATTAATTACAATGAGAAACTTGAAGCATTATTGCTGGAACAACCGCTGCACAGGAAGACTCAGAAAAAGCCTTTTATGTACTTGTTTCATAGAACCCGTATTTCTAAATCACAGCAAATAACTATCATACTGATTATAAGTTTTAGAAATATAAGTAATTCTTTTGATAAATGAATATTAATTTCTATCCTACTTGCTTTGCCAAATTTGCTAAGGGTATCATGGGTTCTTTTCCACTGTAGCTTCTGACTGCAATTAATAATTACAAGAAGTAGATATGAATTGTACTTGAAGTGCGCCCTCCAACATGCGAATAAAGCACACTGGCATAGGAGAGATGTTATCCCATCATACTGCTACATATTGTACAAGAAATTCAGTGTCCACAATGTCAATCTTATTGAAAGGTTTGAGACACTGGCACCATAATGATGAATGTACAAGGCACCTAGTTGCAAAAAATTGCAAATTGTAGCCATTAAATGCAAAATCTTATAATTTAAAATGTTCCCTATGTTTTGCATCAACTAAAAAATTCATGTAATAATTTGATTAGGTGTATACTGGAAGGAAAATTCTAAGATTCAAATTCACATATTTGTTTTGGGTAGAATGTAAACAAAACAAAAAACAATGTATTACAGATGTTTTATTGCAGCAATGAAAAATATTTATCCAGTCAAGGGACACTTTTGACACACTAGATATTATATTTACCTATATATACATATAATGAAACTCTACATGGAAATTTCTCTGGTAATTTCAAATTTGGATGAAAAATTGATACTAATGTAAATAATATGGTATTCTGAAGCTAAAAATTATATATTCATCTTTTAATGTGTGTATGCAAGTGTTACCTTTCCATTGTAAGATTGCTTTGCCCAAAGTGGCTGGTTTTAATGGGGCACAAAAAAATCTCATTTTCTTGATTATAACAATTTTTTGAAAAATGTGACAACAGTTTGTAAGCATATGTTTCTAGCAAGTTTAATTTACAAAATATCAATGGAATGAATACTTAAGAAGTTATAACTGCTTGTTACTATTATTCCATGTACATTAATGAATAATCACATAAAATAGCATAGTTTCCAATCACACTGCAATCATAAGGAACAGGTACAAGTTTGTGCAATGTTAAACATTAACTCCCCAGAACATGTAATTGTATTACTAATTTTCAAAACACCATATCTAAGTTGCACAGAGAACAGAGAGGGGTGAGAGCAATGGAGGTGAAGTGGAACAGAGGAAGAAAGGGGGAGGAATAGTGCAGAGAGAGAGAGAGAGAGAGAGAGAGATGGAAATGTAGGGAGAGTGGGAGAGAGGTGAGAAACGGTGAGAAATTGGGAGACAGAAGAATCTTGTACTAAATTAATACAATAACATGAGCAGACCTGCAGATTCCGCTTGTATTACTTGGGACATTTAGCAATTTGCATGCATTGGTGGTGCTGTTATCATATTTACATACTACACTGTACACAGATTATGCAGAGCACACTCAGTTCCTCTCCTGGCCACAAATGCAATGCTCTCTGTCCTAAGTAATACATATAGTGCGGTATGGCAAGGCCACACACTGCATGTATGTGTTCTGTGCACTACAGTACAACTAAACCATGCATACATGTGGTTTGTAGCCTCGTCACAAAGCGACCGCACAGTATAATGAAACCACAACCACCCAGAGGCCAAAAATCACATGTTTAGACAGAGAGGGAGAGAGAGTGTATATGTGTGTGTGAGTGTTCAGATTTTCAGCCAAAGTTAGATAACTGACAGTTAAGAAGATTGTTACACAACACACCTTGGGTCCCACTTACAAAATAAGCAATGCAACATTTTAATATTTCCCAAAAAGGGAAGGGGTTCCAATGGGACCCAAAATAATAATAAAAAAAATATACATACCTTGCCTATTATTCAAGATGTTGAAAAGTGCTACATAAGAACAAATTATAGCATAATGTTTACTGTATTTTTAAACTTTTTAACAAGTTATTTCAAATTTTTGTTAATATCTATGTATGTAAACTGGAGACCATGGGAAGAGTATAGTTTTGATCGCATTGCAAACATTGGAAAAATCAGAAGTTTATGAATGTTAAATAATTCAGATTTTATTTATAACCCAGAAAAAGTAGCTATACTACTGATTTTCAAAATATTATATAACATTTGATTTGCATGGAGTGAGGAAGAGAAGTGGGTAAAGCATGGAAAGATGGAGCTGCCAAATTAAAAGAGCAAAAATTATTTTTAATACAGAGAAAGATCACCTTGTATTATGGGTTCACATGTTCTGGAATTTTTCATGATTTTTTTATTTTATTAGTTTCATAATTTTTTTTTTTTGAAAACTGCATCAAATTTTCAATCTTGCATTGACAAAATTACTTTACATGTATTTGGTAGAGCAAACCTTTTGGTATAATACATGAAACTGCAGTGAAATTGTGTTCTGATCCAAGGAAGTGAAAAAATGTCAAAGCCAGAAATTACCAATGTTTTTGCAGAACTTCATTAATGTCTCGATTTTTAAGACTTCAAAGCTCTATTTTTCCACAAGTTCAAAAAGCATATGCCAATGACCTGTCAAGTATAGCATATTCAAAATACACATATGATAATAATAATAATAATAATAATAATAATAATAATAATAATAATAATAATAATAATAATAATAATAATAATAATAATAATAATAATATCTAAAAGCTGTATTCAAAATAATTTTATATGCAACACACATGAAAATGTTAAAAAAGCAGTGAAATTTTGAAAAAAATTAACATATTAGAACGAAAAATCTGGAAAAGTGTATAACAAATAACTAATATTCAGTGTTCTTTCCACACATTAAAAATGAAAGTTTTCTCTTAGCCAATTTGGCTGGAATTCTTTGTACAGTAGGGATGCTGCTGCTGCCACCGCCACTGCAAACATTATTTTCAGATCATTTACATTGATACCATGACCAAATATTACCATTATTTCAATTTCCTTTGTAATTATTTTAATCACCAATATCTCAAATGTACAGTGGTATAATGGGTGTATAAATTATATAAACCTAACAATAATTTCTGCTTACCTTCAAATGACATAAAACAGTGTTTTATGTACAATTCATCTTTTCCACTCCTGCATTTTACAAAACATACATACATCATAGAACTAATACAGAGCCTTCTTTTGGAAGCATAGCTGACTTAATACGGATATGCTTGTCCCACACAGTATGTACTCTAGTTTCCGTACTCTCCTTAAGCTGGCTAATCAAAGGATGCAAAGCCTTTGTGCCATTCAAGTATTACAGTGTGTTAAAGCTGTTATAATTCCAAAAAGCCTGTATACTTTGGCACACACAATCTTCACATTTAATTCCTGTGACAGCAAACTCTGTGGAAAAGTGAGACAGCATTTATGGACAGATTCTCTGCTGTTATGAACCTTACAGTTTTGTTATTTACGAAAACAATATCACTTCTTGATAAGAGACTGAAAGTAAATTGCTGTTTAATTACGGAGGATAAACTTGACGGGGAAAAGATAGAACGAAGTCCAAAGAAATATGAGAAAGGTTTCACAGGAATCAAGAATTTTGTAAACTTAGTTTTGATATCACTAGCATTTTAAAGTGAATACCCTATAAGATAACTGCTGTTCAGAAATTGCAATCATGCGATAATAGAAGTAGAGTTAATTACATTTGGGTGCTAGTAACAGTTGCTCTACTGACCTGTGTTTCTTTATTTTTTAATGTACAAAGCATGCCTTTTATTAACACAGACACGCATTAACATAGAACAATTGATAATAAAGTGCAAAAAAACTGAATCTTCAATGTAAAATGCCACCGTATGACCAAAACATTGATGTTTGGTGTGCTGTGAATGCTTATGGAATTATTGGGTCTATAATTTTTTGAAAATAGAGTGAATACGCAGAGGTAGAAGGATAACCTAGTCACAACATTCCTTCTAGAAGAACTGTGTGACATTGAATGCACACAGGCATATCTTCAATGAAATTCTACTACAGCTGATCTCATTAAAATTGAGCAAGTTTTTGAAGATAATCATCAGTAATGGATTATGGCCAATTGCACTCTTATTGTATGCTATTTATGGGAGACCTTAAGAAATAAAGGTGTACTGGCACGTTCCTGCATATGTTGGAAGAAGTGATTCAAAATTTAAGAAGAGAAATTGTTACAATTTCAAATGAAGAATTACAGGATATTAACAATAAGGTAAGTGACACAAGAATGTAATTTCCAGTATCACTTAAATGAAGGTAAGTGATTATTGTAGATGAAATCTGCATGAGAAATCTATGCACTTGTATTTAAGGAGCTATGAACACTGGACTCCACCAGCAAACAGCATGCTTCCTGGTGACAAACAAATCCTTGTTACACCAGTCATGCATCCAAATGAAGGCTCTGTAGCTGATGAGGACACTGACAGCTTCAAGTGAATGATGTTGAGGGATAGGCTGGAAGAGTTAGCAGTAAAAATAGCAAACACAGCCTCTGAGGTAAAGACCCTGGAGTGCTGAAGCTGAGGGGCAGCAATTAGACAAACCTCTGAACTAAACCTTTTTTTAAATGAACTGTCCAAGGTTCCTGCATGCCAATATCAGTACCCCATTATTTAATTTTCTTTGGTAAAGAACTGTAGTTCATATTATTCACTGTTTACACGATTTGTTTACTGCATGCCATTGAACATGGTTGGGCAAAACTTTTTGGTAATGGAGGTTTCAGGCTGCAAAATTGTTGAAACTACAACTAGTGGAGTATTTGGGCCAGTAATCCATGCAGCACATGTACTAATTCAGATCACAGTGATGTTTGGATAAAATGTTAATCAGCTGTATTTAATGAAAGGTGGCAAAGGAAATGGAGATATACAAGAAAAGTGAAGAGGATCTTAAAAATAGTGAGTAAGGATACAATGGATCGAGTTTATCTTACAAGAATATTCTGAATCAAGTGTTAAAGTAAATATGTAATTAATGTACCAGCTTTATCGCAATTTTACTGTTTTACAATTTTTCGTATTCTGGTACACTCAAAATCTAATTGTCCCAAACTAGCAAGTTTCTATGTGGATTTAATAGTCCTAGTTATTAGAAACAAGAATGAATTTTACTTATAAGCCAATAGAATTAAGATTAATTTAGTTAATTTTTAACAAACAAATATTGACTAAAAATGTTTATCTTAATTATTAAAGTCCCTGAATTAATGACACATAGTATTAAAAATAAATCAACATACTTAGGCTTTCGTGGCCAGAGCCACATGGGGAGGGCCATTGTATGGCTATGGAGCAACAAAATAAGTCTCTTACCAGATACCATATCTATAACCATGGCAGACATCCTAAGTGGTTGGGCTCAGGTTTCCTCATGTAAATCCCACTAGTAACTAATGCACTGTTTCCTGATTGGTTTGCATGATGCACTTTAGCAAAAATCAAGGGCTGTGCTGGATCACCAAGCTGCAGTCAACCAGGAGTGAGCATCCTCCCATCTACCACAATACAGAGCCCAGGTCTGCCCTAGTCTGGTTCAGTTACTGTACAAACCAAGCTGGACTTGAACTAGGAGGCACAGTGTCCACTATAGTTACAGATGCAACATCTGCCAAGAGAATCCTTCCCTAGACCACAGCCATTCAGCACAGAAGACTTGCATTGTCCATTACAGACAAGAATATGAAAAGAAGCTTACAACTTTTCATTCCAATACCTATAACCAATATTTTGTAATGTGCACCCAAGTTCATTGTCAAAATAGGTATCTTCTCAACTTAGAATCAATATACATAGACCAAGAAATATACACAGAACATGAAGGCCATGATAACAGATTCAACTGTACACTTATCAACTCTTTTCTAAGTTGAATGTAACCTTATGATGTTTTTCCAGGTTAAGTGTTTAGCTATTGGCATGGCATTGTGCTACTTAATGTAGTATTCCATTTAGTTAACATCAAATAATATTTAAAACACAGCACTAAGACGAACATATGATACCACAATAGATTATAAATATAAACCTGGTAGGTACAAATATCCGATATACATAACTACAACAAATAAATTAAGTCTTAAAAACTAAGCCCATTTCAGTAATATTAATCCAAATAAGCATTACAAATATGTACTTTATCTTATGCAACACGCAAATAATTTACTGGTAACACTGTGCTTACAGAAAGCATTTACATTCAATGATTTTCATTTTTCTATAGGCTCTAGCATTTCTTTGTGATTATATGTTGTCTCAATGGTTTTTCTGCTCAAATACTGCAGCTAAGAATACTTTTTATAAGTTCAAATATTGGTCACTTCAGTTTATCATACAGATAGATCCATTTTTAAACACCTTTTATAAGCTTTACTTATTCTACATTGTTGCTTACAGCTCAGAGACAAAACAATGTGGTACAATTTCGGATGTAAGTCATAACTAGTATGTACTTGGAGGAAACGGGTTTGAATCCCACTTGAAACAAGCTGTCTGCCTCTAATTTTTCCTCTAGCTAAAGGATGGAAATTTAGTAGCTTTAGGCACTTCTGGTTTCTTGACTTATACAATTCTTCATAACCATCAGCATTTCACTGACAAGGTCCAACAAACATGAACACATTTACGCCTCTGTTTATTCATGCTGTTTTTCCATTTCTTTTTTCAATGCTCAAGTAGATCTTGTACACTTTATGTACATCAATTATACAGTTTCTTCTAGCACTTTCATTCACAGATAGGGATACTTCTCAGACCAAAGTTCAAGAGTATATTGATAATTTTTTCCTTGAAAAATACACCTTAAACAGTGAGATGTATCAATCAGATAAAAGTAAATATTAATTGTAAGCTCAGTTTAGTTCCTTCTTGCATCACTATTATGCAATGAGGTGATTTCATGCCAGGCAAGTCTATTGCAGACATGAGCAGAAACATACTAAATGTTGGCATAAGTTCTCTTTAATGCCGCTGGAGTCTGACTGCAATGAACATAGCTAGAAAATTACAAAAGAACACAAAATTCAGTTCACTGATTCTGATGAGACAAATGAACTTTCTAAAAAAGTTAATGTTACATGCAGAATAAAATAAAAGCAAATAGTGTGTATGACAAAATAAATACTGACAGAGGTTGATGCATTCTTAATTTGCTCATTTAAGACAAAGAGAAAGTGGCAATGGAAGATTTCAGACATTAACAACATAAGCATGCCAATACAGTTGAAGAGGATGGAAAGAGAAATGCTAAACACAATTTATTGATTATTAATTCTTCCTCTTTGCCTACTCATATATTATTGATGATGATTCTGTGTTGATTTTAGTTTTCCATCTTTTTACTGCATTTTTTAAGACTATGACCTATACAGACAATTGCTGATTTGTATAAAACTGAGTGAACACTTTCCTCTTACTTTTTGAAAATGTCTACTTACAACTGTATGCACCAAAGAAAGTAGAGCTTTTATTAAAGCAATATGATAATTTGGATTGGAGTTCAGAGAAATAGTCTCTTCATTTCAGTGTAACTACTACAGTTTGATGTGTGTAAACACTGATTGGCAACAGTTTACACTGGCAAATCAGTCTCCTTGATAATGTAGTTAAGATACTAAGTGAAACAATAAAACAAATACTCCAACAGAAATTATGGCATTGAGAATCAAAATAACTTATGTATATGAAATTGGCTGGGAGGGCTCAGAGTGCTGACCATGTCCCACTCTCCACCACTGGACCCTGCTCCTGATGCCTGCTGTGGGCCGGGCAGTGCCCTAGCACTACTCCACAAACAGAGTAACAGGAACTCAGTCAGTACGTATATAAAAATATAGTGCATCCCACCCTTAGAAGACAGTACACGTTAAATGGGGCGCAGTGTTGCAACATGTACTAGTTGTGAATCTTTCTCCACGCGCGACCCCGAAGTGGACGGAGTTCTGTACTTAGTCCTTCAATTATTGCTGCTTGATGGGCACTTTTAACTTTGGTATCCCTGCACGCCTTTGTCGCTGTATGACCTAAATTTACAAATGACTCGTCTGTATAAACAATTGATTTCCCCCTGGTCCCTAAACCTTTTTATGTCTTTTAGATATTTATGTCGCCATCTGATGGTATCGTCTCTTTCTATTAATATGCATTTGTTACCCCTTCTTTTATATTCGAACCCCAAATCATGTAAGAACCGACTAAGAGTGGCCAGTAGCTTCTGAACACCCGATAGCCTTAGCTGTTTCTTTTACTGCCTTACTTACACGCATTTTACTTGAAGAATAATCTAACTCATAATTATTTGGCGTTCCTTACTTCTTAATTTACCAACATATTGTCTCTTCCTAGCTTCCCCCTCCATAACTACAAATATTTACAAAAATACTAAACAAATAATGCAATAACAGCTCATAGATTCCACACAGTTACACACATGACTTCTTTCGAACTAATACTAAAGCTGCTCCTTATACTATCTTCTGTGTCAGGCCTGGCATGAGAATACGCTGAATAGATGAATACCTTTTGTTTGCCGTACTGGATAAAAGAAAGAGGTTACAGCCTTTTGGTTTATTTTAAAAGCTTATTCCAACCCTCCTCCACTTTTGTTCTTGCTGGTTCCCTGATGTAAACTCAATAACAAAAAAGTTTCACACTGCCTAACTTATGTAGTGCACAGATATAGAATTTTCCGAAAACATTTAATAAAAAAATTATAACACTTAACTGAGTAAACATAGAGAATTCAAAGTAGGCAGGTAGTAGCACTATAGTTTACTCTACCTAAGAACAAAATATAGACATATTCTAGCAGTTAGTTTGTTAGTGCGCGATGAGTATAGAAACAGAACATATCGGACTTCTATTGAAAAAAACGTTTTCTGAAGAAATATGGGCCTATAGAAATGTATGACTCTAAAAAGGATATAACCTGATAGAGAAAAAACTTTTGCGTAGGATAAGGTGTTCAAACCTGAAATTTATAACTGAATATTTATACCATGCTATTAGGAACCTGGCAACAGTGCAAGGGTAGAAAAGGACGAGGCTAATGGCAACTTGTATGCGCTAGATAGAGACAGATATATCCCATTTAACTCCATACTGTCATCTTAGAGTGGGACAAGGTATAGTTTGTCATTTAGTACACAATATTTTGAACACATGCTTCTGTGATAATGATATTGCATAATATACAACATAAGTTTGTTTTAATCATCTGGCAGTATCAATCTTGCATCTTATGCTGGGTTTGAATCAGTTTGGTTAGAGCTGCCTTTGTTGAATTTCTTATTTGGGTTTTCCCTCAGTCCCTTGGAAGAATGTTAAGTGCTTCAGCAATCCAACTTGTTTCAACACACTATTTATTCATTCACTCAATTCGTGACACAACCTTTTAAATTTAGAAAAAGAAATAAGGAGAACAATAAAGGCAATTGTTTGATGTTCTACTCTTTAAAATGTGAAAGCAGTACGCATTGCAGCTTTTTGTGACAATCAAATTTGATGAATAATATTGGGGAAGCACATCAGTATCTCTCTAACTACATGCCATAATTATTTTTTTATTCTTCTTTCTTTTGAATACTCACTAATATATTTGAAGGCTAAGTAATATATACAACTTTCATTGAAAACAGGTGCAACCAATAACATTTACCAATAGTTTTGACTTTCAGAAAGAGAATATGTTCTAAAGTTAAGTGCATTGGTTTGTATATTTGACATTCAGATACATCCATTCCAAAGCTGCTTTTAGTTTTATGAATTACTTGTTACGATGACGTTCTATGCTTATACAGCAGTCAAGATTTATGATTAGAACAAAAGATTAGATCTTCCTGCAAATACAGAATCTCCATTTTCACATATATGCAGTTAGAGATCATGTTGGTATGAAGGCTCTTTCTGCCACAGAAATGCTGTTTTACATATAGACTGTGAGAGAAATCTATTCTGAAGCAGAAACTAGAGGCAAACATTCCACTTTATATATGGCAGTCAATATTATCTATAAAAGGTAGCAATTTCATTGGTAGTCTAAGATAAACACTGAATATTTCTGAAATACATACTGATTACCTTAATTTGTATGACCACTCTATAGTGCTTTTGGCTGTCATTTCTTTTTTTGGTTTACGTGCCTTTGTGCAGAAGCAGTAGAAAAATTACACTATTCAATGTGTTTTGATTCCTAAGAACCAGCCATGACCTCACTGTTTTAAATGGCAGTGCATAACCCTTTTTTCTTTCAAAAGCATTTTTATATCTGCCATCATGGCACTCTTGACTATTAAACCTCATAATGGCACTATGGAATGTTATGGAACTAAACATTTGGCTGTGTAAGCGCCACTGCAGTGAGAGTGAAGTCCTTCACCTGTTTTATGAAGCTGTTCAAATGATCAATGATCTTTTTATATTTTTTCTAAATACATTCTGCATTGCTTCATAGAGAATTTCCTGACTTGCCAAAAAGATAGTTGTTGATTGCAGTTATTGTAAACCTAAAACTATCATAAAAATAAGCTATGCTATTATAAAGTAAACACCAAACAGTAAATGCATAGTACAAGATAATTTTTGTTTTATTTTTGAAAAAGGTGAAGGCTATTCTCTTTATACTTCTTGTGGTTTAACTATCAGATAGATTTAGCAATAACTGAAATCTGTGTATGAGATTCCTGTTAAACCCTTAGTTCTGTCTCATTACACAATGGTGAATAAATTGTCATAAGAATATCAGTTTCAGCACCTTATCTCACTGGAATGTGTGTGAATTTAAATGAGTATCCAAGGGCATCTATGCTTAAGTATCCAGTTCATAAACATTCACAATACGCATGAGAATGAAACTGAGGAGCGCTTTTTCAAAACTCGATAGATGCAAAATTTTACAAAATTGAGTTATATATAGTATCAGCATAATTTTCACCTTCTGCATCGTTCTGTGAAATCAGATTTTGCAACATTCGATTCTTGTCCTGTGTAGAAGGTAGGGAATATTAGCAGTTTTTTCAAAACTCGATAGATGCAATTTTATGATTTTATGATCCAGAGTGTAGCAACCTGAATTATTCTATGAAATGCATGTTGGCACTGACTGCCATCTCACTGTTGCGATTCTTGGAATACTCAATCATTTCTGCAAGCTTTGTACACTGCTGCAAGGTTGGCAATAACTGTGAACTCAGGTTGTGCGCTTGGATTCCACATTCATTTCTGCAAGCATTTGTTTTGTTCCATTTATATCCCACCTTTAACTGCAGAGGTCATATTGGTGGCCTTGCCTATTGACAATGGTGTTACTTGTTTAACAGTGGGTTTTTCGGTCTTTGGGGGTTTTTATACGTTGAATTCACACTTTCATTCATACTTCCAGACTCAGGGAAGGATGAGGAATAATCTTGGCTGAAGAAAAATTCCTATCCCCCTGCCAGGAATCGAACCCAGGACCCCTTGCACAGCAGGCAGGTGCTTCTGCAAGCTTTGTTATACTTACATGGCATTTTTATTCTTAGTTGAGACACTGCACTGTACTATGCACAATGTACAGGAGCTCAAATTGTGAAACTGTACCAGTCGTAGAATGCGCGGGAGGTAGGAATTGCAAAAACAAGGAAAGGAAATCAAAATGCAAGTCAAGGAAAGCTCATACTCCAGCAATTACATGTTCACATGGTCTCAAGTGCACTCCATGAAATCCTAAAAGTAAAGCACTGTGATGCAGCTAATTTGACTTATAATGATATAAGTGGATTTCACCAACACCTTTCCATGCTCAACAACATAGATCAAGATAAATTCCTTATGAAATATGTATATGAGTACTACATCTCCTATTCGTAGAGTGGTGAATAAAGAGGCTGCAAATAGAAAGCAGACTGTTAGCATTTAATACCGTGTGAGAAGTAATGATGGCTCAGTATTGTCAGTATGTGCTGCAAGCTTCCAGGGAATCACAAGGGTGTCAAAAGATTCTCTCTCCTGACTAGAAAATTTCATTTATGTTGCTATAAAGCAAGATATTAAGAAGTGCAGATGTAGAGAAAGCCACTATGGAAGAGCAAAATCAAGGAGAGGACATTTACCTCCAGAACTTAATATCAGAAAAATGTGGACCAACTTTTGCAACGAAAGAAGATTAAGAAATCTACCAGTCTGCTCATTGTCAAAATATAGAAACATATTTAAATATACACACCTGAAGCTGTTAACAGTGAAGTACAATGATCCACAAATAACACAAATAATTAGAGACTCGCACTTCACTATAAAAATTTAGTTACACTCAATATTATCACAACGTACGTTTCAACATCCACTACATGTCATCATCAGGTGACCTTAGCTTATGCAATAGGTACCGACAGGCCGTTACATGTTCGCGATGACATCACAGTGACGTCACGTATACATCACCTGCCATGACATCCTATGATGACGTCATTCCTCCCCTTCTCTCAATACAAATTTTGTAACATCAGTAAAAGGTATTTTAAAATTCATAACCCAGTCCCTATTTTTCAAAATAAATATATAATAAATATATAAAATATATAATAAATGGCATAATGTTGACTCCGCAAAATAAATATAATATAAAAAATATGCTCAATTTTTCTAAAAAGGACAAAATTCCAAATTGGAAGAAATCTGGCATTTATCAATTTGTCGAGACTGCGATAAGGTTTACATTGGTAAGACAAAACGACATTTGGTAACTAGAAAGAAGGAACATTTTAGAAACATTAAATATAAACAGTTAGAAAAGTCAGCGGTAGCAGATCATTTTTGGTCGCTTAATCATGAAATAAACCCTGAGGTTAAATTATTAAAGCAATTAAGCAGCCCGTTGAATTGATGGTTTGGGAAAGAATATTTATTTCAAAAAATAGGGACCGGGTTATGAATTTTGAAATACCTTTTACTAATGTTACAAAATTCGTATTGGGAGAAGGGGAGGAATGACGTCATTATTTCTTTCAGCATGGAATATGCTAACTCCAATTAATGCATACATTTAAACATCATTTACTTCCATATTTAGTAGCAGTACTTTCCCATACTGAACAGTTACTATAAGAAATGTTTTAGCAAGCCATGTTTTCACTTCTATTTCTTCACTTACTTTTTACATTAAAATACTTTCTGCAAACCTTTGCTCAAATTTTCAGCCCTGTCAAGATAAATAATAATGAAGTCGCAGTCATAGTGACACTTGCCAAAACTTTCAATGCTTTTAATTCATTTTTCATGTTTCAAAACTTAAAATATTAGAGCTGTTTATCCAGTAGACATTACCAATAATAAAACTGCTTTAGTGCAGAAAAATCTATCTATACACAGTTTAACTGTGCCTAAGGTCATTTGTTTGCCAAAGGTATAGTAGTTAGACAAAACATTTTACTGTGTACAACAAAAATTACTCAAACAGGTTTGTTATGGCTATCACTTCAAAGTCAGAAACAATATTCTGGCACCATATTAATATTTGAAGTTCTGCTTATCTCGCTTTAGATGGAAATATTATTGTAAAGTTAGTTTAACAGACAAATGTGTAAAGTGCAGCAACCAAAAGTGGTATGAAGGCAGTTTGGAAAGTTCTCAGCATGGTACAGAGGTGCAGACAGCCTCAAACTGCAAAGATAGTTTTCAAACACAATCCTTTAGATGACACATTAGATGACACAACAAGCAATTTCACACATGTGCTTTCATCTGTTTGATTATTATAGTGCTGCAAAGTAAAGAAGTTGAGGTTTCATCTGAAAATGGATAAAATTTAATGTTGTGGAGCAATTAAATCCTTTGTGTTAAAAGGCTTAATGGCGTTCAAAATTGAAACATTTCAACCATTTTTCTTCTTGTGTCCATAAGATCAGCTGGGAGGATGCTGGACCATGCCTTTGTTCTATCCCACAGTGTCAAAACACACAATGGATTAAGTACAAGACGCTCATGTGTTTTGATTAGTTATGGGAAACTTATGTCAGCAACTGTGGCGCTGAGCTGGAGAAGGTGGCCCTGGTTAAGGATAGGCAGTCGAGAGTGCATGGTCAGTCATGCTAGTAAGCACTTGGCCGGAGGAGAAGATTGAGCAGTGTGGGCAGGCGAGGTGAGGTCAAGATTGGTGGGAGCAACTTTAGGCCTTTTCCAAATTTCATTCAACATGTGTTTGGCAGGTTAAATTTCTAAATTATGGATCACTACTCCCACCCTGTACAGAGCCATTGTAAAAGAAGAATAATCAGACACAAACATTCACAAAATTTGGATAAGGTAGAAGGGGTCAAATTATGTTCCTTTTATGAGCATAAAGACCAGCAAAAGAAAAATGATGAAATGTATGTTGTCTTACTTCTCAAAGTTTCAGGGTTATTACTAATCTTTCATAACATCAAGCTGTGAAGTTGCATACCTGAAACGTTCAGCACATACAAACAGAAAGGATAGGATTCCAACTCATTATACAAACAAAATATTATAGAGCACCATGGCCCTCTGAACAAATGATCAATGACAGTATGGGACAGAAATAAGAGAGAGACAGCAAATTGTTTCATTTCACTGTGATAGTTCCTAAAAACACATGATATACCCCTGCATGGTTTTTCCACTCATTTGCTTGGGGTAGTGAACACTTAGATAACTCACTGCACTCAAGATTCTTCAGGGTACAGATCTAGAATGATAGGGTTAAAAAATCTGGGCAGATTTCTGTTTTTTCTTTTTATCATTATTAACGTCCTCCAACCTAATGTCATATCGGACGGTGAATGAATGAAATGGGTGGAATGATGCTCAAATGAGCCCGAGGTCCATGGAGCTTTAAGTTACCCGACATTCGCCTCTCAGGATAAGAGGAAACCTCGGAAAAAAACCTTACCCGGATAACTTACCCT
Organism: Tenodera sinensis; assembly: GCA_030765045.1. Classification (NCBI taxonomy): domain Eukaryota; kingdom Metazoa; phylum Arthropoda; class Insecta; order Mantodea; family Mantidae; genus Tenodera; species Tenodera sinensis. The sequence continues at coordinate 334,936 of JAUKNM010000120.1, forward strand.
AAGCGAGATTCGAACTCGCGACCTCTTGAACGTGAGGCAGACACGCTAACCATCATGCTACCGAGGCGGGCGAGGCAGGTTTCTGGATGCATTTCTTGACCTAAATAATCACTTTAGTGTTAGTATTAAAATGTGGCTTTTTCTTGATTCACTTCCTGTTCTGACACAGAAGAGCTTGGTTGTGGTCATATTCAAAGGTAATGTGAGCAACACATTCAAGTGCTGTAACTCCATCAGTAATTTTTTATATTTCCAAAACATGAAAATTTAGGTTACACTGCATTCCTCGTTACCCAGGAAAACATCAGTCTCTGCATACAACTAGGACCATACAATACTACATAACTAATAAAATTAATTACATTTACGAACTGCTGTGGTTATTATTTTAGTAATTATACAATATCACTTACACTAACCTTTTGGCATATTGTATAAAATACAGGATATACAGGATGTAAAATATCAGCGGATGCCAATTTTAATTCCTTTCTTTCCATCCTCCTCTCACTGTATAAGATAATTTTGCTCGTTCAGCTCTGAATTTCAATCATTTTTTTTGTCACAAATGCGTAGTATTATATACTCTGAGGCTCCAAGATTACTAGATTCAACACTTATTTGCTGGTGTAATCAACTGACCTACTCCCATTTCCTCCAACTCTTAAGCAACCCCTAAACAAGTAGACATGTATGCAACTGTATTGCTTGAAGTTTGCATTTTTTGCTGTCAGTCACTGGTGCACACGTGTACAATGGTGCCCTGACAGTGCTTGCTGAATTACATGATCATACGAGGCCATTTCAAAACTACTGCTGAACACTTAACTGAATGATTCCAAGTGTGTGACCTGGTCAGTTGTGCACAACCATACACAAGGGGATACGTGAGCGACATGTGATAACTGTACAGCTGTGCCACTTGTTTGCAAATTTCTGAAGAGGATTCCTATGCAGCATGCACAGAATACTCTATTTTATAACAACTTCTGAGAAAACAAGAAGAGTAGTACAACATTTTATTAGAAGAAAATTTATGTTTCATCATCAGTCATTTCACTGGCTATACCACAGTAGCCCATCAGCCAATACCAGTTTAAAACAGTCAGGGGTTTAACTTGTGGGTGTTCAAGAAAACATGATTTATTTGATTATTTTCCTCGATATTTATGACAAGCAAAAACCTTGTTACAACTGAAACTGTAACATGAAAAGAGATGAAAATAATATGCAAGTACCAGTAACTATTGTATTTTTATATGTACATAAATTTATATTTAATTCTGGAGGTTGCAAACACAAAACCTGTTGTTTCCACAAAAATTAAAAATTGATGTTTTCATGGCTTTGGTAGCTTTACATAGACAGCAATTGAAATATGTAACTGGCTTAGTTAAAATACGGACATTGATATGAGAAATGGTAGGGTAAAATATTTTCTTTACAACCTAGAAAACTCCATCTCATAAATCATAATTCTTTAACTTTTTTTCATTCTTAAATACTCATTTCCCTTAGATTGTAAAACCTTCTACCTTTATATTGTAACAAATGAGAAAACACCAGTTACTGCTAATCACATTTTATCGCCTTCTAGTCAGTTAGCGTAGTGCTAACGTTACACTTAGATTACTTTTGTACAAACTCAGAGCACAGAACTGTCGAATAGAATCACAGTAAAGAACTGTCAGATTACACTCGCACTGAACTGCTACTCGGCACGATTCACTGAACGCTTCCTATATGTCTTTTCTTCACCAGCACGACTGGAACAACAACTTCTACTGCTTCTGCCTCTACTACTCTCTCGTATGGGCATGAGCAGGTCCGTTATATAGTTCTTTAGACAAAGGAAATGTTCTGGAAGTCGAATGATCGGGAGTGACTGGGAGAGAACAGTCCAGACACCGCACAGCCACATAATGGCTATTGTTCCTGTATGCTCTATTGTGCGGCGGCAGACGGGTCTTTTATGGCAGGTAAACACCTCCGGCTCGTTCCTACTGCCGGGCAGAGATCAGACCCCGATTGGCATTTCCCACCAGCAGCGTTCGGGCTTACGGTCAGCATGACAATATTGTAATTGCTCCTTTGGAGCCACCTAAAGGTTTTCTCTGTGATATCCAATTAGACCTCACTGTTTTTCTTCACAGAATTCCTCAACAACTGCCTCAATAATGAAAACATACACAATGACTCAGATTTTAATTCCATTTCCTTCTGCTTGGATATTAGTGTAAATTGGGTAGTAAAAGCACAGTTGATTTTAACTGTGGTGCCAGGAAGAAATTGAAGTGTAGGATGCAAAGGAGAGTATGCAAGGAATAAGAACTCTATATCTTAATGTAAAAGCATTAAAACACTTTTAAGACTTCATCTGGTTCAAAAATTGAGATCAAGGAACAAAGTTTTTAACATAAGACTATTTAAGTTTAGGTACTGTCTAGCCAACTACAAACCGACTTATTCTCACAATAAGATGTACTTGAGACACAATCTTGGCCAATATTATGAAAAATTGCAATACACTACATTGGCACACAGGAAAGAATCCTCTTTTATAGTTTATTTAATCCTATGTTAATTTAACCAGAATGGCTTCTCTAGTTCTCTAGATATTTCATGGAGAAGGTTCAATCAGGAAAGAGTACACTCAGGGCTTTCAGGAGTACTTCTAATACATATAAGTTCTCGTTCATGCTTTATTTACAGTAATAAGTTTCAAATAAATGTCATTCTAATTTGTTTTAGAACCACAGCACAAAATTAGGTGGTGTTAAAATATGCCAACAGTTCATCCTTTTCATCTTTGGGTGTATCTTAGCATAGGGTAAACATCATGAAGACAAGTTTAATGGGAAGATACCTAAGAGAAAAAGGAGAGAAACTGGAAATCAGCAAAATGTGTATGGCTTTCATTCAGAAGTCACCTGCTAAATACAATGACTACAACAGAAGTCAAAGAGGATCTATTTGCCATGTGGTCTTAACATCCATAACTTCCAGATTTTGTATAACAATACAATAGATGACAAACATATGGTAAAATACTCTATATTTTGTGTAGTGCTTCTCTTCAGTTTCAATGTAGGTTTTTCTACTCCCTCATCTGATGTGGGACATGCGCAACACTGAGAAACCTCTAAAATTTAAAATGATCCAGAAAAAAATCGCTAATTATACCTGAAGTGGATCTTCATAAACCGAGAGCAAATGCATTCTATGCATTCATGAGGGAACAGCCTTAAGATCGTTGCCTTGCCTTTGTTTTGACGTGAAGCACGTTCACCCCCTGCCTTGTTATTAATCCTTAACATGGCTTCCTTGGGAAGGAAGTAAAGCTAGTGGTCCCATGTCAAAGATTTACAGCATGTAAAATAATGTCAAGCTGACACGAGTCCTCTAAGCAAAATTAAGCAGTCTTTCATGTCAAATATGGATTGGGACGCTGAGAAATACAGCAGTTAGACATTCGTAAATAAATTTTAAAATGTTAAACCGTGCCTTGTACTCTCATTCAAGATTTCCTCTTTGTCAAGCAAATAAGCTTTTACACACACTATTGTACTAATGTGCATATAAAAAGCCATAATTTCTACTGTTGGATTGAAAATGAAGCTGGGCAAGGTTCAACAGAAATTGGTTCTGCAGTATACGCCCATTATTTCAATTCTGATGGGATATCAATAGTTTGTGTGTTCTATGTAGAAGCCAAAAGAAAAGCTTGCATATTATATATACTCTGAGGTTGGTTACTTAGTTATTTCTCATGCTATGTGGAAGAGATACTTGTAACCTTTCCAGTAGGTCATGCAAAATTAAGCAGTATTTCATGCCTAATAGGGAATGGGACACAGACACTGAGAACCACAGCAGTTACAGAGCATTCATAAATAAAAACTCAATTTCATACTTCCTGCCAGATAGGATATTTGGGAGGGTAGAAAAAATCCCGAGGAAACATCCATCCGTAGTAACAATAAAGGAAGATTACATAGGGCTATATTCTCAAGTGGATGCAGTACACATTCCAGAAGAGGACTGGAATCTTTGAGATGCAAAATATTACAAAATGTGTACTAAAAGATGCCCAGTGTTCAGGACTTAAAGGAGTCAAAAAAATTAATATATATATATATAGAAAGGACACCATTAATGGGCATTTAGCTTTCAAGGTTAAAGATTGCAGAATTACAGACTTGAAGCATTTTTCAGCCTTACAAAAAGAGGAAAGAATCCAAATGCTGTACAGCTTAAAGAAATGTCTTTATAACACGGAATGTGTGCTCCAAAGAGAAAGGATGTGAAGAAGTTACTGAAGAAACAATTTGGTAAAAACTTGGAGGAAAATCAAACTCTCTTTTTATATAAACTCAACAGACAAGAATTTGAAGAGAACAGTGATGGAACCTGTGCCAGTATTGCTAGCAACTTGAATGTAACTATCTGAAACAAGATACAGACCTTGTTTAAACTGACATAGTTTCTGTTCATATCATATACTTATTTATATATACAAAGATGATGATTTTGTTTAACTAAGTTCCCTCTATAATGCCAGGACTATGTTTTCCAATAGAGAATCAATTGTGAAAAAGATCTGACTTTACATTAAATAATTTTGCTAATTTAGAAGACTAAGATGGTTCATTCTTCAAACAGAAAAAATCATTCACATATAATTTATATTTGTTATGTTTATATTTTTTGCAGTTGAACTATTTTCAGATTTCTATGTTGTTCACCAGTTAAGACACTTTTAAAACTGTATACATACTTATATTTTCAAAAGAATATTGTTTTCTGAAGCTGCACTATAATGCAAATAAAATAAATCTATGGCACAATACACTGTGATAAGTATGTTAATTTCCTTCAATTTTGATCACAAAGAAACATTTCCAATGTATCTGCAACTCTGCTAAACAAGACTGGCCATTTACAACAGTTTTTTGCATCTAAACTGCAACAAAATGTATGAAAAGAATTATTACCAACACTATAGCAACAAGGAATATAACATGCACTAACCATAAAAATATTGGTAATGTTCCCAAATACAGGCTTAGGGACTGTGTAACACAGGGCGCCAACGTGTGAGAAATGAAGGTAGCTAGCGGTAATAGAACATTATTGGAAATGTATAGTTGGCAATGCATAAAGATGAGAAAGGAGGTAACTTCTGGCAATGCGTACACACAGGTGATGTAGATATGAAGAAGGCAGAATACTCTATTCTGGTTCAAAATTACGAATTTGGGTAACTAGATGGTGAAAAACTATTTTACTTACACACACATTTCCCAATCAACCCACAAAATCTTGCAAATGTAACAATGAGTACCACAATTACATAATAAATGAGGATCCCTTCATATTGCAACAAAACAACATAATTCATGAAATAACTATGAAATCATGAGCTCATGCAGTTGTACAACAGGCAGCTAACCTTAAATGGGAATATATTTCATAAATATACGTTCATGAAAGAAATACACAGTTGCATGTTATCGACACAAACCGTATAACCTCAAATAACCATGAATGAAATCATAAACTCATGCAGTTTTGCTGTAGGTAGATAACCGTACAATATGAATTTATTTCACAATGTACATTTATAAAACAAATAGAGTTTTGCATGTGGCAGATGACTGATAAACAGAATACTTTAAACATCCCGTTTTACCGGAAATAAGTGTTGCAAATTACTGGTGATTTTAATGTTATCTGAAATGTGGATTTCCATTAATAATAACAGCTAAAGGTTACCAGGAAATAGGAATTCTTTACTTTGTAACACTTTCTGCTAATGTTACGCCTCGTTTTTTATATTACTCCACTATTTATTTCACGCTTATATTCTACGCTTCAGTTTAGGCTTCCATTCCATTACCCATGTTCCTCTCCAATTCATAGTTGCCAATCTCTTTGTCCAAAGGTGTATTTCTTCATGTGAAGTTGGCAAGGTTCAGCAACATTGGACATCAAGAAGCCTGTATTCAGCAACATTACCAAAATATCTGTCACTGTTGAGTAAAGCAAAGCCTCATTTTAGTTTTTTATACTTCCTGGAAAAAAGTACTGTTTTGGAAATGACCAGTTTTGTTTGCAACCTCCACAATTGTTTATGGAATAGTAGCAGCACAGTGTACAGCTGGAATGAAAAAAAAAGCCAATTACTGTATATCTTTGTGGTCTGTTCATCGTTGAAGGTAAAAAGAAGTCAAAGCTCAACTGTTCATATCTGGAGACTAAACAGCAATATTACAGTGAATACTTGCACACTGCATCATCTATCCTTGGTTTTAGACTGAGATGCTCACGTTTAAACCTACTTGAATTATGCTGAAGTGTTCCCTGACATCAGAAATAAATGAGTAATAGGTAGTATTTCTGTGAATGCTGTGCTCTTCCAACTTATTGGTGGAGTTTCTCATTGTGAGACTCAGCAAGTCCTAAACTGCAGTCGATGCCATGGTACAGTTGGATTCACCAATTTTGTCCTATAGGAAAGCTAAATGTAAAGGCTGAAAGTGAATCAGTTGCCTAGCCAAATGACTGGAGATATGGCATGATGGTGATATGTAAGCTAAATCATGTTAGCTCGCAAGTCAGATAACAGAGCAGACTGCAACTGTCCTTGCTTACATTTTGATATAAGAGTGGCTGGAACTGTACTGTCTCACCTATGCTATCTACATACAAGTACAAGGGACAAGAATGATGAATCCAGCTGTATTGAATGTATCACAGGCTAGAGGATCCATATTTAATTAATTTAGACGCAAAGAACATTGACAAGAGCCTGACAGGAGCTCTGTCTTCACAGTAAATCACTCTAAGTGGATCAATATTATAAGTGCATGAGGAAATGTCTGACATAAATAAACACTAAAATTACACAAGATGTTAAGCCAGAGGTAGGGGTAACTTACAGCTGACATAGTAAGCCTTTACCATAAAAAAGTTTAAGCAACATGTCTAAATACAGTGTGTCAGAACAAGTCTTTGCAGCTTCCAACAGTATGCACAACTTGGTGGAATGGTACTGTCCATAACAGTGAAGGTATTGTTACAGCCATCCTGGGCTGACAGAAAGAGCAATAGTCATCATTCAATTGTATATTTTTACAATTTATGAAGAGAAATATATAAATAACTAAATTTTAGCTTATGTATTACTATCCAGACTTTTATATGTTAAAACAGTTCTCATTCAGTTAATTGTGAAGAACTGCTCTTTGAAATGAATGTACTACTACTCTTTGTATAAAAGGCTGGAAGTGATTAGAATATGCTATATGCAATAGAAAACCCCTCATTTACACAGTTAGAAGCAGCAGCTAAAAATGTTATAAACAGTGGAGTAAATGGTGGGAAATGCTTTTCATTAATCATGTGGTATTCTGATTAGCATACAAATTGAATATATGCTGTGACAAGCAATTATTTCATCACAGTTGCTATTGATGAATCCAATAAGAATTTTAATTACCATATTTCATTGCATATCATCACACTTCTTATGCTTTCTTCATAAAGTAAAAATGCACAGTGCAACCCACTATGGGAAGAATAAATTACTGGCCACGTTAACTTTCAGCAACTGGTACACAGTAATGAGAGTAAGAACGAATCTGAACATACTGATACAAAGCTACGTTATGCTGTTTGTAGTTGAAAAGAAATGACAGGGAAAGGAGGCCAAAGAAAAGGGTCGCTGACATTGCAATGCAAGCACCTACTCCATTATATTAAAACAAAACAAAAACAAATCATTAAAAAATGAAAAGTAAAACATAATTTTCGGTTTATTGAATTACGATTCATCTATTATTTACAAAATAATTTATAATACTGTTCAATTGCATGTGCTTTTTAACTGGAGTTGATAATATTGGACTACTGAACAGGTTCAAAATTTGGATATCTCCTTTTCTGCAGCTTGATTACCATTTTGTTCTATGAATACAATCTCTCTTAATTGAACACCTGCTGTATAAGTTCTGCATTTTCCCATATTGGGGTTTCACAAAATAAGCACTTGTTAGAATAACTATACAAAGAAACAGCAGGACGTGCAATAGCCAAGTGCTTAGAGCATTCACTTTCTCACCATAGTGGCCCGGGTTCGATGCCATGTGGGATTTGCGGTGGACGAAGTGGTGCTGGGGCAGGTTTCCTCCAGGTTCTCCAGTTTCCCCTGCCATCTCATTCCATGTATCATTAGTGTCACTGCCTACTGTGTTGTATGTAGTAAAAGCGAGTGTTAAACACTACAAAAAAAACAGTAGTGCACAATTGGAGAATATGATGGTTATTAGCTTGGCATGTGCTAACCAAATGGTTCACATGCCTTGGCACTTCATTCGCTTATCTCTTAGTCACATCTGCTAATTCCCATGGTATATTCCCATGTACCTTATACTTGAACCAAAGAGATTCACTGATGGGCTAGCCCCATTTAGGCAGTTGGCAAACTGATGGAATTGGCAATGAGGAATCTATTGCAATGCGCTGCATACCCTGTACTCTCTCTCTCGTGAACCTAATAGGTTGCAGTGGCAGCACATTATTTTTTCAATATTTCTTGATATGAATACCTGGAATATAAATGCGACAATGTGTTGAAATGCTTGATTGCATGTTACAAATCAAGGTGCGACCATTATGTGATGGCAACAACTATGCAATGAAACATGATACACTGCTATTAAAAACAAGCAACAATTCAAGAGTAGTATCTAAAGATACAAACAGCACATTATATAAGCACAATACTGTTATGAAGTACTAGAGTGCACGGAGTGTCTCAGAAATGCTCATAGCAAGAGACACAACAGGGGGCCTGGTACCTATTAAGTTAGTGATACACATTTCCAACTGCATATGATGTGTACTGCCAGCCCTAACACTGCCACATCAGCTAAAACAAAGAATGCCAATTTCTACAGATAATTAGTATAAAAATTGTGTGATTTTGCAGGTGTTTAGTTACTGCTTATGTACAAGGACCTACATATAACAAGTGCCACAAGCAAACTACTATGACAAATAAAAACAAAGATTGCAGAGTTCTAATGAAGACTGCATATAACTTATCTATGACTCCACAGTCACGTAGCTCCTAAAAGTGCTCTCAGAAGTTGCAATATGACAGATCATAGAAATTCAAAGTTATACAAATATTTTTAAAGTTTTTATACATTTTAAGCAGTGAAATTGAGGGGACTGTAAAAAAAATAAGGTAAATGATGTGAAAATGCTACTTCTAAGAATGTAAAAGCAGGGTTCTGATGTATACAGGATGTTAATGAACTACATCGAAATAACTAACTGTGGATGCGTCTAACATAAGTAATTTGAGATAGGCAATGCATGGTCTGCAGCTAAACATAATGCAGTTACATGGTGTTAAACATATTATCAGCATTTTTAAGATTTAATGCCACAGAAATCTCTCAAGCCCTGAACTGATCACTTGACAATGAAACACTGAACGACAACTAGCTGCCTAGTTGCATTATTGTTGTTGTTAGCTAATGCTGGATTTCTGACAATGAAGTCATTAATCCTCTTGCTCTCCAATATTTTTCACTGATGGATGGGGCACTAGAAGTGGCCGGGCATATTTGAAGGTGGTCTCGATCCATTTCCTCTTGCAGATCACATAGAGGACAGAGTGGTGAAGAATATATCCCAATTCTGTTTAAATGTTTTGCCAGCATTATGAAACCTACTTACGATGTTTAACTGCTATTGTGACTTAATTCATAACACCCAAAGCTGCTGTCCCAAAGGTCATGGGTTCACTTAGTATCATGCAGTTACTGTGTTTTATTATTCCAGACAAACAAGACCATTAACACCACTACCATTTCCTTGATTCAGGCCACACCAAAAATCTTGGATAGAGTAAAAAAAACCATACCTTCACTGCTGTCAACGTGGCTGTGAAAATTCAGATCACTATTTTGAGCAGCTCCAACAATGACATAAAGAGTTAGATGTCTTAATACTTTTTTTCACCCTTTAAACCACTTTCCATTTTGTAGTGCAACATATAAATGTACCATGTGTTCCTTGATCGGCCGGACCGCCCCGCGGAGGCAAGGGAACAAGCAAGGACCAACATACTCTCTGCCAGAGTTAGACGTAAAGGACCGACAAGTCACAGGTACGGAACACTAACTACTGTACTAACTTGCATTATACTTACCTGAATCACATCAGATGTTGAAATTGATGACCTTCAACGTGAACACATTCTCTATATCTCTGAAAATAATTCTGGTTTACTCACAAAAGTTCATGTTGACTGATTGCCTGTATTTCTCTCCTAATTTTGTTCATTAGTTCCTGTAACTTGTGGGGGTTTAATGCGTACACTTTATTCTTAAAGTTCCCTATAAATAATCGCATGGGGATAGTTCAAGGGAACGAGGGGGCCAGAATCCTCAACTAATTATTCTGTTGCCATACCCACTTCAGAATTCATGCATAGAATTACCGGCAGTGTGTGCTATAGTTGAATCCAGCTGAAACCAGCCATACAATCTTTCATTTCTTCTTTAAAATAGAATACATGTGAATCAACTTTTGTATTGTTGACATGTGACTGATAAGTCTACGTGTGGTGAGGAGCTTCATGAATAACATGCTGATTTTCGGTAACCCAGTATCAATTGTTCTGAGTAGAAATACGATCTATTATTTGAAGATAAAACCACCACGCTTCATCAGTGAAGAACGTTAAAGGTGGGTCCATGTCGTCATTATGAACAGACTGATACAACCTACTGCAATAATTAACCCTACTTACAGGATCTTGTGGTTGTAAAGCATGAACGTTTAATTTTCAGAAGTTTTGTTGCTGCAAAACCTGATGTCTTCGAAATGTTAACCTCTTGTGCTGAACGTTTGAGCAATTTTTATTTATGAGGAACATTAAAGAATAAAGTGTACATAATAAATCCGCACGCGTTAAAAGAACTGAAGCATCAAATCCCGAGAGATATACAGGCAGTCAGTCAACATGAACTTTTGCGAGTAAACCTGAATTGTTTTCGGAGATATTGGGAATGTGTTTGCGTTGAAGGTCATCAATTTCAATATCTGACATGACGCAGGTAAGTCTAATGTAAGTTAATACAGCAGTTAGTGTTCCATACCCGTGACTTGCAGGTCCTTTAAGCCTAAACTCTGGCGGAGAGCGGGTTGGTCTTCGCCCGCTCCCTTGCTGCCACCAAGTGGTTCAGCCGGTCAAGGAACGCACAGTATTAAGCAGGATTCAACTTTTTGTTAGTAAGGATTGTAATTAATTGTACTGACATGTGGAAGTAAAAATAAACTGAAACAAGAATTGACAATTTAATTCAAAATTGCACTACTGAAAACTACTCTACCCAAAAGAAAAGAAATGGAAGAAAACAAGAGAGAAAAAGACAAAAAACATGGCCAATGAGACCTGAACTCAAAAATGATTTCATTTTACTCAAGAGTTAATGTCATAACCAGGGAGCGGGGTTTTCAGTAAGAAATCCATCAAGTTAACCGTGCACCTACAATGGGAAGTAGAAGCGCTTGCGACCTGCAGTGCTATTGTAAACAAGTTGACTGGAAGACAGCACAGAGTACTCCCTGCTTCAAAGGTAGGAATACCAGGGTTAAGGAGCATTACTAGGCAGCAAATAATGAATGTTTACCCATTTGAAGCACGACATTAACTTCATTTTTATTAAGGTTTTAATGTCTAGAATTTTAGCTAGAGACATTGTGAGCGGTTATTGCAATGTGCAATAATATATTTCCTAAATTTATGGAAAGTAAGTCGCATCTGATCTGCGCGCAGAAAGTTTTTGTATTTTGAAAAACTATGTTCCAGACATAACAGTAGCATACAAAAACATGACTCTGTGTCTCTGAAACTTGTTCTATTGTCTTAATAGTCTCAAGCATTTTTGATGCACATGACTTAATATGTTATTGTGGTTACTATATTCCTGAAATTCTTCTCAATGTATGAAAGACCTTCAAACAAGGCTGGTGTAATTATTTGCTTCACTGCACGTATTACGACATTTTTCTGCATGTCACAGACTTTTATTATCTTTACAATTCTGTGTTAATGTTGAGTATAACATGTAGCCATGCCCCCCCCACCGAGTTACATTTGGTTGTGGAGGCAAGGGAATTCCCGATGCCTTGATTTTGGAGGGTGTTTTGCAAAATATCTTTCTCGTGTTGGCTATAAAAGCATTTACACGCGGAAAAGAGGATATAATTTCTTCCGCAAGTCAGTGGAGACTATGTGCTAGACAAGTTTTAATTTTGGAAATGCTTACTGTATTGCTGTGGCAGCTTTCTTTATATAGGAAGTCCCGTCCGTAACAATGGACAGACACAATAGAGAGAAGAAAAAAAGAAAACAACCAAATATAACATACGTCAGTCCCAAGAAACAGGCTGTTGTGTAGGGGTGGGCGTGTTGTTTCCTCAACCCTCACGCTAGCTGCCGGCTCTATACTCTGTGCTGTTAATATCATTCCTATGTTTATCTACTAAAACCCTGCTCCCTGGTCATAACCACTGCGCTAGAGAGGTCACTTTAAAAGCTCCTCTGTTTTTTTGTATTGTACTCTTAAATGGCTGCCATGGGCCAGAGGCATACTGGCACTTTAGAAACTTACAGCTGTAACTTCAAAATTTGAACAAACAGGCCATAAGTCTCCTATTTAAAATTACTTGTTCAAGGCATCTCCACATTTTCTGAAAATATTTTAGTATATTCATTAACACCCAGTATAACCATTCCAAATATACTGCTACACAAACATATTTAAGTTTGATGTATAATTTCAATAAAAAAATTTGAAATATTAAAGTCATAGAATTATAAGAACTAACATCCTATTATCTACAACTGTTTCAAATGGAATGGTGAGCTCCAAAAAGGAAACTGCTAAATGTCATCTGCAACTGACCTTAAAAGAATGGACATGTGGCATACTACCAGTGATTCCATTTTGAAGCTACTGAATACATAGCTCACAGCAACACATTCAACACTTTTAGTATTCTCTGAGAAGTGAGAAGACCAACATCAACAAGCTTCATATCCATATATTCTTTCCTGTTATTACATGTAACACAGTTTGCTTCATGCATTTTGAAAATGGAGCTGAAGAAGATACTTTTCAGAGAACACCAACAATTTCATTTTCTTGCAGTTCGTTCACTGTTTTCAACCAGCATATGCTTCTTAACAAGCATCCAGCTTAACATGATAAATGATTTTAAAAACAATATGAAGTTCACTAGGAATTATTACTTGCATTATGCAGAGATATATGAAACACTGTTGATGCTGGCCAAGTGATATCATTTTCCTATTTTAATTTAAGATTTATGGTTTTTCTTTTCTGTAAAAGAAAAATATTAAATAGCAGGTTACAGCTTTCTGACAAACACTGCATTTTAAACTGCATCATTGGGTAATGACAAATATGCAATGCTTTTGTGAAAATTGTGTGTTGCTCTGGCTTGATCAACAAATGTATCAGATTATTATTTTAATCTATCCTCAAATTCATTGTTCATATTACAGAATACTTCAATGTTGTTAAATGTGACAAATCCTGTTACAAACGCACAGATATTTCGTTTCTGTATAAATAAGGTAGACATTTACATGAAAGCAAATGTGAATTCTACATTACTCCTCAGTTCTCAAGTAGATTAGCTGTTTCTCATACTGTAAAAAAACTACAATGTCACACAATTTCAGCATCAAAGGAACAGATAAAATTACGTAACAACACAGTGATCACAAACATTATGGGGCACATACTAAGTTTTACATTAACAGAAATGTCCTTCCAAAACCATTGTAACAGGCATCAGTCAGTGCATTAAATGGTATGAATAAAGCATAGCTAGGTGCACTTACTCCACATGTTGGAGAAATTTCTCCATTTTGTATGAATAAACTTGAGCAGTTTCCAAGAGTTACTCTTATGTTTAACTACCACGAGCAGACTCACACTCCACATAAGTAAAACAATGTTTTCTTCAAAAATTTAAAAATATCTCTGTAGATGACTCAAACATGTAGAGAAAACTCTTATCACAATAGCAAGGTCCATGAACATGTGTTTGTATGTGTTCTAGAATTATTTTATCATCATCATTATAGGGAGCAAATTCTTAGGTAAATATTTTTTCTGCAAACATGCCTACAAAAAAGGGGAAACTGAATAAATGATCATGATCAAAAATATGAAATCTTATTTCACATAAAAATACATATTTTGAAGAAAAAATATTTAAATACGCATTTTCAGATAATCACCCATAAATACATAAATTTGAGAAGTAGAATCGGAACTGAAAAATTCTGCAGCTGAGTAGCCATGCGTGACACTGAAGGTCTGTGGTTCAAATCCCAGCTGTGGCATTGAATTTTTCAGTTCTGATTCTACCTCTCAAACATTATCCACACACAGCTTGTGTGTTCAAAAGCACCAGCAGTTAAGTTTGTTGGCATAAATAAATGATAATTAACATAAATTTGAATTAATCTTCCATTTTTTCTATTATTTGTCCTGCACAATTTTAAATTTGTGCTGTTATAAATATATACAATATATTTACAAATGACTTGTATTGCATCATAAGTATCAGCGAATGTTCAGCATATCATGGTGCCTAGGTAAATATATCAGATTAGGCCTTCATAAACAAACTTGCTGGCACCCTGATTATTCCTAATCTATCTGTATTGTAACATCGGAAAGCTTCCCAAGGACTAGAAATTCCAAGGCGTGATGTCACGTCAGTTAGTGTCAGAGTTAGTGTTGAAAAAGGTTAGAGTTTGAGATTGTGTAACAGAAAGAGTTTCTTAAGTGTATATATACTGGCATAAATTGATGAATGTGAGGCCATACCTGACTGTAAAAGTTTATGAAACAAAATAATTGAAAAGGTAATAGTACTACAGTATATTTCATATATGTTCATACTGCTAGACCGAGCACTTACAATAAAGAGTGTGAATGATACATACAAACCAGCACAGTGTTCCTTCTTTAGTTCTTATGAATAACTATTTCGTGTAACCTGTGCATCTTGAGAACATGTTGAAAGTTAAATCAAGTGCTACTTACCAGGGACAATAAAGTTTTACTTTGCCAATATCGACAGTGAGCCTCCTGAAGAATCAACATTAAGAAAGAACTACCTTCCTAAGTGCTATGATAAAGCTTTGCAAAAAAATTAGGGCAGGATGTGAAAATGAAAAACTTTGGGTCAGCATCGATTAAACTCAGGATTCAAATTTCAGAAAAATAGGAAATGACGTCTGTGTAATGAAAAATTATGAAATAGTCAGCAGTCATATTTAGTTTAGTGATGTGTACAGCTTGTCTAAAATGTCCCGACATTTCCCCACTCTCGAAGCAAAGATGCGTAATAGCACTGAGCAGTCCACTTGCATAAAAGAGAAGTGGGGGTCAGTCTTCCAGTTGCGGTGAGAGTGATAAGTTCATGCATTTTATACATTACTGCCTCCAAGTTCTAATAACCTTCTAGTCACTTGTTCCCCCACCACTCTCACCATTTCTCTGAATTTCTCCTCACTTGCGCGTATGGAGTGTCACGACATTTCAGTCAGGCTGTAAAGAACTATCTGCAGCAAATAATATAACGATTGTGAGGTTATTCAATTAAACTATGCATAAGATATGCCCAAATGGTACAGAATACAACAGGATATTACTGTTTCTCACAGATGCTGCACCATTAGGTACTCTAATTTTCTCTCATTTCTGTGAATTTAAATAAAATATTTTTAAAATTTAAGTAAAATATTTTTAAAATTTTACCAAATATTTTGACATTTTCACAAAATATTTTAACCTTTTTTAGCACATAATAAATATTTAAACTTTTTTTGCCACATAAAAATCTGCTCCCTAATTACTATTATTATTCATTATGGCTGGTAATCCTGGTTTGATTCCTGACTGGAGCAGAATATTACACAGTGGTAGAACATTTCCACCCTATGTCATAAACCAGGTGTATTGTGATGCGACTTCATTTCCACACTGCAGAGGCCAATGGTAAACTACTGCAGTATCAACTTACATAAATACCTTTACTTTTGGATAAGCTATCAAGTAGCGCATCATCATCATCATTATTATTATTATTATTATTATTATTATTATTATTATTAATAATTGCTTTTTTCACCTGAGGTCTGGGTGAGATGGAATTCTTAGAAATAGTAAAATTTCCATCCTGGGTTCAAGACTGGTTTATGTCATGTGTAGGGCTCGGAAGCTCATGCCCTAAAAAGACACTGAAATATGCATGCAAATATGCTCTTAAAAACTTGAAAATATGCCAAGAAATATGCACTATTTAATTAAAACAATTAATGTCCCTTTGCGGTAGACAAAACGAGTTAGTATAAATAATAAATGTTACCTTATTTCTTAGAGGTTGAAGCAGAAGTGGTCCTGCTGCTAGTATTAACTGCTAAATTGCAGTTCACAATCAACACTTTGCACAAATTTTCAACTGTAAAACATCGTATGTTGTCTCGCAAAACACTTTTGTAACACGAAAAACTTCTCTCCACGTCACAAGATGTTATCGGGGCATATTTAAATGATGTTAACTGCTTCACAGAGAGAGTCAAGTCCCTTGGTGTGACTGATGGTCTCGAATGGATGTCTTGAATATCACACATCTGTTTATAACCAGAATTTTTTGAAATTATATACTTCACTTTCTCTTTCACTTTTTGTCCTATGCTCAGTGGCGGCTTGTGACTTTTCGCAGCGGGTGTGCAGTAGGGTTTGAATTAACAGAGGGTAGGATTTCCCCTTCCCATTAAATTATTTCCCCGGCTCGTCAAAGAAGAATTCCTTCCCTGGCAGGAGACACGATTTTTTTTTTTTCCACTTTCAGATACTACTACAGAGAATTTTTCACAGACAGGGAGAGAGCATTCGCATCTTGTCCATCTGGATTTAAAAATGCCCAGAATTTTTTAACTGGCTTACCATTTGGTAATAGGTAACGAAACACAATCACCATTTGAAAAAGAGATGAAATGTGAGATGTTTCAGTGGCCATTTCAGCAATGTACTCTGTTTTAAAAGTTTCTCCGTTATTTTTTTCTTGGTATAGGTACGTCAAGCATACACAGTAATAAATCATTTTGCACTTCTTTCGACGTTCCCCGATATTCTTTCACCATGGAATGTAATTCTGCTGTGAAGTTTATCAGTCCTTGAAACACGCCGGGGTTCAACGAATTTCGACTTTCATTGTGTTCCCTGAGAGCCAACACGCACGCTCCGCAGAATTTGATGCAGTTAATTATCTGCAACAAGATATCTGTTCTTAGTAATCTCCTCATTGTGTTTTTCCATGTTACACCTAAAAACACTATCTAACTGGCGATATATATTTTCCTAGTACATTTAGTTCTAATTCCAATTGATATGGACCATCACCACTTCCACCAAGTGATGGATATCACAACCATTATTTGTCCAGGTGCCAGGTGCTTCAGTCGCTTGCAAATAATAAACACTGAAAACAGAAGACTCGATTGGTTACTTCACAAGCACATATCCACGAAAAAGTTGAGTACACACTTTCATTAAATTTTCTTGTAAGGGTCCTCCCTTTACAATTAGTCTCCTGAACTAAATAGATTGGTGGCAGCGGTCTGCCTATGTTTTTAATTTTCAGCTTCTTTTCCAAGGTTAAAATGGAGAGATTTATCTCCTTTAGTTTTGCAACACTATTCATTTCTACAGTTGCACATGCAAAACACCTTATGAACAGTGGAAGCACAGACTTCCACAACTGCACAAATTGAAATTTACTGCCAAGGACAGACTCAATTTCATACAGTTCGCTACCAGAAACACAAACTTAACAAATAGAAAATATAAAGACAGTAACAAAACAACTATCCCAAACTGAAGCACTGGCCTTACTAAATTATAAAATCAATTTATGCATTTATAATGGTTTGATAAAAAGACATACAATGTGTTTGCAACTCTCAGGCTAATACAGAAAATGGCAACATTATATTTAGAAACGTAAAGTTGGCTAGACCAGTAGCTGGCTGATCCCAACTTCTGTGATACGAGAGGGAGGAAAATGGTTGCTCAGGATGGAAATGAATACGACTTGTACGGGAACGCAGTGCGCATGCGTGGTAGGAATCGCATTGCTCGGGTTTGTCGATTGTGCTGCATTAACTTACCGTACTCACACATTCAAGCTACTCCTCTCCCCCTGCGCACTGTCACCTAAAAGCTTCCTTCGCCAGTTGCAAAATCCGGTTCATACGTATCTACGGTGTTGATCGAATGCACTGACCCTGCGAAAGAAGGCGCGGGAAGATTAAACGAGCAAGTTTTATACAGAAGAAAGTTGGACATTTTACCTTCGCATTTACATACCTATAGAACAGAATACACCTTCATATACAGGCAAAATTATTGGGTGTGCACTTGCGAGCATGCGATCACCCAAGAACTGCCACTGCCTATGCTACCAGGAACCGAACTTAGATCACATATTGTTTTTTTTAAAAGACACTAAGTGATTCATGCAAAGGAGATCCTACAACTTCCGATGCCGTTATGGCTGTTGGTAAGAAAGAAAAATGGGCAGATATGAAACTAAGATCCTCTTTTAACCCAGTGTCTGACAGAATATTTTGCAGTTTCTATTGATGAAGTATCTTCCGAGTCAAATGAATTAACAACCTCTTCGACTATTTCTATGTGCTCAGCATTATAGAGCAATTCCGCGAACATGTCATACTGAGTGTTAAAATTTGAAATTAATATTTCACTTTTTTTACTTAGGAAAGATGATGCTAGATACTCCAAAGTATCTTATGAAGTGAAAAATAAATGTTTTTAACATGAATATGGCTTCAAATTTCACTTCTTACCCATATATTTCCAAAGCACTAAAAATAAGCGCGAATAACGGAGATTTTCATATCAATATTTCAGGAGCTATGTACAACTGTTTTAATTTTTTTGTTCTGTACATCACACAATGACTCTTCGTCTTCAAAACGTGTATATGGCTAATAATTTTCGACATTTATAAATAATCCTTAGAGCCTCTTTAATTATTACTGTGTGTCAATGTCAGTTAGTCACGGTAAATAAGGATAAAGTCCTCTGGAGGGAAAAGTAATAGACTGAAATAAATATCCTTTTTGATTCTGCGTCATTACAATATAACAAATAAAAAAGTATCAGAAAGTTTTCCTCTATAGTCATTAGTTTTCCCACAAAACACGTGACTAACGGACAGTTAGTGTGGGCGCCCTGTGTTCGTCATACGTGCACAGTGCTTCTGAGACTTCAGTCAGGATAGACGTATCAGTCTGTTTTTGACTCCATGACTAAAACACCAGCCCAAAGACAACGTGAATACAAACAATGTCTGAAGGAGCAAGGCAGTTATGCACAATGGAAGGAAAAAATAGAAGTGACTATGAGGAAAGG
Organism: Tenodera sinensis; assembly: GCA_030765045.1. Taxonomy (NCBI): domain Eukaryota; kingdom Metazoa; phylum Arthropoda; class Insecta; order Mantodea; family Mantidae; genus Tenodera; species Tenodera sinensis. The sequence continues at coordinate 354,504 of JAUKNM010000120.1, forward strand.
AAGAGCAATACTGAAACAAATAAAACAAGGAAGAGAACACCTCAAAGCTGAATATAGGAGACATAAGCAAGCACAGTGGGCAAGACAGAAGATAAGAGACCAAGAAGGGATTGATAAGGATACTCCATCAACATCAACCGCTTTCAAAAGCAAACGGTAGTTCGAAAAGTGCAGAAAACGTGTTGAGGAAGCATTGCCGCAATCTCCACGTAAAAGAAAAGAAATGATTCGTAAATTAGCAGTTGAAGAGGGATTACATGTTGTAAAACCAAAGCATTCTGTCCCGGTGTCAGGAAAACAACTATCAGAGGAACTTAAAAGTGCAATCATCAAGTTCTGTCAGGATGATTCAATATCTTACCAAGCTCCTGGAAGAGATGATTTTATTGAAATCCATGTTCAGGGAGAAACAAAAGTTCACATTAGGTATCTAGTGGTAACATTAAAAGAAGCACATGCACTCTTTCTACAAGACCGAGTAGAAATGTCCGTGGGGTTGACAAAATTCGCTGAATTACGCCCTGCTCACGTGCGTCTTCAAAGTCAGATCCCACATTATGTGTGCACATGCATTATACATGAAAATACGAAGTTTCTTCTCAAAGCATTGTGTAGAAATCATGTACTCACTGAGACTGAATTTCGCAAGTTCATAGCACAAGTGGTTTGTGATCAGAAATTGAGTGAATGTGTGCAGGGAGGATGCTCCAACTGCCCGGGATTGAGTGGAGCAGACATTACGGATAAACTTGCTAATTCTCCATGCGAATGGAAGCTGTGGAGTTCATGTAATGGAAGAATGAAAATAGAAGTTAAAAATGGGTCTGTAAAAGACTGCATTGAAGAACTGAGCAATTGCCTGCCATGTTTCCTTAATCACGTTTACGTAAAAAGACAGCAATCCGAGGCCTTTAAGAAGGCTCGGGAAAATATCATGTACTCACTAAGACTGAATTTCGCAAGTTCATAGCACAAGTGGTTTGTGATCAGAAATTGAGTGAATGTGTGCAGGGAGGATGCTCCAACTGCCCGGGATTGAGTGGAGCAGACATTACGGATAAACTTGCTAATTCTCCATGCGAATGGAAGCTGTGGAGTTCATGTAATGGAAGAATGAAAATAGAAGTTAAAAATGGGTCTGTAAAAGACTGCATTGAAGAACTGAGCAATTGCCTGCCATGTTTCCTTAATCACGTTTACGTAAAAAGACAGCAATCCGAGGCCTTTAAGAAGGCTCGGGAAAATGTTGCAATTAGTGAAGCTGTGATACAGATCGGCTTCTTTGAGAACTACACATGCAAGGGGCAAAATGAAATTCAAGCTGCCCACTGGAACAATACACAGATCTCAATATTTACTGCTGTTGCCTGGTATAGGAAAGAAGATATTGGTGAAATTCAGAAACAATCTTTTGCTTTGGTGTCTGATTATGTATCGCATGACAAATATGCAGTTGATATTTCCTTAAGGAATATATTTTCGGAAATATTGGATATTGTTCTGAATCTTGAACTTGTGAAAGTGTTTTCTGATGGAGCTGCTTGTCATTTTAAGCAGAAATACACATTGAGCCATGTGACATATCTTTCCGAAGTATTTGGAATCCAAATTGAATGGCACTTCTTTGAATCCTATCACGGAAAGGGGGCAGTAGATGCGATTGGAGGACAAGTGAAGAGGATGGCATGGACAGCTGCACAAGCAGGAATCAGGATTCAGAGTGCTGAAGAATTTGTTAATACTGTTAGAAAGAAAACCAAAACATGTGTTCTTGAAGTTTCTCTGCCTGAAATTGAAGAAGCAAAAGAATTTCTCGACAAAAGGTTTGAACGTATTTCACCTATGCCGTCCACTCAGCGGGTTCATTATGTGAAAGTATTAGGTTTAAATGTTGTGGAATATGCCTTTCTTTCATGTGCGGAAAGTGTCAGAATGATGCACAACTTTCGGAAATAAAAACAGTGTAGTGATATGCGTGTGTACTACGAGACTACGACATCTAGCGTCCCTGCACTATAAGGAGTCCAATCATGTGATACAGGTATGTGCTGTGTGCTCTCATGTGTCGTCTTTGTTATGGTTTTGAGTCAGCTTTTTATACTTGCAACGACGTAACTGTAATAAGAAATGAGAGCTGTTAACATGTTTATTCTGTTAATGTTGCATGAGAGTAATGCTTCTCCAAAGGATATGATTCTTCTCAAAATGATAAATACAATTACACACCTGTATGTATTACATGTATGTAACGTATAATACGTATCACTATGATTTACCATATGTTATACCATGTAAAACAAAGACAAAGTAGTACAATTTTCGCAAGTGTCAGTTAGTCACAAACTCATGTCAGCTAGTCACGTTGACCTTTTGAATAAATATCTCCAGATGAGAATAACATGCCAAACCCTTTTTCAGGTCATTTGAAAGCTTATAAGTTCCTCTCTCAAGTGATTTTTCAGAACAAATCAAATAAGAAAACTTTCAGAGAAAATGGAGGACAAACATTTGAAGTTGGACCTGCAGTTGACAAAAATGTCAGTAAGTCACGAGAAGTTTAGCGCTCATTATTAAATAATTGTTTCACTTTTTAAAGGTTTTTAAATTTCCTATCACAACCGCCAATGTATTCTCTGTCATCGTATGTCGTTAAAATAACATTTTTACACCTATATTGACCATTAGAGAGACATTTTAGGAAGAAAATGTAGTGTAAATGTCAGTTAGTCACACGCGGAATTGCTCTATACAAAACTGCATCGACCTATGTTCCCCATCGAGTTAACACTGGTGCAGCAGGAAGTCGGATATTAGGCGCTGTTGATCTAAACAATGTAACTCTTTTAGGAGATTTAACAAAAATTCTCTTTGTACTGGACACAGATCTATCTACCAATGGGAAAGAATCCTGTATTGTCTCAGAAATGCGATGAGGAGCATGTCCAAAACAAGTTGTATGAATTACGTTAGGAAAAATACCTTTCAGAGTTTGTCCTGATTTTACCATATAAGGACCTGCATCAGTAATAAATAAAAGTAACCGGTCATATTTGATTCCACATGGCCATAGTAATTTCAAAGAGTCCATCACAAACTGGGTCACAGTTACATTCTCAGTGTCAGACAATTCGCACACATTAGGAAGATAAGGAATACTCTTTTGTTCATTATTTAAAGCACCCATGATTATATTAGCAATAGAATGGCGCTCAGAATCAGGGGTTTCATCAACAGACAACCACACAAACTGATCCGCTAATTGATTTTGTATTCGTAACAATGTCCTATATAAGTCTTATGCAGAATACTTTCTTCAGGCACATGTTGTCGAGTGTACTTGGCAAGAACATTTTTAAATGTTGGGTTATTAATTTAAAACAAGGGAAATTCTTGGCACAAGTCATAGGAAAATTCAGTAACCCTACTTCCTAAACACTCTACTAGCTGTTTTTGCACAGGTTCTTTGTTTGCAAGTTTTCGGATTAAATTCTCCTTATGTTTTGCTGTGTTTATGTACTGAACTATTTAAAATCTTTTCTCACGCCCTACTTTTTTCTCACATGCTCCACAAAACAGTACCCTATTATCTGTAGATATTAAATCACCCGAAAACTCTTTCTGTAAATTAATTGATCTAGCACTCGAAGGTGATTTTATTTTCTGCATTTAAAGCACTTTTTAACATTTTATACAACTACAGAAGAGAACCTCCCCCCTTCAATCCTTAAAACTCATAGTAGTTTCCTAGAAAAGGTAACACAGATTAAATCCAAATTGAACATTCCTAACACCAGAGAAAATCTACTTATAAGAGAAAATCCATTGGAATTATTGCAACCTACCTTCAATTTGGAATTAATAGAGGAAATAAGTAAATCAGACACACCAAAAGAAATACAAAAACTTCTAGCTCTGGAAACAATCAATACTAGGTATCCCACAGAAGAATGGCTGCACATATATACTGATGGATCCTCGAAGGAAAACCTTACTGGAGCTGGAGTTACATGTTCACATTTTTCCTTTTATCATTCTGTTGGCAGAGACACAACAAATTATGATGGAGAAATAGAGGCTATATACATTGCTCTCCGACAATTATTAAATCTTCCCTTAAATAAATTTAACAAGGCAGTAATTCTTTCGGATTCTAAAGCTGCAATTCAGGGAATATGTTCAAATACTACAAAGAAGTCAACAAAAATTAGAGAATGCTACAAAATGTTAACACAACTCCAAAAAGTTAATAAGACTGTTCATCTCCAATGGATTCCAGCACACTGTGGAGTCATGGGGAACGAAGCTGCAGACTCACTTGCAAAGAAAGCCACAAGAATAACACAAAAGTCTAAATTCAATTTCTCATATTCCTCAATAAAACGCTTGATCATTAAAAATTTTTGTCATTCATGCCTACAAGAAATAGAAACAAATGCCAAAGATAAAAAATGGATTACACTACTTTCCAATCCAGATATAATCCCCCAGAGACCAAGGAAAACAGCTGTTGCAGCCTTCCGACTATTGACAAATCATGACTGCTTGGCAAGTCATCTCTACAGAATAGGTATCTCAGCCTCACCGATATGTGTCCTGTGTAACGATCCAGCAGAAATGAATGAAGAACACTTGAAGACCTGTGAAGCATTAAGATCAGAAGAAACTACAGTTCAAAAGTATTGGAAAGCACGAATGCTAATGGCTTCATTGCCAGATGCAAGGCACTAGAAAACAACAACAACAACAACAACAACATTTTATACAACTAATTTAATTTGGTGGGAACCAGTTCACAACACTGTTACGTTTGAAGACCATGACAAGTACTGGTGGGCAGGCAAGCGTTGCTATTAACATGCTGCTCAAAATGTTGACCTGCACTTTATCTTTGTTAATATAAACCTCTCAGATAACGCACTGATTATTCTTTATGCACATACATATAATGAAAGGATGGTAACAGGGGATTCACTGCACAACAATATGACTCAGCATTAGTTCTCGCCAGCTGCCAGTTGCATCATCATGTGCAATACTACCAATATGAAAAATATTATACAGATGGAAAAAAAAATAAAAAACCATAAAAAATTATTAAAATATGCAATATAGGGGCTATAATATTGAAGTATTATGCATTTATCAATATCAAGAAAATATGCAGTTATATGCACCATAAAATCATGTCCAAATAACTGAAGATTCCATAATTCATGCACATAATGTAAAGCATAGATTTTTAACCCCTATGAAAAATATGCAAATGCATGAACTTCCTAGCCCTAGTGATGTGAATTTATTCTCATACTTCAGAAAGAAATGGTAAACCACTACAGTATCAAGTCATGGTTACCATCCATAACCTAACCTAAGGCATCTCAGCCAGACCTGCATTCAGGCACAACAATCGTCATTGTTAACATTAAATATAACACACTTATCTTTCACTATCCTGTCAACTGGATCAGAGGCATCTTCCACTGAATTATGTGATTGCACTTTCCAATCATTCAGCTTTATTGGTTTGTTCCCTATTTTCTTCAAATACATCTTTTTCAGCCTAGTTTTCATACCTGCTAAGTTCTTTACTAACTCCCCCCTGTTAATTTGAAAACCATGGTACTCTTCACATTTTTCCCCAACTGTTGCAAATGCAAAGAAGCTCTTTTGTTTTGCCTCTGGTAGCACTGACTGTTTTGATATCTCATAATAAGGTCCACAAATGATAATTCTTCACCTCTTTTCCTAATATCTACCTCTTCATCATTCATTCTGGATTCACTCTAACACATTATTAATTTCAAAAGATGAACCACAAGGCAGATGTGATCCATTACCAACATCAGCTGGATTGAAGCTAACTCTGTGAGTCACCTCTATTTCTTGAGTCTGCTCTGGTAGTTTCATTCATATAAAATTTGAGAACTTTCTCATAGGAAAAGCATGCTCATCTTGATTGTAAGCAGTGTTAAACCCCCATTTTATTCACACAACCCACTGTCTTATGCCAAATGCTGTCATGAACACAAACCTTAACACTGCGTATTTATGCACAAAAAGATACTTAACACAACTAATAAGGGTTATTCACAGTCCTTTGCATATTATGCATCTTTTTATGTTGTGGGTTGAAGTACATCCAGATGGAAATTAACGTCCTCCATGGTTGCTGTCTTTGCGCTTAATGCAGCTGCATCTGACTGTTCCAAATAGTTAATGATGCGCCGAGTTTGTGTAATACCTCGACTACTTGAAATAGCCTGCACAGTAAACATGATAAAATTTAACAACTATAAGCACTCACAACTAAAATATTAATATACAATGTAAGACAAGGAAATAAAGATTTAAAAAATGATTGTTTTTCTCTACTATACAACAAACTTAACACCTTATAATATTTTAACCAGTAGAACATCAGAATAAAATTGGAAAAATAATGATTTCAGAGTAATAATCTTCAAAAGCATATTTATAATTCATTAAAAGAACATCACTAAAATATTCAGCAATTTTTCACTTACAGATGCCAGATTCATGAAATTGTAAACTTTCTCCAGAACTGAGATCATGACGGAGAAATTCTTCTGTGGCAGACATTCACGAACGAACATCTCATGCTCCTAGAGATTAAATATTGAAAATTAATTACTAAACAAAGAGCTCTAGATAAATAACGATTTTACAAATTGTTTAAATAATGCTTACCTTGTTGTCTGTAATTAAATAACCAATGAGAAGTCCTAAATATGATCCTATCAATGTATGCTCCATATTCCGCCCAGCCTTTTGCAGCACTTAATAAAGAAAGGAGAAAGAAGAAAAGAAAATTAATAACCAAATAAGCAGTAGGTTTAAGTAATACACGCAACAATTTTACATGTTCAAAATTACTAAAAATATCCAAAAATTGAGCTTGTTGAGAACTAGAAGATATATGGTGCAAATATAGTTTACTGGTGTTACATGAAAACATTTGGGAATTTACTTTACATTTTTCACTAAGGCTAATCAGCTCTAAAGTTTTATATATTACATGCCAACACATAACTACCCAGTGTAGAAATAAGAGAGGTGAAGTTCATACGAAAGGGGAGTTACTATGGACAATTATTACTCACGCCAGGGTTCAGAGACAAGTTCCTGTGCATTTGAATGCACATTATTTTAACACTTCTCAGGAAAGTTAAAGCAGGTGAAATCAAATTACGAGTACTTTGTAAAAACTTCTCTTCAGGCAAACATGCATGATTTAGTAGCCACATGATATCAACAAATCTGTTATTGCACTATTATTTTTGTACACCCCAGTTTTGTTTACATTCTTGTTTCAAGCACATAGTTAAGTTTTTGTTAAAATTAAGTCAGTCTGCTCTCCAACAATTGTTCTTTCTTACTGGCCTTGTCTAGACTAAGGTTGAAAAGCAGAACCAGGTATGAAAAATTTCGTGTCATGGCCAGGATTCAAACCAAGTATCTTTAGTTCTCCATGCCATTGCTCTAACCTGAAGTATCCACGATCAGTAATCCAAATTTGTGTTAAACAATTTTCATGTGATTTGCATATACTGATGAGCCTAAAGGGTGAACTTATTTACCCCAAGCTGTATCCTAAAGAGGATTTCTGTGCTACAGATAATTTAAATTTCTGGGTTTCTAGTTAACCAAACTATCAGGTTAAATTTATGTCCCCATAATTTTTCTTTTCCAATGACTATGTGTAGACTAAGATAGTAAGGTAAACCCATATACTAAAAAATTTAATACTCTGACCAGGAACTGAACCATGGATCTTGGGCTTTTTATACCAATACTCCACCTCTGAGTTAACTGCATCAACATGAATTTTGAAACCTTATGTTTCTTCTGCATAATTTTCAAATGTCGGCAACATTGAGAAAAAGGTATTTATAATTGTAGGTGGGCATAGAGCTGCCACAGCTTATAGCAGCAGGATGCCAGCTAGGAAAGATTGGGAGCTCCTGTGATAATAGACATGGCATATTCTTATTCTTCTTTACCTGATTATCCTCCCCTTATGTAGGGCTTACACCCGCTAGGACTTACAAGCCAGTGCCTAGGGTCAAATCCTGTCGGGGAGGAGAGGAGCCTATAGACCGGACAGAGTGAAGACCTGGAAGCAGGTGGTCAGCCCAAAACCAGATATGAGTGTGAGGAAGAGGATGACATGAAATGCAGGCAAAATCGATGAATGTAAAGGTGACAATGGAGCAATTGGTGTAATGAGTCAGGGGAAACCGGAGAAAACTCACCCAGATGCTGCTTCGTTCACTACAAATACCACGGGTCCTTGGGATCGAACCTGGGCCGCCTAGGTGGTAGGTGAATGGTTTAACTGCTTGGCCATGGTGTTGTCGATATGGTATATTCCATATGTTAAACCTTTAATATTAACGTAGTAGTATATTGATTCTCAAGGTCTACAGATAATGGAATCCTTCAATTGTTTGCTGGTGAAAGGATTTTTTGCTTTCTTTGCCACATACACGACTCACAAACATTGAAGAGAGTGATATGTTTAGTCAGTGAAGTCTTGACTAGTCTGTGTATTGAAAAAGCTAGATATTGTACATTTTTCACTACCAAATACATAAATTCGGCAGCCAACTTTCAAAAAGATAAGTAATTTTTGTAAGGAAAACAGATGTAGCTAGCAGCTAAAACTTAGGCAGGTGGAATGATTTCCACTCAATTACAATCCCCAACTACAGCGAGTTCTGATTGGTGTAGTGAAAAATGCCTTCATCCCCAATGTAAATACAATCTCATAACACCATACAGCAGCATATTAGACAAATGGATATCATGCCAACCACCAGCCAGGGGAGGAGTAACTGATGGAGTACAAACATAATCAAGGGCCATATTTTCCCAAGCCTGATTGTGACAACAAATTTATCTAAATTACCTTTATTAAAATATTGTAGCCTGATGTGATGGAATCATCTTGCAAGCATGCTTGTATGTGTATGAACATAAATAAGCGATACACTGACACACAGTTCACATATTCAGTGTCACAAATTTTTGAGGTTTCCTCACAACTAAGGTAAGTTGGAGACAGACTGACTGTGTAGTCTTGAGGCAATATTTCTATGTAAGCTCTCTAAAGCAATTTAATATGAAGTTATAGAGGCAGCAGAAAAGCTCCCTTAAATTAAGAATTGTGAATATAGTTGATAAGGTCAGAATTCAATTGTCTTTTTTCCATGGCTTGGTCCAGCTCCGCATCGGAAAAGATAGTGTCCGCGAGAATTAGGTGATTTATCCATATAAAGTGTCTTTCAGACGAACATTCATAGTGGTGGAGAAAGACAAAGTGACGATATATTGAATAAATGTATATTCTGCGAGGTGGCACAAAATATAGAGAAAAATATGGACTTATGAAAATTTATAGTCCGTGCACGTGGAGTTGTGGACGATGTGATGCCAAGACATTTAATTATGTGATTTGTGTTAATATGTTGAATATATTTATTTAAAGCTTCAAATAAACACAGTACTATACAGTGCATCTATATAAGCAATTAATTTACCTAATTGTTGACCCGTACTGCACCCGAGATACAAATAACAAAAAGAGCTATTCATGCTCATCGCTGGTCTAGCCCGACAGCAATAAAGTTAGTGGGCACATCAACACGTGGCTACGACCCCCCCCCCCCCAAAAAAAAAAAAAAAAACATTTATTCTTCGCAAACTGCCGCATGAACATGAGTCGTCTTGGATGTTGGTACCTATTTAGAAACATATCGTTACAGTCTGATGGTTAGCATGCTAACCTTCAAATCTGAAACTCCTTGGTTAGTTTCCTGGCTGGAGAGTGGAAATTTTGTTTAGCCAGGATCAGCCAGGATCATTCTCTGTGTGTGTGTGTGTGTGTGTGTGTGTGTGTGTGTGCGTGCGTGCGTGTGTGTGTGTGTGTGTGTGTGTGTGTGTGTGTGTGTGTGTGTGTGTGTGTGTGTGTGTGTGTGTGTGTGTGTGTGCGTGCGTGTGTGTGTGTGTGTGCAAAACAAAAAATGTTTAAGACAATAGGCTTCTACATCTCATAAAGGTCACATGTGGAAATTTTACCAATTCTAGACAAAAGTGCTGACAGCAATTGAGGAGCATTTTTTTTCTTTTTTTTCTTCCAAAATTCGATAGATGCAAAAGTTTATGAAAATGAGTTATATATAGCATCGGCATAATTTTCACCTTTTGCATCGTTCTGTGAAATCAGATTTGGCAAAATTTGGTTCATGTCCTGTGTAGGAGGTAGGGAATATGAGCAGTTTTTTCAAAACTCGATAGATGCACTTGCTCAGTAAAAGCAATAGATGCAATGTTATGATTCAGAGTGTAGGAAACTCAATTCTATGAAACGCATGTTGGCATTCACTGCCATCTCACTGCTGCGATTCTTGGAATTCTCAATCATTTCTGCAAGCTTTGTACACTGTTGCATCGTTGGCAATAACTGCGAACTCAAGTTGTGAGCTTGAATTTCACATTCATTTCTGCAAGCTTTTCTTTTTGTTCCATTTATATCCTGCCTTTAACTGCAAAGGTCATATCAGCGGCCTTGCCTATTGGCAATGGTGTTACTCGTTTAACAGTGGGCTTTATACGTTGAATTCGCACACATTCACACTTTCATTCATACTTCCAGACTCAGGGAAGGATGAGGAATAATCTTGGCTGGAGAAAAATTCCTACCCCTCTGCCGGGAATCGATCCCGGGACCCCTTGCACAGCAGGCAGGTGCTTCTGCAAGCTTTGTTATACTTACATGGCATTTTTATTTTTAGTTGAGACACTGCACTGTACTATGCACAATGGACAGGAGCTCAGATTGTGAAACTGTACCAGTCATAGGATGCGCGGGAGGCAGGAATTGCAAAAAACAAGGAAAGGAAATCAAAATGCAAGTCAAGGAAAGCTCATATTCCAACAATTACATGTTCACATGGCCTCGAGTGCATCCTAAAAGTAAAGGGCATAAGCACTGTAATGCAGCTGTTTTGACTTATAATGATATAAGTGGATTTCACCAACACCTTTCCATGCTCAACAAAATAGATCAAGATACATTCCTTATGAAATATATAAGTATTACATCTCCTAATCGCAGAGAGGTGAATAAAGAAGCTGCAAATAGAAAGCAGACTGTTAGCATTAAATACAGTGTGAGAAGTAATGATGGACGAGTATTATCAGTATGCGCTGCAAGCTTCCAAGGAATTGCAGCGGTGTCAAAAGATAAATTCTCTCTCCTGGCTAGAAAATTTCACTTATCTGGGAATGCGCCAAAGGATACCAGAGGAGGTGACAGAACAGGAATATTACAGAAGGGCATTACTGCTGCTATAAAGCAAGACATTAAAAAGTACAGATGTAGAGAAAGCCACTATGAAAGAGCAAAATCAAGGAGAGGATATTTACCTCCAGAACTTAATATCAGAAAAATGTGGACCAACTTTTGCAATGAAAGAAGATTAAGAAATCTACCAGTCTGCTCATTGTCAAAATATAAAAACATATTTTACTACTTCTTCAACCTTTCATTCCATACACCACACACTGACACATGTTCAACCTACAAAATGGGACTGATGAAGATTAAGACAGGCAGATGTGGAAAAGAAAAATGAACTAAGAACCATGTGCAGACTGCACAAGCACTAATAAAGGTGAAAGCTTACTTATTCATATTGTTTGAAATTTCTTTATGTGTATTCAATATGTTTGTTATATAAATAAAACAAAATATATTGTTATTGTGAATGTAGCAGTACTTAGTTTCTAAGTTTATATCTAATAAAATAGTCCTTATAAACATTAATATGTTGCTTGTGTAGTACCTTGTGTATTATAAAAAGGTGAAAATAAATAAAGAATAATAAATACATAAATAAAAAGCAACAAAAACAATGACAAAAATAACAAAACTTCATGTATTAATTTCTCACTCACACAGAAAAGTAATCAGCATCTATCGGTTTTTTGAAAAAACTGTATTTTCAAACCCCAAATTTGCACTAGTTAAACTTTGCTATTTGTTTCTTTTCACATTCAATGAGACAGTATCAGGAAGGAGAACTGAATGATTAATATAGTTGCTGTGCTAACCAATTAGTATTGCCAATAAATAGAAAAAAAGTTTTTCTCAGAACCGCATTTTGTGCATCTATCGAGTTTTAAAAAAAACACTCCTCAATTTCTTACCATTTTCACCTGACAGTAATGGAGATGGAGAAGGATGAAGACAATGTCATTGGACAATGGATGTTGTACCCGGAAACAAGCATCAGTAATAACAGCGCAAGGATTTCACAAATAAAATGGAGCAGTGGTACATATTTAAAACAATTACAAAACATGTAAATCTAGTGAGCGGATGCATGCACATACAGTAGCTGTGAAAAAGATTGCTTTGAGGCATTCATATCAAATCATTTTGATAAGCAAGTTAAAGATGAAACCATAATCTGTCTCACATAGGAACGATCCTATTGGAAACATATAGAAGGGAAGAAAGACGGAGATAGAGACTTGAAACGGGATGCTCTTAGGCTACTATTTGGTGGAGGGAAGTTCATGGACGTTTTATTTTTCATCACACAGTAACCACGTCTAAGAATTACAGCTCTACAGTAAGCAGTAGTTTTCTGCTCACTGCTCAAAAACATAACCCTGTGGCACAACAGCCCAGCTGAGCCAAGGGCTACCGTCCAATCGCTGCATCCCCCACCTTGGCCCACTACAGGCGTCATAAGTTGGTTCCAGTAGAGTCTGTTTACTCAACGTGTGTGCAGTGACTGCTCAAAGGAAATTTGCGATACCCACAAATAATGGCTGCCATAAATCCATCTCCACACTTCAGAAAAGGCAAACTTCTATCCCTGTCCTTGAAAATCAATAGCAACCCTGATTTTATGGGAGTGACAGTTACATATTGACTACACGTGGAGTCTCAGTTGCCAAAATTCTGAATTCCAGTTCTTTTTCTTTTTCATTAGCTAAAGGCCCAAGATTTTGCAACTCTGCCTGAAAGGACTCAAGAGGAAGGGGTCATGTTGTAAAACTATTATTAGGGTTCTTCAAAAGATCTGGTTGAAAAGCACATGCATTGACTTCTTTATTAAGTAGCTCCTCAATTGGCACCTCCAGGATCTAATGAAGCTGAGTGCACCCTGTAACAGACATCCCAGTGAGAGAAATACCCCCAAACCGGTACTGGGGATCGAATCTGGGTCCCCAGCAGCAGAGGCAAGTGCTCTACCACTGCACTCAGTCAGTCCTGCTCACTGCTCAGCATGAATTAACTGCAGGGAGAGAAAAGTCTACAAATATTTATATTCATTTCTCTGTACCCTGCACATACACCACAGATATACATGTTCTACATTCATGAGTTCTAAAAGGAACGTTTACAACAGAAGGTAATTAAACAGAAGACAGGCACAGTTTTATACTATTAATTTATTATTCTTACATAATATACAACCTAACCTATATTGTCGGTCTGGGTGGCTCAGTTGGTTAGATGCCGGCCTACTGATCCTAAGGTCGTAGGTTCAAATCTGGCCTAGACTGATGGTTTTTAAGTGCGCTTAAAAATGACAATTCCGTGTCAGTAGATTTACTGGCATGTAAAAGAACTCCTGTGGAACAAAATTCAGGCACACCGGCAATATACTGACAATTGACAGCATCATTAAACAACAAAATAATTTAATTCCTAACCTGTATTAGTTATTACAGGAACACTTGCATAAGTTGTATTCCTATTTCAAATGGCTTTCCTGGAATGGAGTAATAAGACTCAAGGTGAATGCTAATTCAGATATTGTGCAGAGTAGCTTCTGATATTTACACCTGTATTTCCTCTTGTCTCGCCTACCTCAAAAGCCCAATAATACACTTTGTATACAGCTTATTATCATGCTTCTGATGAAATAAAACACTACCAAGGTATATATTGAAAAGTGGCAAGAGACGAATGATTGCACATTGTTTCACAGCACTTAAAGAAAAACATCCTGTATCAATAAAAAATACTGAACAAGAAACGGGTGATCTCCTACACGTTGCCGCAAGAACAGCAAAAATTCAGATGTCCAAGAACACCAGTAAAATCATGTGATTGTAAAACACGTCTGGAGAAATATGACAATTTTGTGAAAGTGCTATATGTTGTAGAGACCATGAATTTTTTTTCCCTTCAGAAATGAACCTCTGATTCTAAATAAATTTTTGCATGCAGTAAATTTTGACACAGATTTGCAGACTTTATCAAGTACTCTCCACAGGTTGTTGTTGTTCTGCAGGAATCCGATTAAAGGTGCCCATTATGCCAGCACTGCACAACATATGTGCAAATTGTACGTCAAACACAGGTTAGGTAACATTCGCTCTCCCTTGTTGTTTACCACACGATCGTTCTTGTGAGACATGCTGAATTTCAACAAAGAAAAACTGGCAAAATTAACAACCAATTGGAAGATACATATATGCAGAGCAAATATGAGCCTATTTAGGAGTTCTGATCTATATGATCATTGCTGATCTCCCAGAAGCTGGCAATTATTTTAAGGGTGACTCCTGTGTCTGCCTTATGTTGAAACAGACTTGAAACAAACACTTCAAAAAAACTGGGACACTTTGCATCTAAACAATGAATAAGAGACTGGAAAGAAACACTAGAGATTTTGACACACTGTATAAAGCAAGATCAGCTTCACTGTATAAAGCAAGATCAGCTTTAGGACCTAATGACATTCAAAAGGGCATATACACCAAGCTATGAACTTGCCATAGATGAATTGATTAGTTTCAAGGGGTGATTTTTTTTCTCAAACAGTATCAACCTGGAAGACCAATAAAAAGGCTAGTGGACTAGTTGACAATTGTGATGACTATCTTCTAAAGCATAGGCGGTAATTCAGGTAACTGTGATTTCTCCTCCCCTGACTTTAGATCTACCCTCTCCCATTGGTAGCCAGTACATGCAAGTGTTCACTAGTGCTGGATTGACTACATGAGATACATGTCTCATTCAAAACTGCCAAATAATCTATGAAAGTATTCTTTCCAAATAGAATAGGAGTAGTTCTTCTGTTCTGTAGAAAGAAAAAATGTGAGATGTCTTATTTGTTCAAAACTTCCTATTACTACATACAGAAGCAACATATAATAGCATAATGCGTCACAAACTCCACTCCAAATTCACAGGTAGGTAATCAACTATTGAAATTAAGTATCTTACAGGAACTTTATACATGAACTGCACATTAATACTTTGTTCATTATCTTCAATTTAGAATTGGAACGAAACAAACAATTGGAAAACAAAAGTATACATGAAAGATTGACCACAGCATTGGAGAGCGGCATACTCAAGACTATAAAACAAAAATAAATTCGCATTAGTTATGCTGTTGCTTGGGAACTTGCAAAATGGCTAAAACTGTTTAGTGATGAGAAATGTGTTAAAGAATGCGTAACTAAAATCACTGAAATAATGTTTCCAGAACAGTTAGAACAGTACAAAGTATTAGATTGTCTCAGAAAACTATCAAGAAGAATAATAGACACTTCCACATTAATTACTGACAATGAGTTGAAGTCTAACATTTCCAAATGTGTGGCCTATTCCATGGCTTTAAATGAGAGCACAGACATCAATGATACTGCACAGATGGTAGTGTTTAAGCGAGGTGTGAAAGAAGACTTTTCTCAGTTTATGAATGTTTGCCTGATTTAATTCCTATGAAAGGACAAACAAGTAAAGGCCTTTCTGAAGTGCAGAGACAATTAATTGAAAAACATAAATTTGGATCTGGATAAACTCGTGTTGCTTTCAACAGACAGGGCAACTGCCATGGTTGGAGTAAAGAGAGGTATAATTAAATTGTTATTTGAGAAATACGAATGCATGAAGCTATAAAAGCTTTTCATAGCATACTGCACCAGAAAGCACTTTATGCTAAAGTAGTAAACATAAAAAATGTGATGATTAGTTTAAAAGTTTAGTGCATATAATAATGACAGTGATGGTATGAGTTAAAACTTGTTAACATGTATGAAGAGATAAAATCATTTCTTGTTATTAAAGAAGTATGCAAATCAAAGCTAAAGGAGAGCTAGTTCCATCATTTTACAAAATGATGCAGTCTTGAATAAATATTTCCAAGGAACAAATAAATAAATACATTAATATCTTGAAAGAACTCAAAAAGAATTTAAAGAAAAAAGATTTACATTGCCAAACAATGGAAAATTACTTCAGCCTATTTGCAAATCTTTCCACAGTAGATATGAAAGAATTGCAGCAGGAAGTTGCAGTCATACAAACTAACACATTTCTTAAAAGCATGTGCAAAGGTCTAATTGGCATAGAAATTTTTAAAAACCCACCAATTTAAGAGTATCCATGTCTCAGATCGTTTGCTATCAATATTAAAGCCATTTTGACTCAACATATATCACTGAACATCTTACTTCGCAATTAAAAATGTGGCATTTCTGTAGACATTGCTAGTCTGGTAAAATAAATTCAGACAGCATAACCAGCTCATTTCACTATAGATATTTACAGTGCTGCACTGCATGTCAAGCTGCTCCATCTACTCTTCCCCCTCCCCCTCTGAACCCATCTGATGTAGTGGGGCACAGTATTCCTAATGACATACAAGATCTGATTTTATGGGCCCCTAATGTGGAGAAAATTTCAGTTCATGCAAAATGTATGCTTTATGTAGTGAGAGAAAGATAAGAGCTCCACTTGGAAGGTGTAGACAAACCACTTATAAATGCAAATAGTGTGACCTTAAGTTGCATTATGTGGGGTGGCTTCTGAGTATCATCAGCAGCAAAATGTGCAACTGCAAATTATGTGAATTGGCCGATGCACACTTTAAAAATTTACGAACAAAATTTAACAGAGTTTCTTTATATATCTTTTTCAGCATATTTTGTCCCTGCCCCCAAGGGAGGGCAGTTTTCTATAGGTCATTAAATTTAAATCTCCATTTAAAAATGCAGATATTCTAGCCAATCACTAATGCTTTAAATGGTAGCAGTAAAGAGTTAATTTATGCTTTAAAGCAGGATTTAAGTTACAGTCACTTTTGGCTACTCGAGGTCAAAGAATGCAATTAACTTCAAAGCAACATTTGCAAAAATGTGACAACTATATGTCACAGAAACAAACAATATGCCACCTCCCTCCGAGCTAGTGGAGCTCATTTTCATCTAGTCTGCATGGTTCACTCATTCTTGTCAACAATCAGGATTTAGAACTTCTTTTTTACCTGATTACCCTCACCTTATGTAGGACTTACACCCCCTAGGGCTTACAAGCCAGTGCCTAGGGTCAGATGCCTGTCAGGGAGTAGATGAACCTATGGACTGTCCAGTGAACACCTGGAAGCAGGTGATCAGCCAAGCACCAGATATGAGAGTACGGAAGAGAATGATATGAAATGCAGGCAAAATGGATTATTAGGAAGGTAATGATGGAGCTATTGGTGGAATGAGTGGTGGGGGAAACCACAGAAAACCTGTTCATGCACAGCTTCGTCCACCACGAATACCACATGCAGGTCCCTAGGTCGCCTAGGTGGAAGGCAAACAGTCTAACCACTCGGCCACAGCACCGCAGTAGCATTTAGCAAATCAATTAACGTTGTAATTTATAATTTGAACCAGGAGTGTTTTCTTTTTTTTCAGGGGAACGTAAATTGAGTTAGATCCAAAGAATGATTTTTCATCATCTGCATTGCTGTCAATTTTAAAGCACTGTTTAAAGTTTAAAGTGTTAGGTTCTCACAGCTTACCTGATGGCACCAAACAATTCTTCATGCTATTCTTGCACTAACTACACACAAATAATAGAATTTCTCAAAAATATTGCACCTTGGACCACTTATATATGCTTTCCGCTAATTGTTTATTTGGTTTGCCAATTATAGTATCAGGTTTTGTTTCTTTTGTATGTCCATTTTTAGTTTCACTGGGGACTAGGGCTTCATTCCCTTTTCTTCCTTTGACCTTGAGTAGCCAAAAGTGACTGTAACTTAAATCCTGCTTTAAAGTTCTTCCTTAAAATTTTCTAATACAAGAATTTTGCACAAACTTATTATTTTTTGTGCAAATGTAAATTTTGATTTGTGCATTTTTGCGACACTGATTTATTTTCTAGCTTAAACCCTGTTTAAAGGCTTGTTTTATGCTCATTCTTAGCTTCATTAAAAAGGAAACTTTTAAAACATTTAATATGTCATTAGTTGCTCCTCACGTGCTAGAATGCAATTAAGGACAAGGACAGTGTGCTGTCCATGTAAAGGAGTATTTCCAGTAAGTGCGGTGTTTTGTAAAATGGTGTAGCAGAATGAATGGTTATTTTTGCAGTAGAACTGCATTCAGTCAAACAATACTCTAACTGAATCCACTCAGTGCAAATTATGCAAGCCAAAGATCACTTCACATACTGTTTTGTATGGTCTATCACTAAGTCAAGAGGTAAGAGGGAGAGCTGAGTACGTGTAGCTTTTTTATGTGCTTTATTTTTAGCATTTACATTACACTCAAAGTAACACTACATGCTCGGTTAATACAATACATTTTTTTACTATATTTTCTCATTAAGGGCCTAAATGCTTTCACCAATTTCTCATAATCACTCCTACTTTACATGAAGATAAACCCCAAATTTTTAAACTCTGTTTATAGTTTTCATATACTGTTAATCTACTGCATAACCATTATTTAATTTAATATTAGGAAGACGCACAATGTGCATTAATACAGGTACATTAAAAGAGCACTGTTTGTCTATATTTGTTCCATGTATTGTCTTTAGTGTTTCACTTCACTTTTGCTTTGTCAATTTGTCCCCACAGGAAAATTTTCTTAAGGATATTGTTCTCTTCTCACACACTTCCACATGGTACCTTGTGCCTTGTTTCCCACATGACGTGCACACACATTCTTTGCCTGGCTCGTGGTGTCTTTTTCCTTACATATCAAGTAGTGGAAACCATGTGCTGCAAATCTTGTTACACAATGCCTTAGTTCATAGTTTGGGCCCTTCCAGTCTTCCTTGGTCATTGTGTCCATGATGTAAAAATCGTCCTGTATTTCAGCTTTTTTCCTTCAATGTTCCTTCACTATTTGCTTGTGTGCCTCTGTTGCCGATAACAGTGTTTGTAGTTTGAGTTCTTCTATCCACAATGTCTCTCTGCACATTTCATATGTCAATCTGGATGGTGAGTACTTCAATACACAGAATCTTCTTCATGAATGTTGCCTAAACTTTCTCTGTGTTCACTAAATTTCTTTTCGTCAGGTGCTCCCATATTAGTTGCAGTCCGTAGGTTATTATCAGTGCTATTTTTGCTTTGAACAATTCCATCACTGTCTTTAGAGATATTTTGTTCAGGTCTTTGATGTCATACATGGCTTTCACTGCTGACACTACTTTGTCCTTTATATGCCCTGTAAATGTGGTTCCTTGTGTTTGTAGCTTTATACCAAGGTATTTGAAGTTGTTTACCATTTTCAGCAGTTTGTCCTGTAGCTTTATGGTGTCTCCTACTGCATGTCTTCCTCCTCTCTTGAAAGTCATCATTACAGTATTTTCTCTACTGAGTATTAGTTCATTGTTTTCTGGCCATTCTATTACATATCTGTAATCTTAAACCTTGCATGCTAATGCCTGTCTATTCTCAGTATACTGGTAGACTTTTTCAAAACTTCAAGTTATAATCGTTACACAGTAGAATGTATTCAGTATTCAGTTATTCAGTAGAATGTAATTGTATAGTTCTAAACTTAATGTGAATTCTCTTGAGCTAAAGTGATACAGCAATTAGAAGTGCCTAAATGAACAAAGCAAAATGTGAATTAAGGCTACTTTAAAACCTAGTACTGTTTGATAATTCCCAAAACCCACTGTAGTAAGAATATTGAAATGTAATATATTATTTTGGCTGAGGAAGACATTGTAGCTCATTCCAGATAATGCTAAAGTGATTGCTTCTCGTGCTGCTACACAAATTTGAAAACTGTGGAAAAATAATAATAGACTGAATAGAGCTGAAACATGAATACCATGTAACATAAGTGCTGAGGAAAACTGGGCATAGTAATTTAATCCACTATTGGTTTAACCCTTTGCGGTTGTATGTCGATATATGATCGACACAAAAGTAATGTCTGTACGGTCGTATGTCGACATATGATCGACAGCAAAGCTCTTCAGGTATTCTCGTCTTAGTTACAAGAAGTAACGCTTCTGGCAGCATGTTACAGGCACCATAGTGTTCGTGGAAGCTTTACCCAGCCTATACTGCCATCTGTTCAGAAATTATTTTAACTATTTCAACATACAGAGGAAATGTTTCTGTCTGGGTTGCACAGTATTTTGCAATGGCTTCGAGCGTGTATAAACCAGGTCCTTCTGGGATTAAGAAATGAAAGTTTGATGTGTTGTGCGATGAAGATGTGGAAGAATTAAGGTTAATGATTCAATGAGTTGGAAGCAGTGAGTGATGACGATGTGGAAAATGAATTTGTAGAAGAGAATGATGTGGAACTATCCGGTGCTGAGAAGCCCATAAGTGAAGTTAAGGGGCACAAGTGCTGCGAATGTTGCATGTGCTGATACATGGAAATTGATAGGCAAAACTGACCAGAAACCCAAAGAATATACCTTTTCCAAGAATGTAGGACCAAAACTGAATCTTGCCTTTGATGCTGAGCCAATTGAATACTTTAGTTTATTTTTTACTGATGAGCTAATATCTCAAATTGCTAAGGAAACAAATAGATATGCGCGAGAAAAAATTGCAGCGGTACAATTGTCCCCACGCTCTATTTGAAAAACTTGGGCTGATGTGTCTGTAGTAGAAATGAAAGAGTTTTTGGGGATAATATTGAACATGGGGCTTGTCTCACTTCCGGAACTAAAGGATTACTGGTCCACTGATAGGACAACTGAAATAAAGTTTTTCCGTGATGTTATGCCTCGGGATAGATTTTTGCAGATTTTTTGGATGTTACACATAGGGGATGATTCACAGAATATCACTGCTCCATCCCTTAGAAGAACCAAAAAGGTTCATGGTGTAATTGAATTTCTGGAAAGAAAATTTCAAGAACACTTTTTACCAGGCAAAAATATTGCCGTAGATGAATCAACTGTAGGATTCAAAGGAAAAATAAATTTTAAAATGTACAATCCTAAAAAACCCACAAAATGGGTTATCAGGAATTTTGTTTTGGCAGATAGCGATACTGGCTATGTTCACATTCTTATTCCCTACTATGGAAAGTACACAGGACAAATTTGCAATTTATCATGTCCTGAAAAGCAATTCAGTACGAGAATTGAACTACCTCTGATAGATCGCCTTGGACTTTGTGCTTTTGGAGTTAGTGGCTATCATTTATTTACAGATCGCTATTA
Source organism: Tenodera sinensis (assembly GCA_030765045.1). Lineage (NCBI taxonomy): Eukaryota > Metazoa > Arthropoda > Insecta > Mantodea > Mantidae > Tenodera > Tenodera sinensis. Next base: position 375,982 of record JAUKNM010000120.1, read on the forward strand.
TAGTAGTGTAGATTTAGCACAGGAGTTAGACAGGCGTGAATGCGACACCACAGGCACTATAATTGCTGGTAGGGTAGGCAACCCAAAACCTATGAAGCAGGGAGTTTTGAAAAAACTAAAATGTGGCAAAACCAGTTCTTACCGGAATGGCAACATGTTGGTTATGGGGTAGTCTTGATGATTTCTACATTTCATGATACCTCCATGCAGAAAACTACAACAATTTTGAAGGGAGGAACAAGGAAAGATGTAGAAAAACCGCTGTGTGTACCTGATTATACCAAACACATGGGAGGCATGGATCGCAGTGACCATTATTGTGCAACATATGCTTTTATGTGAAAATCATTGAAGTGGTGGCACAAATTATTTTTCTGGTGCCTGGAAGTAGCAACAGTAAACTTGTACATTTTGTACAAGGTTCAAAATTCCCAGGCAAGCACCCATCCCTTGTCCCAGGTAAAATACAGGTCACTTGTCGAGAGTCTGGTGAAAGGCATAAACAACCCAAGGCTAAGGTCACACACCGGTACAGCTGAGAGAGAGAGAGAGAGAGAGAGAGAGAGAGGAAAAGCTAAACAATGCACCACATTTTATATACCACTTTGAGGGGAAAAAAACACAAAGACTGTATTGTCTGCAGCAATCGAAAAGTCAAGGGGGCGAGAAAAGAAATGTATTTCTACTGCAACACGTGTGCGAATAAACCGGCCGTGTGTATCAGCAAATGTTTCGAGTGCTATCACACGCTTGTCAATTGTAAAAAGTAATTGTTCTGTCGTAATGAGAAGTGTGTGATGTGTATATGTGTACATAGTGTTCGTGTGTCCGTTTACATTTTATATACATTACCATTTATGGCCGAACGCTATTTCATTGGTACGTGTTTTTTATGACATGGATACTTTATCTCGGTCTAAAGTGTTTACAAACTTAAAACAATTAAAAAAATCTCCATATTAGTGGACAGTGTAAGCAGCATAAACTGTTCCAGTGCATCAACAATTCTCCATTTAGCTCAGCTACGTTTGATAATCATCTGCAGTGTAGGTAAGTAGAGTAACATAGGCCACTTTTGCATGAAGTTTTGCTCCCATTTGCGTAGCTCTAGCAGCAAATTTAAAGTTCCATCCTGGATGCGGAAATTTCTTCCCAGGACTTCAACTGCAAAGGGTTAGTATGGTATTTAATAGTATATGAAACAGCATTTTAAGGAATAGTAGACTGGAAAATTGAAGAGAATTACAAAAAATTCAAAGCTATGGAATGAGGGACATTTATGTGTAAACTCTGGATTTCGCCACAGTAGTACAGTGGTGGCATGCTGGGAAGGACAGTGAAGTTCTGTGACCAAGCCCAGCCAAGGTATTGAATTTCCTAAATTTGGTTTAACCTTCCAACCTTAGTTCAAACGTTTGTATGAAAGAACAGATACAAATAGAGCTCCAATTGCTTCAAAATAATAACACAAAACCATAGCTATTTTGTAGAAAAGACTTTGCCAGGGGCAGCGGTTAAGTTTTATTGTAGTATATTTCTTTAATAGTTGCACACACATAAAGATAACCAAAAATGTTTATTTTTAGTTTCACATTTCACAGTTCAATCACCAAAATACAAGGAGACAATCACATTTAACTAGCTTTACTTATCCACTTGCAAGTGTTTACAGTGCTTTTAAAGTGCATCCTTGTGAGTTAATCTGCCTATTGCAATATTTGCACATTAATATCAACTAGCTTAAAACACTAATGCAGTCTTCTCTCCATTCATTATATTCTTAACTCTGGAATGAACTATCACCTCTTTAGACAACCCCATTTAAATTAATAAATACACATAACAAAAACCCATTCTATCATAAGAAAAATAATGAAAAGCTTTGCATGTTTAGTTTGTTGTTCTGTGCTATTGATTAAATCCACAAATGACATACACCATTTATACTGTTGTCCTTTTTGCAAAAAACAAACCAATGTAAAAGTCAAGTCTGAATAAAAAAAATCCAAATTCTTTGGCAAATACGGGTGCATAATTTGCTAGTAATTTATGAAAAGGGTTTATTTCACATTTGCAATCCATTGTGCAGTATTTTACCATTTCAAAACATGTTAGTAACCAGAGGAGGCTGCTTTATCTTGTGTAAACTTGCAAGATTACGTGGCCTTCTCCAGAAGCTAATGATACATATCAAGTTTTTTTTTTTTTTTTTTTTTTTTGATTAACGTCCTCCAACATTGTGTCATATCGGATGAATGAATGAAATGAAATGGGTGAAATGATGCTCAAATGAGCCCGAGGTCCATGGAGCTTTAAGTTACCCGACATTCATCTTCTCAGGGTAGGGAAAACCTCGGAAAAAAACCTTACCCGGATAACTTACCCTAAGCGAGATTCGAACTCGTGACCTCTTGAATGTGAGGCAGACACGCTAACCATCACGCTACCGAGGCGGGCGATACACATCAAAACATAGGCCATGGAAGTCTATGCATTAATGTTAATATCTACCAAATAAAAAAAATGAGGAAGCAACCCAACAAATTCTCAAACATTTCATGGATATCACTAATACCAAGAACTAAGAGTCTGTATACATAAATTAATAGCCACAAAGAAGTTGATTTAAAGCCTTGAACTAAAATTAGTTACTTGCATCATTGCATATCATGTTTAGGATACAATATCTAGCAGTTAATGATGTTGGTTCAGAGTTTTCAATTGTATGAAATAGAGGAAAGGTGTTTAATGCATAGGTATCTCACCATGGTAGCACATCAGCATTGAAAGCTAAGGATCCATGATTGAAGTACTGGCTATGACAATCACTTTTTCAAATCTGATTCACTCTTACGATAACCTACCTGTGGTCCTTTGTGGAAGCACAATTAATATATATTAATTATAAAAAGTTTCACATTTCTTGAAAAAATATCTTTAGTTGATTCATAGAATTCTTAAGTTTATCCCAAAGTGCTTCAGTTTCATTATTATATGCTAAGAGCTGCAGACCTTTTTGAGATACTTTTAAAAGCACATGCTTAACTCACATTTAGCAACAGTTTCTTCAATAAATTCTTCTGTTGACTTTGGCAACTCAGACTCTGGCTCAGAATCATTTTTACCATCCAAAATGGCATCTGTCTTAATTCCCTCCACTCTTGCAAGCTCTTCATGCTGATAAAATAGTGAGATTAGAGCCTCAACAGCAGTTTTTTCATCACCTGGAATGCAAAATGATTAAAATATAAAATATAATACATCATACCTGATAAAATTATTCTAGTGAAACTATAAAATATTCACTAGAAACTACAAACGTCTTCTTGGCTTAAACAAATTTTAAGACTGCTATAAAAAAGAACATATAGCCAGAATTGTAAAAGTACTACAGACCACAGCGGACTATCAATGGTAAGCATAGACCATGGTAGTCCTCCAAGTAGAATTGTTCAGTTAAGAACCTGTCCACATTACATGTGCATTAGGTGTGTTAATACCTATTGGACATTACCTCACGTTGATTGCATTGTTTACATTTGAGATCAGTGTTTTACTAGGTTCCTCCAGAATCCAGAAGAACTGAAAGTTGAACCTTCTTGAAATTGAGTATGGGTATATAGAGGGCCACTTAACCAATGGAACATTAGTCGGTCTGGGTGGCTCAGTTGATTAGACGCTGGCCTACTGATCCCAAGGTCGCGAGTTCAAGTGTGCTTAAAAATGACAGCTCCATGTCAGTAGATTTAAGGGCATGTAAAGAACTCCTGCGGGACAAAATTCCGGCACACTGGCGACGCTAATGTGATCCAGGTAATTGACAGCATAATTAAAAAACAAAAAAATTATGGAACATTAGTATGCAACCAGCGTTCTTCAGTATGTGTCAATATTCAGAAATATGAGAATTGTACAACAGAAGGACCATCAAAATCCACACAGAAACCATATGCAAGTACTGTGGAACCATATATCATAATGGAATGGCTATTCATCTACAAGATCACCTTCAGATATGTATACTCTGTCCACAACCTATCCAATGTGTGGCTCAGGAACCTTTACAGAAAAATTTCAAAGACCACTTCTGAAACAACTAATGAAATATCAATGTCTACTATGCCAGTGAACTCACTTGATGAGCAATCCAGTTTCTTGAATACATCATCAGTTTCATTGGGCACTCCTACAACAATTTCTGACAGGGACATAGATGAAGTCAGCACTAGAGCTGTTTATGCTTCAGGAACCCCGTTACCAATGCTAGAGACCCAATACTGAAGGAAAGCTTTTCATTTAATTCAGCCTGACTAAGAGCCACCTAATCACCATGCTATGGGTATAATGTTGCTCAATGCTGAATATCCACATGTTTACACTGTTGTCTCACAGATTTGATTAAATGAGCAAATGGTCCTGCTTTAATTTCTGATGGATGGACAGATGTGTTCACACACCAAGTGATTATAATTTCATTGTCACAAAATCCCTGGTGAGTGCAGAGAAACAGTGTGCTTTTTAATGTCCTCTAAACAAGGAAACCAATAATCACTTTGATTTCATTCACACAGAGAGAATGCTTAATTGTTAGATATCTTTAGTTAAGGTTTTTAGAATCATCATTCTCTGAAAGACCATTTTTATTTGATTTCCTTAATGTTAGAAGACATCTTAACAGAGGTGTTGTGTTATTTCACACAAGCCTTAAAGTGTAGGCCAGCCTAAATATTAAGAAATGACCTATATTACATCATTGGTGTAATCATGATTCATCACTCCCATTTACAAAACACATGTTCAACACTAATATACACACTTAATTTTTTTTTTGCCTCAACTCTCCTATTGGATATAATAATGCTAGTGATTTTCTCTTCTGATGATTTATTTATACCAAGTAAGAACTCATCTAAAGATGAGTGACTCATTATGGGTGTTCCAATTAAATAAATAAATTGAGACATGATTAAAACGTTGAAAGGAGAATAAAATTACAGCTTCCTTGCAAACAAGATTTGATTTTAATCTCCAGTTTACAAAGCAGGCATCTACTGCTATGCAAGATGAAGGGTGACTATTAAGTTAGTATATCAGATTATATCATATCTGAAGTTTAGAACATTACTGCTGCCTGTATATGACCAAGTATTCAGTATTCAATCCACTATCATAAGAGCGTGAATCTGTTGCACATTATTTTCAATTAATGATACTTCTATCAACAAAAACATGCAATTACTAGTATATTGTTTTATCTTTGTCTGTCATTAATGAGAACGATTAAAGAAACGAACTCTATACTGAATGCTGAGATACTCGTGCTTGTTAAAGAAATATTCTTTTTTATTCCTCTGAATAAATGTAAACGAATATATAGGAAAAAAGCAAGATTTTTAAACCACTTCTAAAGTGCTACAAACTTTGCAATGAAATTAGCTGCCAAGTTAGTAACAACAGGCGCAATATCATATGATACAGTGCGAATGCCCAAGTAAGGATTACCCGTGAGCATTTTGTCGCTGACTGTGGAATTCAGAACTGCTAGCTGCAGGGAGTTCGATCCTCACCTTTCGCTTGTTTATTTTCTGAAATACAAAATTAACAGAGGTGTTTAATTCTCTACAGCTTTTTATCAGGAATGGAGAATCAGGATGAAGGCGCGCTGCTAGGAATTGAGTTAATGAGCACATGACAACACTGGATAGTGCTAGGAAATAACATGGCAACACTACTAGGTGCAAACAGTTGGTTCAGTTGAGGTTATCTACAACTGCTGTGTTCTGTTCAAGATATCATTAGCCTCATTATTCTCTGGCATCCATATTTTGCAACAATGCATTTTAATGACCATTAAAACCACATTTTACACTACTAAACACACTATATATATGAACATGGCAGTAGTCTACAAAATTTATAGAGATCCTTTTGAATGTGAATATTTAAAGGGAAATGTTAATTTCGGGAGGAATGATTGACAATAGAGGTAGGCATGTTCCCTGTTTTATTTTCAGCTCATTGCAATTAATATCTTAGACAACATTCAGTTGTAAAATTGCAATCGTACTGCAGAATTCATAAGATGGCAGGAAAAGTTATCACAGTATGCAGAGTAAAAATACCTAAAGGAGGAGCTAATTTTATATTTCGTATGGGTTATATAATGATGTTCACATTAAGTATGAAAAATGAAAAAAAAAAAGAAAAAGAAACAAAAAACATTAAATGGGATTTTAACTAGTTTCAGCCCACCACTATTGATTTGGACAAACACACCTTAATGGGTTCAGCTATAGTGAACCAGAAACCAAGTGTCACTGATTAAACTTACATCTGTAAGGAGTCATTTTTAGTTCTAATCCACAACTTACTAGAAACACAATAAGAACATATTCTCTGCAGGTGCACTGAAGTTGAATTTGCAAAGTGTGCCTGTTAATGCAGGACCGCTGAAAGATTGCCTTTCAAAACTGTGTGGTAAGCTGATGGCCATCATATCTTCTGAACAGCAACAATATGGCTAATTTAATTCTCTATGCAAGTACGCCTGAGAATTAGGTGACCCTTCATGCAGGTATCATTGAAGTTGGGTATTTACTTTTGTGAAAGATAGTACATGTTCCAGTTAAAAAAAGTTATTTCTTCAAGAAGTCCATAAGTGTTTTCGGTTTAACAGAACTCGCTCACTTCTTTGTCACCGTTTCACACAATCTTGATAGCAGTGGAAGGTCTGTTAAAATTATCTCTGACTGTAGTTCTAGGTACTCGATTGTCTTTTCTATCACTTTGCATCCTTTACTGAGGCTGATTTACTCAATCTCCATTTCAATGTCTTCATTGTCACTTTTACTTTCATTCTTTCATTTTCTTCAGCCTCTACATCCACTGCCTCTGCTATCTCATCAGTCACTTCCAATTCATCTGCATTGATCCACTCGGCTATATCATTTTCGCTGATTATTTCATCTGATAATCTTTGAGATAGCTGTGCAAGGCTGAGGTCATCATGCTATATGGGCAGTTTCTTCATTTTCCATGACATTTGGTAACTTTGCACGACATACTTCGTAAAACGGGACCATGGTTAACTTGGAACTTGGTTAGTCGAGGCTCGGATAACCACTGCTCTACTGTACTAATACCATTTAGTTTTAAGCTCACTTACATGAAATATGTATCATACATTTTACTATTTATTTATTATGCATGACTCCATAATTAATGTGTAGAAATTTTATGACTGATTTATATTCATGATTTATACAGGAATTTGCAGTTATTGAAAAATGTTTAATCCACTAAACCAGAAAACAATAGATAATAAAGGTCTGTATTTCAGTCAAACCAAGTGACACCAGGGTTGCCAACTCGTACGATAATTATGGGGGCATATGATAATTTTAATGTTTGTACACATGGTTGCCAACCCATACGATAATTATGGGGGTGTATGATAATTTCGATACCGGCGAAATATCATTTTCACTGGTTTGTCACACCAGCGAAATGAAATTAATTACAAGTACCAACACCACTTTTGCCCTCATGGTCTGTCTCCATCCCTCTAAGGCAACCATTCCATATCCTACTAGTCCTTCTATTCTTTATCCCCTTGTTGCCAGTGTGGGCAGATCTAGTAATCTCAATGAAGAAGGCACTGTTCAGGAAATTGATGATCAATAGAGAAAACTCGGAGTAAGTGATATACCATATGAAATAAAGAACATGCCTGAACCTGGCAGTTTCTGGAGTGCTGTTAAACATATGTGTCACCTTGGTGGAAATACTGATTTCAAAGAACTGGCGGAGTTTGCATTGATCTCGTTGTCCCACAAGAAGATGTTAAAGTTTATCAACAACAAATTTGTATAATGCTGCAACGATTGAGGAAGATGATGAACTTTCAGATGAATAGTGCGAGAAACATATGTACTAAAGTTGTAATACTGGTTGAGGTCATCAATCTTGTAAGTGGATACCATAAACATCAATACTATTACATTCTCATGTGTTGTACTGATATTTTTATTATTGTAGCATTTGGTTTAAGATGTACGATAATTTTGACTCCAAATCTATAATTTTGAGTGGCCGGTACAATAATTTTTCTTCCAAATGTTGGCAACCCTGAGTGACACTGACTCATTTATCTTATTATGTTGACTGCTCAAATGCATATGCAGATGACTCCTTAGCAATCAGACTCAAATTCTTTGCTTCCTTGTTTCTCCATCCAAAGCACTTTTCTCAACTAATAGTTCACAATCAACTTGGATTGCATGGTTGATTGTAGTTAACCAAGAGAGACAGGCACGAAAGTGAAGTGCAACTACATATAACGTTATTTATAAATATGTAATTTATGATCATAAATGTAGTCCCAATTATAAAAGGGATGAAAGTATTGGAGAGTAAATTTGATTTAGTGAGCGAGTGGTGTTTAAGGGCCCCTCAACAGCTAGGTCATTTGGGCCCCAAGCCAAAAGTTTGGTTTATAATTAACCCATTAACGCCCAGCAGTCTATTTATAGACTGCTGCAGATATTATTTGTTTTTTTAGTTTACATGAATTCAGTTTATTTTGACCACGTGTGTCATCATTGATGTTATCTGATTATATGAACACATTACTGTCTCTTAGAATATTGTGTAGTTTATTAATTTACAATAATAAGCTAAAACTTACTGCAGTACCTGTGAAAGCATACTATTGTTTTTTCCCTCGTTATGTTTCCCTTCCAACTTCCTGTAATACAATACACTGCCGATAAAACTCTGTATTATTACATCATACAAAGAACATGCCAGTGTAAGCAATTCTAATACTGAATATATGATCCTAAAGTCAAGTGATCTATTTATAGACTGCTGGGCACAAGGGTTATCTCACATCAGCACACTGAAACTCTTGACACAACACTAGCGATGCTGTTACTTTTATAACAGTATGCAAGCATCTGCCGTGTGTGTTATTTGTCTTCTGCAATTTTTCTGTTTGAAACAGAATGAACTGGTGTTCAACAGTATTCTATATTGTGTTCTTTGAAGCGACAATAACATGTAAGCACATGGATTCCTAAAGCATGTACGTCTTACACCTATTATTTTTGGGGATAAGTTTGCAATTCTGTGCTAACACAAAATGCAAACCATAATATGCAAGTCCAGTTATCTCTTTTTTGCTATTCATTATTTTTAGATCATATTCAGAGATATGATGTGTTAACAATTATGACACATTCAAAGGAATTATGCTGGTTACTATATGTGACGATAACTTTTCCAATGAAATTCATGATGCTTGTGATACAATTGATGTGATTCTTCCTAATGATCCAGACAGTCTGACTGATGAAGATGAAGCACTACAGGTATAGTAAATGTGAATGATGATCCTGGCCCAGTTGAAGTACATTTCACTACCTTTGAAAAGAGTGATGAGTGATGAATGACGAATGACTAGGTTTGAGAAGTGAACCAAAAAAAGAAAACTTTGATACCAACCAACATAATACAAAAAATGTGTTTCCAAGTACACAACAATGAAAGAAAATGGCCATGCTTCAAATGAAAAATAGAAAGAAATGAAAACAAGTTTGAAGGATTGGACACCACTTGAGATTCTGCAAAAAATGCAATGTAACACACTGCCACAGATGTTTTGACCCTTACCACAGTTGATAATATGCTTTTGCTATACCAAATGGTTCAGGTAATAAGTGGTTTGGCTTTAAATTATCTGCATTTGCGTTAAGAAATAAAGTTTAATCATAAAATACATGAACTTGATGGAAATGTATTCGATCATCATCACAGTATATTTTGATGCCGTTAACGCCCAGCAGTCTATTTATAGACAGGGTGATTTTGGGACACTGGCTGAATAAAAAGGCAAATAAAATATATTGCTGACATACTGTATGCTAAACGAAACCAATACATATGTTTTTCTTAATTTTTGAAAATAAAGAATAAGTTGGGCATTAATGGGTTAACATTACAAGATTCATCCACTGTAGTACTTTCTACGAAAAGAAGTATTAATGTTTGCTCTGCAAAATCCTACCAGTTAATTGCAATTGATATTACAGAAATAAAATTTGTGTCTCAGGTTCTGTTAATTTTTCCTTGTTTGTTTCTATTTGTACAGCTTAAGACAAAATAAATGAGTAACAGTCAGAGAGGGCATTCAATTCAGAAAAAATTCAGATGCAGCCAGGCGCGGCTCCTCAGAGTAGGCAGGGTAGGCATTGCCTGCCCTACCGTAATACATCAACAGATAATGTTTGGCTATGATTCTGCATTTTATCATTTAACCGTCATTTTCCCTTAATTGCAGTTCAAGAAAAGTTTTCTCAGTTATAATGACCAGCACATGGTAAAATCCTTGAATTTCAATTCCGATTCATCAAAACTGCGCTGCGTGTTTGAAACGTGCGGCAGAAATGATACGCATGGAACCTGGGTAGTGCAGAACCAGCTAGCTTAACCTCTGCCGGCTCGGCCCCCTTTCCTCAGTACGAGGCCCTTGAACATGGATAAGGGAATATTCCGTTTGTATATGCACTTCAAGCATGGGTAGACACGTCTGCCAGCATTCAGAACATTTGCCAGCTCAAATACGAATTTATGCGACTTTTTCCGAACAGCCATACTCCACGAACGAAGATCTCAGAGACCCAAATCGTGTCGTTATTACTCTGTGTAATATCAGTGTGTTGTAATACCAGTATGACCAACTTAGTGAACTATTACAAAGTCTGCTTTCGCGGCGCACTGACAATGAAAAGAAGAGTGTTTTAGCTATTCAACACAATGTTACATTCAGACAATTTTTCAATTTCTTCATTCATTTTAGTTTTGGTGGTAATTCGTCCGTTAAGTCACACTCATTCACTCTGCACTTATTAAACAACCAAAGAATATATTGTTTGCATTATCAGCAATGACTTCGCCCCCCTTTATTTCGAATAAACGGGGTTCTACTGTATTATTATTATTATTATTATTATTATTATTATTATGATTGTTGTTGCTGTTACACTTTGCCTACCCTAAAATTTTGACTGCGAGCCGCCAATGGATGCAGCTGCCTATACTGTGTACACAATACAAGATTTAAGATTTTGCTTTCCTCCAAGCTGAAAATTAAACTGAACTGAAAACTTGAACTTAAAATTTTTCAGCTGAGGATCACATGAACATGTCACAAGAATTTTTAAGTGTTCCACCAGAAATCCAGGCAGCAAAAATTACAGGTGACAGTAGTATTTTCAGTTCAGGAGAGCTTTGGTTGATATAATCTGGAAGTCAGGTTATAGTTGCAGTATTCGTTTGTTTACTTTGCAAATTTTAATAATACTGGACATGAGTGGTGTTGTGGACCTGTTGTTGAGCTACGGAGGAGTAAGGTGAGGAGTACCCCTCGTATGGATATAGCACCTTGTGCTTCCTAATATGAGGTGGCTGTGAGGGATCAAGCTGAGTTCGACACACCAGCCTGCAAGGGTGTATACAGGATTAGCTAGTGCTGGTAAGGCTCCTGCTTCATGGTGCGAGACATGGTAGCAAAGATCTGCTGAGCTTGGGCACCACCCTGGATCATCACACCAGTGAATCTAGACCTCGACGGATGGAGGGTTGGAGGAGAGGAATATTGTGTTGTGCTATGGAGGAGTTAGGTGAGGAGGAGTACCCCTCGTATGGATATGGCATCTCATGCTTCTTCATATGAGGTGGCTATGAGGGATCAAGCTGGGTTTGACACACCAGCCCGCAAGGGTGTATACAGAATTAGCTAGTGCAGGTAAGGCTCCTGCTTCATGGTGCAAGACATGCTGAGCTTGGACACCACTTGGGATCATCACACCAGTGAATCTAGACCTCCACAAATGGAGGGATGGAGGAGAGGAATAATGAGATCTGGATGGGTCATTGCATTAGAAAAAGATGAATTTGAGGTTGGAGATTACTCACACCAACAGTAGACTGTGTGGTGGACCATACGAGGTGAGGAGCCAGTTGAAACTGCATTCCAGCATTCGAGAACAGGTCGTACAGGTTCTCCTGTATGGTATGTTTAGTTGCACAGCACCTAGCCACTAGTGCGACTTTATCTGTGCGGTATTTAAGGTTGTCATTGTGTTGTCATGCTTTTGTGTCCTGGGCAATGGTTTCTTTCTGTATACCTAATTTAGGATACAGAAAGGGGGCAGGAATAGGTGTTGGGGTAATAATGTGTTGGAAGATGGGAGTGGCATTACCCTTATCCAAGGGCGTCCTTGGGTAGGCGGTAACTTTTCCTTCTTCGAGGTGCTCTGTGGTCGTATTGACCTACTGCCCGTACCAGCTGATTGGTGTGGGAGTTAAGTTTGGAGTGCATGGTTCGGGAAAGCTCCCTTACCAAGTCCATGATGTAGGGTAGTCCGGAGGGTTGTGAAGGATGTAAGACGGGAATCTACGCCCGGTATCATATATCATTAGTTGAAACTGCCTGCTATCCCTCTCTATTTCAACTCGCAATCATTGCGTATGGTCTGGCTGCCTTGTGCAAGATATGGTGGCACTATCTAGTTTATTACGCTCAACTATATACATTAGCGCTGCTGTGGCACACACATGAACTATTTACACATTTACATGTGTGTTTTATTAGCACTGTATTAGCATATGTCACAAAATTTTCCTCATGTGGTGAGCTTATTTATTTGTAGTGGGGTTTCACTACAAGTGGAAAACAAGTTTTCACACAGTGGTGATGAAAGAATAATTGATTTTGTTTGTAAGAATAAACTTATACAAAATCTGCAGTATACAGAATATGGAAATATCAAGAAAAAGTATAGACTTCGCAAGGAGTTAGCAGAGAAGGTAGGAAAATCAAGCAAGTCAATAAGATCTAGCCTCTTGAGCGCTGGCCATTTAAAACGTCTGCGAGTCAAGAACTGCTACCCAATATCCAGCGCAGGGCATTTAAATTGTTAAATGCGCTAAAAGTGCTTTGTATATACACAGCTGTATTTTGCGTAAATATTAAGTTATTTTAATGAAACAAAAACTGGTATAAAACTCGTTATATGCAGTATACATGTACGTCATCAGCAAAGTTGAGCTGCATTTACAAAACGTTGAAATGGCACTATTTTGTTTCACTGTGGTGAAAAGTTAACTTTGCTCTGTCGAACGCATCTAATATAAGTTCTCTGAAAGAAACAGTAGTCGGCCCATTGTATGTGTGGCTTGTGCGTCAGCTAAACAAAGCATAGTGTGAAATAAGGCACTAGTGTATGCGTGGTCTGTGAGTCATCAGAATAAAGCATGTTAGCAACTTTTCCTTACGCGTGTTTCGTAACTTAGTAGACTCCGTTTCTTTCTTTGTTGAAATACATACACTTACTTTCCTGCTTGTAGCTGAAGGGAGAAGTGGTATAAAAAGGTATTTTTGCACCAGCTGGATATAACCATATACAGTTGTTTGGTAATTTGGAGAGCTCTAAATCCACACAAGACAATGACCTATCTGGACTTCTGACTATCAATAGCTCGCAGCCTAATTGAACAATACCACGTTGGGGGTTGAAAATCCAAAACCCCTGCACCCCTGACTTCAAGGAAAACATTATCCTAAAAGGACACCACCAACAGCAAAGAAGTCCTGCCCATCTCGAAAGTGTTTCGTGTGCCGCAAGAAGGGAATTCGTGAATGTGGAGATGTGCCCTTGTGTGTTTATCCCTGTTTTGAGGCATATCACTGCAGAAGGAACATATAAAGGTAAGCCAGTAAAGTATATAGACTTTACTTAAATGTTTCATAAAGGGAAAATTAAAATAAGTTGAGTTAGATAAGGGATAAATAAGGGTTAAATGCACAAACGCACAGGACGTGTATACACGCCCATAACGCTTATCTGTCATTTTAAATGAACATGATTTTACGTCCACAGCACTCAAGAGGATAATCTCCTTCAAGGTAATGTTTAATAATTTTCAGTCAGTTTCAGCTCTGAAAATATACTGAAGAAAGAGACAGATAGAGAGTTGAAAGATTCTGGAATAAGTGCAATAAAATAAAGTGGCATCAAGGTAGATATAACCTCATCATGTAGTAATTTAGCCACACTTATTTGTTTTGTAACTTCCATTATCTTGCACTAATATGAATACAGATACATGTTGTGATATAAGAACAATTCCATGCATAACAGACTGACATATACAATACAATGTTCCAAATGCAAAGTTTTACATGGATATGGGGTTTGCTATACAAGTTTTGGCCACATCATTTGATTGAGAAAACACAGAAGATTAAAATGACAAATAATAATGAAGTATAAGACCAAACTTATATTAAATATTTATTCATAAACATTTTGTAACACATTGACATTTTCGTCAACTCTCTTTACAGATCATATAAAGCAATTCTAAATTTCTCTGAAAGTTTAATCCAAAAGTACTTTCCAAAAAAAAATCTGTTTGTAAAGGAAGATTTAAGTTTTATTAGAAGTTTTTAAAAATCAAAACATCTGAATTATTGAAGAAGTTAGGATCTAAAATGTGCCCCGTAACAGATTGACCTCTCTTCGTAACAGACTTGTCATTTGTGAAATTACACATTTTGTAATGCACCAGAACAACATTCTGTAACTGTTAAAGCAAACTAAAATGTGATAAGGAATTACTTACAATAAGGGGTATTCATTAAATCTCTCTCAAAGTACAACCTAGTCTTTGAATCATGCACATGCACATTTTTCCGAATCAAGTGCATCAGTTAACTTCAAATCAACACATTACAAGAGCTGACTCATATTGTTTATTGTGTCAAGTGATACACATCATGTTTATATTGCAGGATCATCTAATGCAGCTGACACAGTCCATAATGTTCCACTAATGTTGCCTTGATACTGAATTGTGGAACTAATGGATCAGTTTGACTGTTCACGTGAAACCTGAACATTCTCAATAACACATTCATTTATCACTTTCACACAATGAATCCTATAAGTGACTGGAATAGGCAAAAGATGTTGAAATCTTTTCTCAAGATATTTTTTCACTTCTTCAACGTTACTCCGGGATATCTCCTGAACACTAATACATTTGGTTTTATAACATACAGTACAAATGAAGGTGTAGAATGCTACGTTGGAGGTAAGCAATAACCGGACATGATTCTGAAAACTTAGAAAAGCTAACACACATTTCATTATTCTGTATAAACAAAGCATATACCTCTTTTAGTGTAACCACTACATATCTGAACTGGATCTCTTGGATCTCGTCAAATAACATGAATTCCTTTGAATGCATCTCTCCCTGGAATCTGATATGATAGAGTCATGCTCACAGAACTTCACAATTGCAGCTTTAACGTCTTCTAAAAATCCATGCTTTGATGCTGTTTTCCCTAGCTTGCCAACAGTTAATCCTCCTGTTGTTGCTTGGTAGGCAACCAGGTGTAATCTCTTCCGTGGAGACTTGGAAAGTGCTTTTGCAACATGTTTTCTGTACTTTCCAAATACTGCCTAGATCAAAATACTGTTACAGGTGTAATAATGGCAACTTGTCCCTGGTTTGTCATGTTTGTACATTCTGTTCTTTGCCTTAATCATTCTTTTTTTTTTTTTTTTTCTCTTTTAGTCTTGCTGAGTTTAGCCCTTTTCTCTCTCAGCGACATTTTTGTGAAAATGTTCTTAATAGAGACAATGTTGTCTTAGGTACAGTCTATATTCATGTTGTCTTTCTGCTGAGGTTTTAGCCATGATCTCAAGTTGCTTGTTTGCACACTCACCAAGCTATTAAATGAGAGCTACACAAAGTAGCAAGAGCAGAGAATTCAGTCTGTTATGGCACGATTACCAGAAATCCAGACTTTAGAAGAAAATGCTCAGGATACTTTTTTCTTGGTAATGTGATGTTAACAGAGAATCTGGAAGGAAATTTTAATCCTTAACTTATTTTACTGTCTAACACTTTATCACGTTTAGTGTAACAGACCAACAGGGATATGCAACATGTATAAAAGAAGGCAGAAAGCCTGTTTAGAAACGCTTATATTTGAAAGTGCTTATCACTGTAAATGATTTAAAAAAAAAAGGAGCTGCTGCAAACTCAAACATTTACCTTGTAAAGTTTGTGCGTAGAACATAGAAATCTTGGTGTTTTTCTTTTGTTCCGCATTAAGCAAGATCTTTAGCATTAAATTATTCAATTGAAGGGCTTAGTGGAATAAGGGGCTATCCCTCATTTTGGTCAAACATGAACTAGTTGCATATTATGTAACCTGAGTCCACCTAGTGTTAGTTTATTGAACTATTAAGAGTGTAGGATAGCCCCTCTGACATATTGGAGAGATAGATAAAGTCTTTTGAAGAGCTTTCAGGTATTCTGAGTGGAATATGGGGCTATCCCACTCCTGTTTGAAACCTTTGTCCTGATAGGTCAGCTGTATACTGCATTGGTCAATGGGAGACCAGCTTTCACATCTCATGGTTTAGAAACAAGATGGCTGATGCTGAAAGGTTTGTTGTGCTTGTAAATGAAGAAAATGAGGAAAAGAGAAGCAAAAAGAGGAAGAGAGATGTAGAAAAATGGAAATACAACAGCAGGAAGTTAGCACAGAATAGTGGAAAAGAATATTCTACACGAAAAGGCAAAATTGTGCCTGCTAAAGCATTTACCAATATCCAATGTTGCAAAACTGAATGGTGTGGTTACAAACACATTACAGAAGAACAGAGTGATGCAGATTTTGGCATTATTGAAAACTTAAAATGACGTACCCAGTATGTGTATATACCTGAGTAGTGGGCAAATATTATATGAAATGCAAGGAAGCAGAAGCCGTTCTCTGTACTGGAAATGAAGAGAGAAGATTTTGGTAGTCTGGCTCCATTAACAAAAAGAAACAAATCCTGTTCTGGCGTATATGTGGGCTTCCGGAAAGCATCCATTCTAAGGTTCGAAGGTGAGCATAAAGTGGACATGTGTTTTGCACACAGTCAATTAGGCCCTTACACTACCATCAGTTTTCAAAAAGGAAAAGGAGAACCACAGAAAATATCAAACAGTCTTCGAACCAAAGTACCCTAATGGAAGGTCAATCAAAGAAGCAAAATATCGAGACACAACCTCATTGTTGAAGTTCATACCCCTTGTGTACCATGAATTTTATTTAAATTTGAGATCAGACAGCATGTGTGAAGTGGGAGAGAATAATGAAGATGAAATCATTTGGTTGTGATGTTTGGAAGTTGTGATTGTCACTTTTAATGTAGAATATTGTATGCTGGCTTCAAGTTAAGTAAATATTCTTTATGCTATAAACCAACATATTGTGTCCTACATTTGCAGAAAGTTAGTTCAAAACCTTCCTAATTTAGTACCAAAATTATTTAGTGATTGGTAATTTTTTGTTTGAGTTATGGAAAATCTAATAAAGCACTAAATATCTCAGAAACACAATTTTGAGGGATACCCCCTTATTCCACTAAGCCCTTCAATTCTTTGTTATTTGTGAGTATTTTATTAGTGAACAAGGCAGTTCAGTGCATAAATAATCATATACCCTTATATAAAATATTTGAATTAAAATTTTACCCATTGTTATGACATTTCTGTGGAATTGCTAATAAACAAACAATAGGTTATATCAGTGGATTCTGGAACTGAATGTTTATCTAAATCTAACTGTAGTTAACACTACTCAAATCCCAGATGCTGTTTTTGCTAGGATACAGCACCAACTCCATTGAAATATGCTTCTCTAAACATGCTTCTTACACAAGCACCTCTGAAAAGAAATAAAATTAGGCCAAATTTAAACATAGATAACATCAATACAGTATCACTGTAACTTTCTTCATACAATGCCAAATAAAGAATGTGTACACATAAATCATTTACTATTACATCCATGGTTTGCACTTGCCAGAGGAATGTTTTCACTTGGAAAGGAATGTCAACATCACTAAAGTGAGTTTAATGAGTTCTGAATCTCTCATCATGTTGTGCAGTATACATGCTGCTGTTTCAATCAAGTCAGTAGTTTCCAATTTCACTGTGATAGGTAAGAAGAAAATTCTAAAGCATGATATAATTTCAAATGTATTCTCACCAGTCCTGTGTGCTCTGCACTGTCTGTAATTATAGACAGCATATGTGTTAGATACTTACTGTAAGACTTCATTACATTTTTGTGCAGAGCAAATGCTTCATCACCCAGCATGATATGCTGTTGTACTAGGTCAGTTTTGGGATAATTTTTGGCCCGGGAATATTATACACTTCAGACAAATATTTTTCTTTCATTGCTCTTCAAAAATAATCCAGCATCACCTTCTCCACCACATGATCCAATGTCAAATGCTATAAATTTATATAGAGCATCAACAAGAGCACACAGCACTGATGAAAACTATCACTCATAATTGAAAAAGGATCCAATGCTCTTTGGACATTCAATTCATGTATGTGTACCATCAATAGCTCAACAGCCTTAGGAATAATGCCAGCACATGAAGTAATCTTTCACAATTATTTTGAACTGTGCTTCAGTTGGCCCTGGAATCTCTTTTTCCAAGAAATTATTCTTAATGCTCTCCAGACATTAAGGCATAATTTTTGAGACACAAAAGTTGTGCATTCTAAACTGAAATGCCAAGTATCAAAAAGATCCACCGTTTGTCAAATACCTAAAATAAACAAATAAAATAATTAGAATAGGGGTTACATTTTTGCTTATGGGTAAAATCTAGTCTGAAATATATGTTTATAGTGCACTTGGTTTTAATTGTAGGCAACATACCTTAAACTTGATTGTAACTATATAGGCTTTTTAAGGTGACCAAGTTTACAAAAAGCGACAAAATGTAAAAGATCATTATATCTCCAAGAAAACTAAGTGTGTTTCTGGAGCACCAGGGGAGCATTTGTGGCAGAGAGCCCAGAAAGTAAGTTTTCTGGGCAGTAAATCTCATGTCCAAAGGTTGAAGTAATATTTCAATATGCCAAGCTATTTTCAGAAAAAAAATAATTTTCCCATGTTCGTGCTGTGCATGCTTGTGTTTTTTATACTTTATTTTATATAACGTATATTTTTATTTTCAGCACCACTTCAAGCACTTCCTGGCAAGGAAATGTGGTCCAATAAAGGGATGAAACAATGTGTTCAGAATCTGACAAGGAACCATCAATATACGCACATCGCAAACACCTTGAAACTTCTACTGTGTCATCTTTGGGCTATAAGAGGTTCATGTAACAAAAACAAGCTGCTGTTTTCAACCCTGAGTCCCCGAAAATGAGTTGTGAACATCTTGGAGCACATAGGAAATATAACATAGCATTGTAGAGAAGGGACTGGACAACCCTGCCAGGTGGTAATTGTCTGCCGCACATGCATAACAGGTAAGAACAGCATGTGCACTCTATTTGCTGTGGCTATATGTACATGATATTATCATGTGTTCAGTTTCTTTAAAGATTGAAAAACATAATCCTGTTAATGTGCTAGAGTTTGCGATGCGTCATTTTCAAAAACGTTGTTTTCCTTTGCAAGTAATAACTTGGGAAGAAATTACAATTAGCAGGCATATTATTAATTTGTTAAAAACAAGTTTTGGCATTATTCCAGAAACAACTCTACACATAAACATAGCAGAAAACGAAGATGGTAACAGCTGTGACAATTCATCATCATTCTCACAATCAGCATGTGACATTCACCCTCCAAGCACAAGTGGTATAACGGAACCAGGTTTGAATCCAGGTGGAATCTAGTGACTAAATACAGACTGGTCTCCAACGAAGTCCATTAGTTCTAGTTACGTTTGCAGTCCACACAAAAGCTTTGTGATTACCCTTTCACTGCACTAACCATCACATAGACGGGGCATTTAACCCTTTCACTGTTGAGATATTTTCCACTTTCTTGTTATGCTAACCTAAATAAATTCAATTTAAGTATTTGCAGCCATTTCTCATTGTAAAAATATTAAGTTAAAATAATAAATTTTTGCAATAAAGCTGTGGTTTTTTTTTTTTTGTTGAGAAAAGAACAAAATCCATACAACTGCAGTCAAATGAGACCCCGTCAGGTTCCAAGCATGCCATTACACTGACGTTTTACTTGGGCCCTCTCCTTCTTTACCACAGTCACATTTGACTGCAGTTGCTGGGATTTGAAATTGTGACGTTTGTCTCTGAATGAATGGCCAATTCATTGCATATTGCCTTAACCATCACGGCTATCCGAATTGTTTCGGCCAAGTTGCCTAGGAAAGGGATATGAAAACTGGTCAGGATTTAGACGAAGAACGGCATATGTAACAAAATATCTCAGCAGTGAAAGGGTTAAATGAAGGTGGGAAGAAACGTTGTTCATTGACCAATGTGTGTAGCAGATTTCATTTGGGTACATCAGCAAGGCAACTATATACGTGGGAGAAGCAACTGGAAACCACTCTTTAACCCCTGTTAGCATAAAAAATATTTGTATGGTAAGCCATATGCACGCTTTGTAGAAGGAAGAAGAGCAAAAGAAAGTTGACCGATGAAGATTTAAAGCTCTGGGCCTTGGAAATTTCAAAAAACTTTATTTGGAAGTGTAAATTTTAGAGCATCCTTTGCTTGGATCTTTCGCTTCAAAAAATCCCATAAAATTCAAAGCAGCAAGATAACAAAATTCATTTCACAAGCATTCATAAAAGAAGAAAGGTCGAAGTAGCAGAAAGGTTTTTGGAAACCGCACACACACCCACCCACCCCTACACCAACATATATTTTTTCTAAAAATGTTTTTATTATTAATTTTAATTATATTATTATTACTATTATTATTATTATTATTATTATTATTATTATTATTATTATTATTATTATTTGATACAGTTACACATACCACATTACAGAAACTTACTTTCTATGGATTTAATAAGTCAAGTGTTAATTTTGTATCTTCCTATCTCTTTAATAGATATAAGGCTGAATCTGTAAATGGTAAATTATCTGATTTTAAATTACTTGGACACTCTGAGGCCTACATGTTTGCTGACGATCTGTTAACGTCATTGAAGGCAATGCTGAATTGTTAAACTAACAGACTAGCTGAAATATTGGTAAAGTCGAAACATGGTGTAATGCAAACAAACTTGTAATTAATTCTGATAAAACAGAACATTTAAATTTTTGTGTAAGTCGCTCTTCTTCTGGTAATAGTGATTCTGTTAGGTTCCTGGGTGTTTACCTCGAATCTGGTTTGAGATGGCAGACTCATGTACATAATGTAGCCAAGAAAACAAGTAAAGGAATTTTTATATTACGAATACTCAAAGACAAGATATCAGTGGATTCACTGCTCACAGTATTTCATAGTTATATTCAGAGCCATTTAAGTTATGGTATTATTCTTTGGGGTTCTCATACTTCAGCTCATAAATTATTACTTTTACAGAAGGGAGCTATTAGGCTTATTTATGGTGTGTCGTCTAGAGCTCATTATGAACCACTCTTTGTCAGATCCAAAGTGTTGACTTTACCATCAATGTTTGTTCTTGCCTGTCTCCTTTACGTTAGGGGTAACCTAAACAATTTGACTTTGTGCACATCCGTTCACAGTTATACAACTAGAAACAGCTGTAATGTATATATAAATGCATGTAAATACAGCATAACACAAAATTTTCATTATCTAGGCTTAAATTTATTTAATATTTTACCCACTGATATAAGAAAGCTGTCACTCCAAATGTTCAGGAGACGGATCAGAGCAGCATTGATTATTAATCCACTGTATAGTGTTAAGCAGTTTTATGATACTGATGTATTTTAATTGTGTCTTCATTTAATGACGATGCTATACATGCTTGTACATGTTCAATGCTAATAAAATATCTATTATTCAGAGGGCCTCAAAACACCTATTTCCAGCGAAATCTCGATATGGAATTTTTGGGTGGAATACCATACTTTTTCTACTTACTATACGTAGTAAAGAAAGTAAAAAAGCAGGTTTAGGAAAAAGCCTGTCTGTCTGTGTCTGTGAACAGCTTAACTCAAAAACGGAAAGTCTGTTAAAAATTAAATTTGGTATTTAAGTTTAATATCTTTCAAGAATGTGACATGATTTTGAAGAAAATTCCACCACCCTAAACTACCCTTTACAATGAAAATTTTTATTTTCACAAAATTAACTAATGACTGATTAAAATGCCACATGTTAATATTTTTATGGCAAATAAAATGTATATTTTGAATTTTTTGGCTATAGCCCACACAGTCCTATTTACCCTTGAGCACTTTTGCATTACTGGTAAACTGTAAGAGATAGATCAAATCTTACTATACAAAAAATGTAGATCTCGTTAAAACACACAGATGAATTTTTTTGTGGAGAAGACCATTTCAGAGATATTCCTTGTTATTTGTGAATTTTGCAGTACTTACATTTTTCTCAAATGAAAGGTCATTATTCACTGTTTTTATGGTGTGTGTGTGTCTGTGTCTGTGTCTGTGTGTGTGTGTGTGTGTGTGTGTGTGTGTGTGTGTGTGTGTGTGCACGTGCGTGCGTGTGTGTGTGTGTGTGTGTGTGTGTGTGTGTGCGCGCGCGCAATATTCATGGTTTGCAATCAGATATACATACAACGGAACGACCCTCCGAGTTCATTGTACCGGCTAATTTCTTTCTCCAAACAAAAGTGAGAATATGTGAAGAAGAGTGTAAAAATGACATGATTATTTGTTGTGTATGGTGCCAAATGAACTTGTGTTTAATCACTGCAGTCACTTCTGCTTTGCTTTCGTTCCGGAAGGACACTAGCTGGGCGGTCGTCTCTGTGCATCCACAACGCTGAACTGCAGGTAAGGGATGTCCAACTCCTGATGTTCCACTGCTTCCACCCAACATATTCCAGGTTCGATTTCGGGTATTCAAGGTTGAAAACAGCAGCTCGTTTTTGGAACAAGAGCCTCATAAGCACAAAGATAACACACTAAAACTTTTGAGGTGTTTGCAACATGAGCATATTGACAGGTTCCTTGTGAGGACAATTCACTTGAGTTTTCTCCACTCCAGACAGTCTCAGTACCCACTGCATCTTCAGAAGAAAATTCATCGGTGTTGAGTAAAAATATTGTTCAAGCAAAGATAATCGTTCCCCTACTCAGAGGGGGATGCTGCAGAAAAGTTGGTTTGTTATGGAAGATTTGCTCTCAGTAAGAGCATCTTCCTCCAAAGTCAGATAACTTAGATCAATTTTTTGCCTCAACTTGTGACACAGAAGTCATTTCCTAAATAAGTAGTACATTTAAAATACAACTTGGAGGAGTGGCAGGAAGAGGCTGAGAGAGAGGCAAACTAAGCGCCTCAAACTTATGAGATTTTGTATGTGGAAGAAGATAACAGTGAGGAAGCTGTCAAACATTAGACGTTTTTGTCATAATGAGTATTTTGCACACGATTTCATATAATAATATTGATTTCAACTCACCTCAAGGTAACATAGCTTTCTTTTGGGTGTAATAGGTTTCTTATTCCTGTTATATAGTGTAGCTTTAATGTCTGGTTTAATTTTCTAGATGTAGTGAAACAGCATTGGTGTTAACCTGTTGTACTCTACATTGTTCTTCGAGTGTCTCCTAACCAAAACCTCATAGGAATGATCCGAACTACAATTAGCAACATGGAATGTACCTCAGAGCATTTTCCATAACTTTGCTCATTATCAGGATTATCTGATATTTCATAAGGGAAAAAAAAAACTTCGAAGTGTCCAAATCACTTTCTTCATTCCCATACAACTTCAACTATTCTTCAGCCATACTACTCAATGGTACAGCGTTCTCATTTCAGTTTAAAGTTTAGTTCAGTTTTCTAGGAAAGCATAACTGAAAACTGAACTGAAAAGATCTAACCCTTCAGTTTTAAATTCTAGTTCAGTTCAGTTTTCAGATTGGAGGAAAGCAAGGTTCTAACCCATTGGGCTTGGAGCATGGAATGGTTCCATGGTCCAAGCTAATGGATGCAAGACCAGAACATAGTATGTTTCTGTTGTCCTACTTCAAGTAGTATTTTTCCTTTTACCACACAAATAGCATCTAATCTTTGTTTGCTATTGTTTCGCACTGATTTTCTGTGCTTTTTGTGTTGATGACATTGGTGTTTTAAAGAGATAAGTTAGTGAAAACAAACTCCAATTTTATTCACGCTGCAAAATGTTTAATATCAAATACCAAGCAAAGATAGCTGTGTCTTAAGGTTTGGCAGATGATGAAATCAAGAAAACGTAATTAGAAAGTATGAATCAAGTCCTGATAGTGATGGAGATGAAATTGCTATCAGTAAATAAGAAAATGCAGACATTGGTGTACGAGCTGGGGACAAAATTGACTGGGCATGGAGTTATTTGAAGCCTGCCATGTAAATTTTGATTACTCGAGTACTTAAAATGTAATAAGTAGGTGTAAAGAACACGTGTAAGCAATTTTAGAATGGAAGGTTTATAATAAGAGTTGCTTAATTGTAATGCAAAGGAAATAATAATTCTTGTTTAATATTCCTGAAAAAATATCTCAGCCCAAAGGGATAAGGGATGTATCAAGGTCAAAAAAATGTAAGGTCCAATGGGTTAATGCTACCCTGCATTCATTTCAAAGTTATGTGATAACCTTTCAGTTTAATTGTATGCTGAGCAGTGGAATGTATTGTCTTGTAATTGGAACAACCTTGGGTTTGAGTTCTTGGTGCATGCTGTTTTTTAAATATTTAAATTTTAATTTGCTAAATATATGGCAGGTCCACATATTTCCAATGCATAAAGTTTGTATTAATTTTGAGACATTCATGCATAAAAGCATAAACAAATTACTCTTTTTCTTTCCAAAATAAATGCCATATTAATAAGAATTCCAAAGTGAGAAACTAAACTAACAATTAACTTAGTATTGGATGTGCAAACTCTCTTATTCTTCAGTTATGAATGGTGCTTATGTGATCATGCACACACATCTCATAGCCTTGGAGTTTTGCATTTGTTAGCAACCATATTGACTTCTGACATGGCTGAGTGTGTACAAACACAAAGATACAAGGAGACCTTTCCTTATGTTAGCGAACATTGCTGGATACTCTGTGTCTCAGGCTGTAAGAATATTTGAACTCCCTATATTTACAGCTATGAGGTAGGTGCTATCATCCAGAGAAGGGATTGTTCAACATCAACCTGGTTTGGGCCAAAAACATTCGTCCACTCCAAAGCAGGCACTGCACTTCTAGGAGAGACAGGCAGCAATCCCTTCCAACATGTGTCTACAACTAGAAGTAGCCCTAATTTCCCTGGGTCACATTGTAGCAGGTTTCAAACTGATTCTAGTAAAGGCAAGATATCACAGTGGTTGATTGCCTTCCTTGCTCAACCAATTTGAATCCTATTGAAACTGCGTGGGCAGAGGTAAAGATACCTTTGAGTTAAATTGGGTTGCAATTAGGTGTGGAAAATTTGACTAGGCATTTGGTGTCATCCATGCCCCTTAGAATGAGGGGAGTAATAGAAGCAGAGGATTTACACCCCTGATATTAAGTCAAGTTCTATATTCATTTGCTTTTTCATTGAGGAACATGTTTACTTA
Source organism: Tenodera sinensis (assembly GCA_030765045.1). NCBI lineage: Eukaryota > Metazoa > Arthropoda > Insecta > Mantodea > Mantidae > Tenodera > Tenodera sinensis. The sequence goes on from JAUKNM010000120.1 coordinate 401,614, forward strand.
TTTCATATTTAGTTTGAAAATGAAGGTGTTTCAGTTTTATGTGTGTGCATAAATGTCTCAAACTCAAATAAGCTTTAGCATTTGGAAACTGTGTTATACTATGCATAGTACATATTTTTCTGCAAAAATAAATGAATATAAATAATAATAAAATATGTCAGCATACGAATTTCAGTAGGCCTCATTGCTACAATAACCACTTGGCTGTCAGCACAAATTCAGTAGCTGGAGCACAGTACGAAAGGTAACAATAGAACAAAACCAGAGGCATGTGTACTGAAACACAATTGTGAACTGTCCATGGAAAGAATTTGGACTCCAACAAATATAGGCTTTGAGTGTCTGCTTCCCCCCCACCCTTTTGGTCCTAGGGTATACATATAGTAGGTAGTTGTAAATATAGTCATATTTTTGTTGTTTTTCTGTATGCTCATGATATTCACTTTTACAGTATTTTAAAGTCTACATAATTAAACACTAATTTGTTTTATTTATTTCTAATAAGTAACACCATGCTATGATCAATACTCCATTATATTACAAGGTACAGTTAAAACTACAATAATAAATATTTATTTAAAAGCTTGCAAATACAAACTATATTAATGGACACAATAAGAATTGTTTCATGTAATTACACTGTTTAATAACAAACACTTATTTTAAAAACAATACTTTCCATGCCATTTAATGTAAGACATGTTCAAGGTGATCAATTTTTTTTATTACAATGCATCAAAAGGATACAATTAATTTTCTCTGATTTTAAATTTTCTGGACGTCTTTATATAAGAAAGAATACACTATAGTAAAATCCATCTGATATGATCTGCCCAATTGGACTTAAAACTACAAATATAAATAAAAAATTACAATGTTGAACTTTGGATTATATCAGAGAATAGATAATGCATAGACAACAAATAGGGCATTCAATAACCAACAACTTAGGCATATGAGTTATAATTAAATGAATTGCCGCATTTTATAAAAGAATGCATTCTTTTTATAACTAGTCACCCCCAGTAAAATGTGTAATTTTACTGTACATATCTGCCCCTAAATGTAGCACTGTATTGGTGTCCTGTTCTGATGAATAATGACCTGCCAGAATTTGTATTACAACTGGGACCCCATTAGAGCACAGCAGCTTTATGGTTGTTTGTGAGCAATCAATATCTAACCACAATCGCTTGGATGTCTCTGCTTGGCTTCACGCACTTTGGCTAAATCTGTTCTGGCCGCATATGTAACAATTGAAGGTAGGCCTGGTGAATGATTGGTCATTTTCAAGAAAATACATATCTCCAATACATCAAGGTTTTTTTTAATGTACAGATTTCTTCTTCTGTTTTAGATAACTCTGTTATATTTCATATGTTTTGTTAACACTGAAAAGCACTGAGTGAGTGAGTGAGTGGAGTGAGTAGAGTGAGTGAGTAGAGTGAGTAGAGTGAGTGAGCGAATGAGTGAGGTAGGTGTTAGAAAATTTGATCAATGTGTCTCTTCTGTTTTAATATTCCGTCTTCTCTAAAAAAAGGTAATCTGTGTTGGAATTTCATTCAGTAATGTTTTGGATGATAAATCAATGATGAAGTCCAATAAAGAGGCTTCTTAAAAACTTGATGATTTAGGAATCTGAGGATCCCTGTGGATAGTGGCATTGTCGATGAATAAAGATGCCTTAAAGAACATTTTTAAGGTTTGATTTTGCATTGCTTCTTTTCTTGATAGTAGTATTTGTGGCACAGCCCCATATATACCATAGGAAGAGGTCCAAATTGGTGTAATTATGGCATAGTACATTACACTATCAAAAATATGTAGAATAAAAAGTGCTTATGAATGTTATAACCTGCATTTATGATACACATTTTACATTTTTAAATGAACAATCAGTATTTACATCCTTTTAATGGATGCCATGGAACAAATCCCACAGTATCTAAATAAATCAAAAGTATAACATACAGTGGAGAATCGTAACACCTTATGCTAGAATGAGTTGACAACTCTAAGTGCTTTTCTCTCCGTTTAAATCTATTTATTCAAACTACAGTCAAAACCGGTTGTAGCGACATCACTTAACGACATACTGGCTATAACAGTGAAATCTAATGGTCCCGTCTAAACACTATCTGAATGCTATATTTCAAAATTGCTTAGTACGACATAGCATATAGTGACTTATCGTATAAAACAATGTACTTTTTATTACCTTTTCGGAGAAATACATTGGCATTTGTTACAGCAATGTACAGAGGTATTTTTACATGTGGCAAATGACCTTGTTAGGATCTGTGTGAGTGACATCATGCAAATTGACAGTGGGGAGGGCAACACCTCTGTTTCTTTCCTGGAAATAAACAAGACACACTTGATGATCCATGCGGCACTGTACTTAAACACGCAGTTCTGTGACTTTCACTACACGGAAATCGGATACTAACCCGACACTCCTATGATCTTATAAATACAAAAGTGAACCTGACCACAAACCACTGCGTAACTTCCAGCAATTCGACACGTCTAAAACTACCCCTGTAACGCTTATTCACAAACTCTTATTGAGTAGAGGGGGGAGGAAGGGAGAGAGAGCGAATATTCAGTTTGTCCAACTATCGGCTATAGCGACCGCAAACAGTTGGTCCCTTCAACATCGTTATAACCGATTTTGACTGTAGTTTGAGATCATCTTCCCCATTATTAATTGCATTATAATATTCTTGGAGTGTGCCCCTGATCTTTCTTCATTCTGCCCCTGACCAGTACGTACTTAATATAGAAATACCAATCACTCAGATTCCTTTTGCTCCCTTCGCTTGGAATAATCACACTCTCTGTCCCTTACATTTGGTAGAGCATGTGTAAACATGCACCCAAGTAACTCAACAGTTTCAATTGGCACTAAGTAATATGTATTTTTTTTCTAATTAATAAATGTTGTTAATGCACTAAATAACAGGAGCCTGTGGGTTCCAAGCCTGGCCACTTGTCCCATAGGATTGATGTGCACAAATTGTTGTACAAAAAATTATTACACCAATTCTTTTTGTATTGGTAAAAGTTATTTACATAAATTTTATTAAATCTTATCCAGTGACCATTTCCTTTTCCAAACAGGTTCCCCTAACTTTTCTATGTGATTGATCACTACAATGCTCTTCGTTTCTACCTTCTATTACTCCTCAACCATAAAATTCATTTAAGCAGCATTCTGAGTGATTATACAAAATTCCAAATGCATTTTCATACGCCTGCTAAGCAAAAAGTTGAAAATCTGCTGCTGCTGCTGCTGCTGCTGCTGCTGTATAAGGTTGCCCTTTTATTATTTCCATGACATATTATTGTAAAGAAAATTTATCATCTGCAACTATGGTGAAGGGCATTACAGTTGCTGCTCCTAGTAAGTTTTGTGTTCAACAGAATGCTGTACAGAAGGTCATTTTTAGTACACGCCATCAATTATGCTCTCGTTGCATCCGAACATCCACAAATTCAAACTTGTACTCTGCATCAATAAGAGCAAATAAAGCAATGTTGTTCCACCTTTGTAGTTGTAATAGTTTGACTCCATCTCCATGGTCATAAGTCCAAGAGTGCTTACCATCTGGAGCATGAAAACAGTGAGGTACGTTCCACAATTCCTCACACTGTGCTGATACTTGTTTTCATTTAACATGTGCTGATGACAGCTAGAAAGAAAAAAAAAAGAAATACTGATTTTGTTTAAATTACTGTAGAAATTTAAAGGCTATAGGTAATAATACTCAATAGAAAGAAAAAGTATTGGTTTCTTGTCACCATATATCAAAGTCTGTTAACATTCTCAGCATGTAGCATGAAAACTAAAATGTTTACTTTGTTTATATTATTTCCAGCAAAATGTAAACCTATTTAAGCAACACCAGTACTCTGTCAGAACAAAAACCTGCTTTGGATATACTGAGCATAAAGGAACTTATTACATTCCTTCCAATGTGTACCTGATAGAAGTATTGTAAACAAAATGGTATAATGGCAGTATGCTTTTGGATCAAACATTAAAAAAAGAAATATTTGTTCCAAATTAGACGTTAAATTTAACAAAAATGTATGAAGATAACAGGTTGACTTTAGATGAGTAATGAGATCTGTTTCTGACATAGTTCCTACAGTAACTATCACAGAGGATTTTTAAATAATTAATCAATTTTTGCAGACATAATTTGGCTGTAGAACTCGGCAACAATGTAAACAATTCAAACTACCAGCTTCTGAGCAAGACAAAACATAGCTTATGTCACTCCTCTCCTTTAGCTGAAGGGTGACTTGTTTTGTTTTTCAGATCCCTAAATCCAAACAAACGTGATGAAAGAGTGCTTTAACGTTTTGCTGATATAACAAGTACAACTGGCATGCTATTGGCCTACACTAAAACAGTTGATGTAGTTATTTTGTGCAAACATGTCAGAAAGATTGGTTGGTTATATTACAGCAGTACCAATTACAACATATAATGTTGAACAAGCTCTTAAAAATATCTGTACACTGTAAGGTTAGGTTACAAAATGTATCACTGGAAGATTCCTATGAAATTATTTGTTTTGTGTCTGTTAATAAATAAATAAATCTTATCTGCATATACAAATATGCTTGTGAGATTCATGCAACTGTGAAAGAAAAGTAAAACATGTTAATATGGTATCGTCAAAATTGTTTTGGAAGTGAAAATAAGACTCCTCACTATCAGAGGTCAGCAAACCTTACCAGTATGTATACTTTTATGTTGTCAAAAAACCTGAACTATCTCCACAGGAAATGGTCAAAGAAAATTAGGAAGTTGTGTTCCATATAATGAAATCAGTAACTGGCTTAAATTAATGAAGTAACTTCCCTTCTACCTCATATAACTTTAATGAAGTTGAACTCTGTAAGCACTACCCACCTAAGCAGAAAACATTTATTTTTGCTTTTAAAGCTTTATAGAAATTCCAGTCTATACACATTCCATGCACATTGTAAGAAGAAAAGATATTTGCTTTCAATTATATCATTCTAGTGAAATTACAGACTACATGCACTCTCTGCCCATTTTAAGAAACAAATGAAATTAATTAATAGTACAGAAGTGGTCCACAGTAAAATTACATCTCACTTGCACCAGGGGACATATTAGTCTCATTTTATGTAGTAGCACTTATTCCCAGCATACTAGGATTTAAACTTTACAACATGTCACATTTTCTACTGTCCTATACAGAGGGAGAGGAAAGCTATTATACCAACTTCTGGTTCTAAATGACCATATTCTCACCCCCAAGAGTTTTCTCATTCAAACTAGCCTACAGTTTGTTCATGCAGCCAGCCACTACATCAGTATAAACAATTCCCGATAAACAATGATATCACGAGCAGCAGTTCTGTTTCTAATCATGTTTACGACAATGTTGCCAAACTACGAATGTGTATTCACGCCAGATTAAAGCAAAGAACTCACTCAAAATAGCACAATTTAAATGTTGTTTTCAGTTCATGCAGTATATTTAGTTTATAAAGCGTAAACAATGTTTTCGACTACTCTGTCTTTTTCCCTTTGATCATTTTCTGGCTTTTCTATATTTTTAAAAAACACTGCCAGTATGTTAAGTGTTAATAGTATAGTAATTGTTTCTGCAAGTACAGGTAATGAAAGTAATAGAAGACAGTAATACCTTTAAGAGCCTCTTTAGGTTTGTTTGATTCAGGCATACTATAAAGATCTGTTTTACACATAGAACTATCACTTTGAACCCCCTTGTTCTACAACCACAACATCATAGCAGATTTCACAGCACTCCTAGGTGGAGGATTATCTACTTCTAGGAAAGGTAGGAGAACAGTGGACAATGTCTTTATTATAAAAACACTAGTGGACAAGTATTTAAGATATAAAAAAGGTAAAATATATATGGCCTTCATTGATCTTGAAAAAGCATTCGATAGAATAGAGATTAATTTACTGTGGTATAAATTATTAATGAAGGGGTTAGTAACAAAATGGTAACCATTCTAAAAGGGTTATACAAAGAGAACACATTTTGCATAAAATATGAAGAAGGAGCAATAACTAGGGACATACACCAGGAAAAAGAGCTAAGGCAAGGCTGCAAGTTAAGTCCAGTTTTGTTTAATTTGTTCATAGAAAAGCTGAAAAATTGAATACTAATAATTTTTTGCCGGTAATTAATAATTTACAAATCCCTGAATTATTGTTTGCGGATGACTTGGTGATTGGTGCTATTACTATAAATGGGTTAAAAATATCTTTACAAGAAATAGATAAATATTGTGCAGATTGGGGCCTAAAGGTGAATAGAGGTAAAACCGAAATTGTAGTATTTAAGAAAGGTACCAAACTGAGCAAACATGAGAAGTGGCAGAAAGAGGGATTAGAATATAAAGTGGTACGTGAATGTAATTACTTAGGAATGACAATTGATGCAGGAGGGAAATGGGAGAAGCAAAAGAAATGTGCTCTGGCAAAAGGGAAAGCAGCAATTGCAGCTATAAGAGGATGCTTGTATAAAACGCCTGAAATGGAAATGAAACGGTTAGAAAGGGTATATAATTCGGTGGTTGAAGCACGAATGCTATATGGTATTGAGATATGGGGGCTGGAAAAGGGATGGGATTGTGTACACAGGGGGTTTTGTAAGGAAGTTCTGGGGCTGCCAATATCAACTGCAAATGAAGTAGCTATAATAGAAATGGGGAGAGTTCCAAGAAAAGGGTTAGTTATAGAAAGGGCATTAAAATATTGGTATAGAGTATTGAATTTAGAGGAGGGGAATATATTGCAACAATGCTTGAAGTATCAAGAATTAAGTTTACCAAATAAGGGATGGGTAAGTAATTTACGAAACAACTTGGAAGATAATGGTATGGGTGATATTTGGAGAAAGAGAGAAACTAATTATAAAGGTTTTTGGAAAGGGGCCAGAAAAAGATTTGAAGACATGGAGATTCAGTAACTGTTTGGTCAATTAGCAGAGAGGAGATCACTTGTCTTCTATATTCCATTGAAAGATAGCTGGGGGAGGGAGAGATATGCAGATAGCACGATCAATGAAGAAAGAAAGGGGATAGCATGGTTAAGAGCAGGGATATGGAGATTAAGAGGTCAAAGAAATGGATACCCGCAAGACGAGTGCCCATTGTGTGGGGACAAAGAGGATATAGAACATATTCTGTTTGATTGTAAGGAAATAGAGTTGTGGATTAAAGATTGTCAAATATCAAAGATAAACAGGAGAATTAGCTTAATCAAGATTTTAAACAAAAATTATAAAAACATAGGACTGTTTTTAAGAAAGGTAAAAAACAAGTGGAAATGGATTGTAAAAAGAGGGAAAGAATAATAAGGTGACTATTATATAACGCATATTGTAACACGGCTGTAAGTATACTACAATGGATTGTCCTGTGAAACAGTGGCCTGGGCCAAAACACAGGGCAGTCCAAAAATTGTAAAAGCTTAGTACCTCAATATTATTATTATTATATTATTATTATTACTATCATCATCATCTACTTCTACATTATTTTTACCATTGCTTCCGACACAAAGGTTTTACAACTGAAATTAAGACAAACTAGCAGCGAGTAAACATAGTTCAAATAATATTGGAGCTAAGTTGGCAACATGACCAGCAGAGCAATGACTACGCAGATGTTTACGAAACTAAAGTTACAGTGCGTGGAATGTCACTCCCCTGCCCCTCATTCCCCTTAGACCATGAGGTGGTGAACAGACAGTATTTGACCTGTTTCACAGGAAAAGTAGCAGTGGTGGTTTACTGCTACTCCAGTTTCTGCTGTGTCGGTCTGGGTGGCTCAGTTGGTTAGATGCTGGCCTACTGATCCCAAGGTTGCAGGTTCAAATCTGGTCCAGACCAATGGTTTTTAGGTGTGCTTAAAAATGACAGCTCCATGTCAGTAGATTTACTGGTGTGTAAAAGAACTCCTGCATGACAAAATTCCGGTATACTGGTGACACTGATGTGATCCTGGCAATTGACAGCATCGTTAAACAACAAAATAATTTAATTTCCAGTTTCTGCAAGAAAGGAAGCAGCTTGAGCAAACAATTCCACCACTGGCCCATCTTGCTGTTTGGAAGGGATTTCTGTTCCACACAATTAGTCACAACCGATACCTATGGATGACAGAGAGAACTTGAGGGGTGAGAATTCTCTTTCTTCAGAGTGAGTGCCAAGATGAAAGACCAGGAAACAAAACAAGACAAATTAATCACTTCAATAAAGAAATGGCTAGAAACAACAGGGTCTAACACAAATTAAATAGAAGACTTAACCAAGTTAACTTGTAGCAATGGGTCTCTCTCTCCCTTTCTCTCTCTCTCCATTACTTTCAAATTTATATACATGCTATTTTTTTAAATACACATCACCAAAGCATTCACTTGGGATTTTAAAACTTGGCATAGATACATGAACAATATATTTGCAATAGTCCCACAGAAAATCACACACAATGCACTCAAATTATTGAACCTACAGGAAAAATTTATCAAATTCACAACAGAGACCAAATAGATGGCTGCTTCGCATTCCTAGACCTGAAGATTATAAGAAATAAAAATTCCAAAGTCAATTTTGGAATTCATATATAGCCACATATACAGAGTGCTTCAGAAATACTTTTACAAACTTTGGGGACATGTTCCTTACACTGAAACAAGGCAAAAAAGTTCATATAAACATATGTGCTAAAATCTTTGGTTTTCTCGTTAGGAGGTGTTCAACACAGTGGTATACTTATAACACACAGAACTCATATTAAATGCTCTAAATGTCCTCCTCTTGCTTCAATGCATGCCTGTACTCATCAAATCATGGAATGTTGCACCCTTTCAAAAATTGCAGGATGGTGGCGAATGGTTTCACAGCCTTCCATGGCACATCAAAGTGTTTCTGCATCCGGGATGGCTCCTCCATAAACCAATGATTTAAGATGCCACCAGAGGTAAAAATCCACAGGATTGAGGTTGGGAGAATGTGCAGGCCATGGAACTGGTCCTCCTCTGCCTATCCATTGGTCATGATAGATACCAGTCAGTGCATCTCGAACAGTGTGACTAAAATGTGCCGGAACCCCATCATGCATAAACCACATGTTTTGTCGTATTTGCAGGGGCACATCTTCATGAAGTAGGTCAGGAAGAGTGTGCTGGATGAAGTCCCTGCAGACAGCACAAGTAAGACGTGCTGGTAAAACATATGGACCAACCAGACATTCACCTACGATGCCAGCCCACATTCAGACTAAACTGTTGCTGATGTCTAGCCTGACATGCAGCATGAGGATTACTATCTGCCCATACGTGTACATTGTGGAAATTGGTAATTCCATCTCTCCCAAACATTGCCTCATCTTTAAACAAAACTGACGACACAAACAATGGATTGGCTGTTTGTGCTACAAACCATCGGCAAAAGTTATCCTGTGGTGGATAATCAGCAGGCGAAAGGCCCTGCACACATTAAATATGATATGGACATAGGAGCTGCTCGTGAAGTACCCTACATGCTGTCACATGTGATGTACCAGATACCACAGCCAACTGTCTTGTACTGATACCTGGATCATCTTCTACACACCTTAACACCTGTTCTTCGCGTTCCGACGCACGAACAATTCTTGGTCTTCCTCGATCAATAGTCTGTGGTGCAACGGTTCCTGTCTCAGCAAGGCGACGATAAACAGCGACAAAAGTTGGATGATCGGTTGTCTTCGGTCTGGAAACTCCATCTGACAAAGTCGTGCAGCCTCATGTCCATTACCATTTGCGCGACCATACATAAAAATCATGTCTGCCTGTTCACGAAATGAATATTCAGCCATGGTGGAACGAAAGTTAACTCACTACATGTACACAATTGAAACGTTGAAGACAGAGTGATAACAAATGACAAACATAAACAAGTCTTTATGGCAACACTGCGCTATCTACCGTATGTAGTACAACAGGTCAAAGCCTTCTATGAGTGCATAGAGAAATGAAGTTTGGAGGCCGTTGAACTCACACTTTCATTGTGACAGGATTAACGGGAAAACCAAGGATTTTGGTACATGTTTATATGAACATTTTTTCTTGTTTCAGTGTAACGATAATGTCCCCGAAGTTTGTAAAAGTATTTCTAAAACACCCTGTATAGATAATTACATTAAAAATAGTAGTTATAACCCAAAAATTCATAAATATGCTGTGTTTAAGTCTAGCATATAGGCTGGTCAACATTCCTATGAATGAAACAGAATACAAAACACTATTGGACCACATACTGAATACAGCAGTCGCTAATGGATTCAACACCTCCACTATAATAGTGAAAATAAACAAGTCATAAGATAGAATGAAATTATATGTCTTCACACTCAAACCAATTGAAACATAATATAGATTCTGTAAATTCACATACCATCCACATCTCCACCACAAATGAAAACATTTTCAGGCACTTCAACATAAAATTTGGCCCCCAGAACAAACACAGCATTAAGAATTTCCTAGGTTCAACTTTGTAGGATGAAATCCCTTCAGAAAAAAGTTAGGAATATATATGCCAGAGAATGGCTAGATTGTAATACAAAATACATTGGGACAAAAAGAGAGAGAGAGAGAAGAGAGAATTTAAACATGCAAAAAAGAGCAGTTTAGGAACATTCATCAAAAATGAAATGAAAAGTTAACCATCATCAAAAATGAAATGAAAAGTTATCCATTGCAAATCATTTTTGGAAGAAAAACCATGAAATAAACCCACAGACCAAGCTATTAAAAGAAATCTATACACCTGTGGAACAGACCACATGGAGGTAATCTACATTTTGAAGAATATTGCCATGCATTTTAACATCCCAGCAGAAAACAACCTTAGCAACTACATTAAACACCCAACAGATGCCATCACAGATGCAAGACAACCAAACAAAAACCAACCGGTATGTCAGCAGCTGACAATGAGAGCAACAGACTTTCGAGACATGTCCAGGTATTGTGCATTTTAATTAAGTGTGTAAACGAGTTTTCCTACTACTCGTTTATTTTCAAAGGAAATATCATTTGTGCTTACATCACTGATAGCTATGGCTTCTGAACATTCACAGCCCCTTCTGACCGGAAAAAAAATTGTTTTTGCTGATATCACTCTTGAAAATTCAGTAAGGCACATTCTATCCCTTGTAAGAGGAAACAGCATTCATTTTTGTTTGTATCATCTTCCTCTATTTACCCTCCCTGAATGGAGGACTTACACCTCCAGAACTTACGAGTGGGCACCTGGTGTTAGATTCCTGTCGAGGAGTAACAAACTCCGGATCAAAGAGAGTAGTCAGGATGAGTGATCAATCCGGAGCCTGGTACGAATGAGGAAGATGATGATATGAAATGTAGATGAAATGGAGAAAGGAAAGGTAATTATGGAGCTCTTGCTGGAATGAATGGTGAGGGAAACCATAGGACCCAGAGAAAATCCCTCCAGATGGCACTTTGTCCACCACTATCCCACGCATGGTTCCATGTGACTGAACCCAGGCCATCTTGGTGAGAGACGAGCAGTCTAACCACTTGGCCCTTGTTTATATCTCTTTAGTGAAATAAAAGCTATAATCATTCTTTGTCCCATGCCAGAAGAAACATTAGTTGCATATTTTACTTTTGTGAAAAAGGAGAATCCTCTATTTTTAATACAGCTCTAGCAACAATCAAGCCTATAGGATTATCTGCACCCTGAGAGAAGAAGAAAGATACAATTCAAAGGTCATTCCATTAGTCTTGGCAACAATGTTATTCTTTTGATCATGTGGCAGCATTGTACTGCCCCCTAGGTGCTGATGACCTAGCAGTTGAGCACCCTTAAACCCAAATCAAACAATTGTACTGCTCATATACACATTCAAACATACCGGCAAACCATGCTGAATCCAACCAATAGATAGCGACTGTGAGGATGACTGGGTACCAACGCCAAGGTTGGCCATGCTATAACAGTTTGGAACAGCGACCATACATGAACATTGCTGTGCTCGGTGGCTGGAATGCTGACCTATGAGAAGCTTTGGGGGTTAGGGCATTGCCCTATTGTTCTGCAAACAGGGTGGATAACCTAACGGCATATTGGCGACAAGTTGCACATGTGGATGGCAATGCCTTCCCCATCATCAGCAATGCTGTGTGCATGTCCTGGGGGCCATTTTGAAAAATAGCTAGTATGTTGAAACGGTGCCATGGATGTTAATTGATTAATGTTTTTTCTGTTTGTACTCGTGCACAATAAATTTTCACAGAGTTCCATTGCATGTTTTTCATTTCAACCTGTCTTTAACTCCTGTCCTCTATCTTTATTTTTTGTTGGCAATGAGATCCATACTGTCTTCACAGTGCAATGCATAGCGTGGATTTCCCCTGTTGTCACATTATCCAACATTATCCCATAGTTGCCAGGACTTATGGAATTACTCATTTGTATTTACTTTTAGGTTATTGTAGCATAATCAAAACATCTAAGCTTGCTCAGCACCTATCCCTAAAATCATCTTTATCTTGCTTGTATAATTTGGCAAATTTGAAGCCTAAAGTTTGTTCACAGCCTGTCTCGTGGAAAATAAATATTTATGTTGCTTTTGTGATAAGCAAAATTCAAGCCTGTAAGCATTTCAGCACTGGGTTAGATGGATTCATTTTTCATACAGTTTTAATACTACTAAAGACAATTATGGTTACTCACACCATGTTAGGAATTAGTTTTGTAACCTGAAACACAAATTCAAACATCTACTACATACCTTCATGTAGGTTGCTTTCATGTAGGTATTGCAGAGCACCTATTTCCAAAATTATAACTGAAATGGTGCTTGCAGGTATGCTAAGTCAATATGTCAGACTTCTGCAGCTCTCTCCATAGCCAAAGATTGGAGAGCATGTAATAACCTATAAAATAGTGACATTAATTTTCTGGTGAAGTATCTTACACAAAATATTAGGAGAAAATCTCAAGAGATTTCAATAATTACCTCCTTGAAGCAGAAATACTTCTCACATAACAGCACTTTGCTCTGATCTCTTTGGTCCAGTTAAGTGTAGCAGGATACTGAATGTTTGTTCGTTCATCCTCAAATTCTTGAATAAATCATAATCCTTTGTCTTCAGTTCAACATTGATAACATACTATAATTCATGTTTGCCTTCATCCCACCTAAGTACCATAGTTTAGCCCATCACTTTCTTTATCTGCACAGTAATTTTCTTCTTTGTTAACATCAAGAAATAACAGAAATAATTACTTGTACACCAGCCACAACCTCATTAGTTTCGATCAGACATTGTCTGAAAAGAGACTGTACCATCCAAGGCACCGTGTGTTAAAGCTCTACCATCAGACGGCATACAAACACTTGATGTAAAAGGTAACAAGGGGTTGTGCCCAGCCTCGCACATGAAATCTTCTCATCTGTACATGGCAAATAGGTTATAAATGAACTTTCTAACAACACAACCATTTAATTATAATTAACTTTGCTCTACTGTTCTAACTGCACATACTGCCTGTGTTGTCACCATGAGATAGTTGGGATTTATACATACTGTAAACAATGCTTAAAAATTGGGAAAGTATATAAGTTAAAAATGCTTTTTATGAAATTACAGACACAAGGTATTTTATATTCTGCAATTCAAAAATCGCTAATGAAAGCAAGTTTGCTATGAGGTATTATGTTCTTCTGTTAATGTTGTTTATCCCTAGCTGTTTCTTTCAATGTATAAAGCTGTATTAATAGGCAACTATGAATAATTTACTTTTGAAAATGTATTCGTGCCAGTTATTGTATATTGTAAGGAAAAGAAAAGCTGTTGAATTTGAAGTTAAATTCAATAGTCTTGTAATGGTGTTGCATTAACTGCCTTAAACTTATTTATTACTGTAAGTTCTTGAAATAAACTGTACTTCTACTTTTACATGAAGTTTAGAATGTGTTTTTAATATTTTGTTTCACTTTTGGATGATTCTTAGCTCATAAATGTATTAATTTAATACTTATTATAGTGATTTTTTGTCGTAAGTACATCATAATTACATCTATGGAAAGAACAAAGTAAAATTGTAATCATTGTTATTACTTACTGCTATGAAATATTACATCAGGCTCTAATGGAGCTTTGGCCTCAAAAAGTAAATTCCTGTTAGAAGTGCTGTGCTCTACCAGATTGATGAGAAATATCAGCACCTGTAAAATATGTCGCTATTATGCATTTCATTTGAAATTAGTGAATTTTAATTTCTATAGTGATAAATACATTAGATATATACTTATTGAACCAAATTATGCTAATATTTATTTTGCAAAAACCTTTAAGATTTCATTGTGAGAATGTACCAGTAAAACTTCACCAAAAATAGTAGTGTCAAGTCATGCTAAATTCTTACCAGCACAAGCAAATCAAATTTCTTTTCTTCTGGTATATAGCTGGGAACTTGTAGCAGCACATGAAGACTTGCATCTATTATACCTGGCCTTCCTCCAACTAACGAACTTCCAACAGCTGAAATGTATACACATTATATTAACTCCAGTAACAGAGGCTTGCTATTAGGTCCAGATTGATTTCATATGTAATTTACAGATCAGAATTAAGCTATGGTAGTGGTCATAAGGAGTCTATACTGACTGATTAACGCACAGTCATTGAATACAACAGAAACTTCAGAAAATTTAACCATGATACTCCTAACTAACACTGTTGAATCTGCTTAACAGTTAAATATAGTAATGAATAGTAGCTAGCAAATGCCAGGGTGATACCCTAAACTTAGGCCTAGAATATTTCCTTCCCAAACTTTCTTTCTCAATTATCATTTAATTTCATGTATCATAAGTAGGGAAACTACCTTGGTTGGCATAGTAGCATTCTGTAGTGAACACAGGCTAACTGCAACCGACGTATGCATGCAATGTGATGGCAAATGACATCCACACGGTTCAGGGGGCAGCTGCAGTGCATATGAGTCAACAGCGTACAGAAATAAAGACACAAGTTTCGAAAAACTTACAAACATGATTCATTTAATGTGCTTGGCCCATGCTTGCCACAGGGTGGCAGAGGAGATTCGGACATCTTATGTTAATGTAGATAAATTCATTTCAAATATGAAGAGAATATTCTGGAAGGCTCCGGCAAGAATAATGAAATTCAAAGGAATGGCGCCAGGGGTACCTTTACCCCTCCAATCCATCATTATGAGGTGGGGATCTTGGCTCAATGCTGTGTCATATTATGCCACGAATTATACTACAATCACTAAACTAGTTAATACCTTCGACAGTAAGGAATGTTAAGCAATCAGAATAATAAAACCACTGCTTTCCGAATACTTAAGTGAAAAGCTCCAGTTTATAAACACCTCTTTTAGCATATTTCTGATACAATCACACATCTGCTGACATGTTACACAGAAATGCCCATAGCTCTTGAGCTAGTTCAGATACTGTCAGATAGACTTAATAAAGCTCCATGTACATCGATCACCAAAAAAATAAAACAGAAGTTAAACGCTGTTCTACTGAAAAATACTGGGTATTCCATCATGAAAGATATTTGACATGCCTTAGAAGGAAGACCAGGTGCATCAACTGTTTATTTCCTGCCGATAATGTCCAGTATTTTTGTTTTGTGCCTGTCACATCCTGTGACGTAGAACGAAGTTTTTCCATGTACAAATCACGCTTGTGTGACAAAAGGAGAAGATTTTGCTTTGAAAGCTTTAAAATGTATATAGTAGTGCATTGTAATGGTAACAATAAAGTCACCATCACGTAAGTGTCGTACTGTTGGTTTTGTATCTAAATGAACACAGGTAGCACTGCACGTTACATCCACACGCCACCAGTGGAACAAACCAGTTCCGCTCTGCGGCAATGGTCTGTGTGTTGTGTACCTCATTTTCCAACCAACCAAGGTACTTTCCCTGATCACAAGTGTATACAACCCACACTGCCATATGTGGTAAGAATGGGCTTCACACTATTGAAATAAAAAGCACGAGATGAAACTGATACTTTATTATGTATTCCAAATAGTAGATGAAATAACAATGTTTTGCTACATTAATTTTTTCTCCCCTTCCATTTCTTTACCTATAGTTGTCTACATGCTATCACAACACATCAGTCTTCATAAACACTTCTTTGAAATGACTTTACACATTCTGCTAATTATTCAATTGCTCCTTAATAACAAAAACTCCCTGCACTCCAGGACACAATGTATTATTGAACATAAATATCTATGTGATAGGAAAATAACTAGCTAAAGTGCCTCTTTTATCTCTTCATATAAACTGTGTGTGTGTGTGTGTGTGTGTGTGTGTGTGTGTGTGTGCGTGCGTGCGTGTTTGTGTGTGTGCGTGTTCGTGTGTGTGCGTGTTTGTGTGTGCATGCACGTTTGTGTGTGTGTGCGTGTTTGTGTGTGTGCATGTTTGTGTGTGTGTGCGTGTTTGTGTGTGTGCGTGTTTGTGTGTGTGTGCGTGTTTGTGTGTGTGTGTGCGTGTTTGTGTGTGCATGTTTGTGTTTGTGTGTGCATGTTTGTGTTTGTGTGTGTGTGCGTGTGTGCGTGTTTGTGTGTGTGTGTGTTTGTGTGTGTGTGCGTGTGTTTCTTATACAAATTCCAAATATTGTTGATCTACTGCAATGTTTCTCTTCATACTGATGAAAAACTATTAAGTTAGAGACATCCAGCATTTAAGAGTGACTATGTTTACATCGATTTGGCTATTACTCCCTATGGCTCTCTTCATTTTCTCATTTTAGCTTAAAATGTTTCTAACAAGTTGCTATTAGTACCTAGAGTGAGTGACATGCCTAAGTAGGAAATAAATGTATCTATCAAAAAGGCCCAAAAGCAGGAGAATGCATACAAGCTGTCATTGTATTTTGGAATATGAGGGGACAAAACTTTGGATAGCAGGTCTTCTTTTAGATATGTTGTTGTTTTCTAGTGCCTTGCATCTGGCAATGAAGCCATTAGCATTCGTGCTTTCCAATACTTTTGAACTGTAGTTTCTTCTGATCTTAATGCTTCACAGGTCTTCAAGTGTTCTTCATTCATTTCTGCTGGATCGTTACACAGGACACATATTGGTGAGGCTGAGATACCTATTCTGTAGAGATGACTTGCTAAGCAAGATATAAAAGGTGGAAAAACTTATTAACCTTCTATTAGGCATGCACCCTGGTAGAGCATTGTTGGTCGCATGGGGCCTAGTAGGCCTGCACTATATTTTTGTGCTTATACGCTTGTATACATTTTTTTAAAATTTAATTTTGCCTGTATTTCTCTCATGACCTTGTCCTTCAATTCTTGTAGCATGGGCAACTTTGATGCTTACACTTTGTTCTTCAATGTTCCCCATAAATAAAAATCGCATGGAGATAGATCAGGCGAGTGAGGTGGCCATAATCCTTGACTAATTATTCTGTCACCATACACACTTCCCAATTCATGCATAGAACTCACAGTAGTGTGTGCTGTAGCTGAATCCTTCTGAAATCAGCCACACAATCTTTCATTTCTTTTTCGTCATGGAAAAAAATTATTTAAAATAGAATTTAAATAAACGAGTGAATCAACTGTTGTGTTGTAAAATATGGGACCAATAATTCTATGTGCACTCGCTGTGCAGCAAACCCTAAATTTTGCAGCCTGGCAAAGAGCTTCATGAAAAATATGGGGATTTTTTGGTAAACCAGAATTGTTTTTGGAGATAAAGAGAATGCATTCACATTCAGTTTCAACAATTGTTGTGATGCAGGTAAACTTAATGTAAGTTAGTACAGTAGTGAGTGTTCAGTACTTAGGACTTGCCAGTCACTTATATGCAACTCTAGCAGAGGACATACCGGTCCTCATTTGATCCAGTCTGGCCAATCTAAGAACACGCTGTAGTTTCACATAACATCCTAAATTCAGGGTTTTCGAACTGGTTCTTCACCGCTGCACGGCCTTTTGCCTGTGCAAGTTTGAAGCTAACTAACAAGCCGTACGTAAAACATGTATAAAAATCTTACATTATAGAAAATGCTGGAAATGTCGTCCCTCCTCCGCTACACAGGCATTATATCGGGAAAACACATTCTGATTCACATGATTAAGTTGGACTACTGTAAAGTCTTAATGTCTCTGATTTCATTTCTAATATTTTGTTTTAGTTCTTCCAATGTTTGAGGATTTTTCTCGTAAACCTTGTCTTTCAGGTTACCCCACAAGTAAAAGTCACACACTGTTAATCAGGGGAGCGAGAGGGCCATATACCAGCACTAATCTATCTTCAAACACTTCCCTCATTTTATTCATGGTCTGTACTTGCAGTAGCAGAATCTTGTTGAAACCACCCATATGATTTCTCTTCCTCTGTCAGTTCACGAAAAAATGGGGTCAAAATGTCATTTCGGTACCTCTCTTTATTTACAGTCTGGTCGTAAAATATTGGACCAATTATGCGTCGCGCTAACAACATACCAAACTCCAAATCTCCGATCATAATGAGGGATTTCTTGAACGTGATGTGGATTTTGAAATGTCCAATACCGACTGTTATGAGTGTTCACATGACCATTTAGATGAAACCACGCCTCATCTGAAAAGAACAGAAGCGATGAATCGATTAAACCATCGTTCATGACATTGCCAGCATTTTCTATAAGGTAAGATTTTTATACATGTTTTACGTGCGGCTTGTTAGTAGTGGCAAACCCGGCCGCAGCAGCTTCAAACTTGCACAGGCAAAAGGCCGTGCAGTGGTGAAGAACCAATTCGAAAGGCCTGTATGTCTACTTAAAATTAAGCATGTTGCTATAAAATTATACAAAACATTTGCCCATCAGCTCCTGCAAGTCTTGCAATATGTCTCATGTTCTTCTGTGCTTGTATGTTAAGTTTTATAGTGTATATAATAGTATATTTGTGATGCTGCTGCATATTTCATAATTTTTTCATGCATGAGCATATAGCACAGAACTTCTTAAAATTTAAAATTAATATTTAAACATGTTAGTGACAAAATAACAAAATCCTACTATGGAGACGCCTCTATGGAGGTTCAAAGTAAACTTGAGAATGGAGGAAAATTAAGTGGTAAATTGTTCAGTGTTATAAACAGAAACTGCGATATTAAAGCTGTACATTCTGGGAAAATTATCTCCAAGAAGGAAACATGGCACTTTCTGAAAAAATTTCCCAGAGTTAGTAAGGGCTTTCAAACTTTGTATGTGGAAAGATCTTTCTCAGTATAAAAACTGTGTTAATAAATGCCCTAAAGTTACACCTGAATATTTACAGAAAATAGTCACTGTATATTGCAAACATATGCTTAATTAGAACATGTGGAATCTGTGCTTGGATAGCTGAACTCATTCAAGGGTGTTACTGCTGATCAACTCGTTCTTTTCGGGAATATTTTTTTTTTCTTTTTGGTGGTGGTGGTTGGTGGTGTTGTGAACATCATTATTTATATAACCTGTTCCAAACAAAATTATACAAATTAACAGAACTTCTTTATGATAAAGCTCCTCCTTTACAGCAGCAAATTATATGCCTATTTTAATTTTGCATAGCTTTGTAATTTTGTCTGCCGTCTTATAAACGGTTGAAATTTTATAACTGAGTGCTTTATGAAATATGCATTGTAACTGCTACAAATAAAACAAGGTATATGCCTACCGCAACTATCAATCATTCCACCCAAAATTAATACTCTCCTTTAAATACCCACATTGAAAGGTATCTCTCTATAAATCTCAAAGATTATTTACTTTGGTTATGCACTGTTAATGTTTACATTAGCTTATGATAGACATAATGGAGCATTGTATCTTCCTGTTAGAAGTGTCAGCAAGCAAGGAAATTAAAATGTCTCTGGCACAAGAAGCAAAAGTAATATTTTAGAAATTTTTACTTAACTCAGCAGGATTATATTGCTTTATCATTCATTATGCAGTACTACAACACAAATACCATGATTTGAGAATATGACTCAAAGTATCAAAAGCAAATGAATTTAATATGTATCATGGGGAAAACACTTAATAGTAAAAAAATGGACCATTGCCATCTAGCACCACTGCTGTTCTGTTTATTTGCAACCACTATACAATGCTGTCACCTCCCCATTAACTCAATCTAGAAGTGATTAAAGAACCCTGATAAAAAATCTAGATGAAGTAGAGATGTTTATTAATTTACCATTCAGAAAATAATCATGCGGCGATAAGGATGAAACCACCGACAGGTGGTAGCTTTAATTGCTCTCCGTAGAATTCAACTGATCTTGGCTATTCCTTAATTGGGTAATGTGGTTTCTATTCATATGATACTAAATTTTATTCTACCACTAACTTGGCAACCAATCTCATTGCAAGGCAGAAAGTTTGTAATCACCGTAAGAAATGGTTTAAAAATTTTGCTTTTGTTCCTAGACATTTGTTTACATTTATTTAGGAGAGAGAAATGAGAACACATCTAGAACAAACATGAGCACGGCAATGTACAGTATGGAGTATAAAATCCTTTAATTGCTTTTATTAATGCCAAAAAAGTGATAATGAAATCATTAAAATAATGTAATAATTCTTACACCTACCCTTTAATGTGTATTTAAAAATAATGATACTCTTATTCAAATTCATATACAATTCACAATGTTTATGTTTTTTCCCTTTCATCATAAAGTGTTAAAAGCATGTGCATAAAACATCACACTTGCTAATCTGATTCTTCGTCACTCTTAGACATTTGTTGCAAATCAACAGGAAGTCTCATCCATGTGGCTGCTAAGAGTTGACAGGAGTAAAGAGAAGCGAGATTATAGGATTTTTCTTACAGCACCTGAGTGTTTCCCAGATCTATAAAGAACTTTTGCTTAACCCTTTGGCTGTCAAGATCCAATGAGATCCAGTGTCAATTGCCTTTGAATAATGCCATTATCTGATCCAATCTAATGAGGTTGGTTTTTTGCCTTCAAATAATTTACAAATTATGCAGCAGATGGCATATGTGTCCACCTCTATCTAATCTATGATATGTAAACTGTGTGTTGGTATCACTGTTTGTTAATCTCTGCATTTCCTGTACAATTAATTTTTCTTTCTGCCGTCACGCGTTGGGCATTTTAGTGTGCTAGAAGAAGAGAGCGGTAAACACGTGTTGTAGGTTGTTGCGTGCAGAGCTTAATTATTTATTCTACATACAGTGTTTTCTCTTGACGTTTGCTTAATGACCATTACAGAATGGCATATTGGAATAAGAAATCTTTGACAGAAGACAAAATTGGGGCAGCATTGCTGGAAAGTGACAGCTGTAGTGATATTTCTCTTAGTGATGATGAAGATAATTGTCATAATGAAACAAGCAGTGATACAGACAGTGACAAATGAAATAAACAATCATGTGTGTTCTACACAGTCTCGTGCAGGAAATGTCACAGATCAGAATTAAGATGAACTGGATACCAACTGGCAAGATGTAAGTAACCATGACAACCCACCTAGCCACTGTTTTCTGTTCCAAGAAAATACTGGGCCAAAGCATGCACCACCAAGAGATGCAAACCCCATTCAATATGCCTTTCTTTTTTCACAGGTACACCGTTTGCACTTTTTGTTGCTGAAACAAACAGATATGCCAAGCAGTTTATTGATAGCAGGAAAGATCTATTCGCATGTTCTAGAGTGAGATGCTGGAAGAATGTTACTATTGCTGAAATGAAAGGCTTCATATCGTGCATTCTAAATATGGGGATCATAAAAAAGCCTTCTATAGAATCCTACTGGTCCATTTCTCTATCCCAGTATTTGCCCTGGTTCCACATGTTCTCAAGAAATAGATTTCAACTAAATTAAAATTTTTCCACATGACAGACAATTCACTGGTACCAAAAGTCACACCCAGTTACAGCAGTATTTACCTAACAAGCATCATCAACGGGGAATAAAACTCTGGATGTTATGTGACTCTTGTTCACTACTGCTTTGCATTTTGTGTTTACAGAGGTGCTAAATCAGCAGCAGATAAGGAAGAAATGAAAAAGTATGGACTGGGTTTTTCTGTGGTTACAAAACTTCTAAACTTGGGAAATTATTTGAATAAGGGCTTTCACATTTTTATAGGCAATTTCTTTACTCCAATTCCTCTAGCCAACTATCTTTACCACTACTGCACTTCTTTAACTATTACAATAAGAAGAAATAGGAAATTCATACCCAAGGGACTTTTGGTAACATTCAAAGTAGGTGAAAAGAAATATTTCAGAAGAGGTCCCATTTTGGCTGCAGGTTACAGAGAAAACAGAAAGTTCTAAAACATCAGCCCAAAGGAATTGTGAAATCTGAAATCGTTTTAGATTATAATAGTTATAGGGCTGGTATTGACAAATCTGATTTGATATTATACTCTTATCTTGATGAAAGAAGAACTGTGAAGTACTGGAAAAAAGTTACATTCAACATTTTCAGACGAATGATTTTAAAATCCTATATTTTATATAAAGAAAATATAAAACCAAATATGTAAACCAATGGGAAGATTGCAATTCACAGTGTCAATAATAGAAGCATTTGCCAAGGACTGGCTAGAAGAAAAAACAGTTGCACCAGGATTCAGGATTTCTGAACTTCAAGGTGAAAATTTGGGGCCACATTTACAAAAACCGAGTGCGATCAAAGAAAGAGAATGCTGTGTGTGTTCTTGGAGTAATTGGAAGAGCAAGCAGTCAAGTACTGTGTGTAAAACTTGTGAAAAGGGACTCCATCTTGACTGCTTTTTGGAACGTAAGAGTTCAATGGTATTCGCCAAGAAAAAAACTCTAAATTGCAGTTCAAATAATTAACTGTGCTCATTTCAACAATTTGAAACATAGAAGTTTCAAAATGTGTAATTTTATAAATAATATAATGATAAAATGACAGGTAAAAGCAAAATTGTTATGTGATAGTTATGGTGTCAAAAATAAACTCAAAAATGGAAAATAAAAATTTAACAATTCAAAATTTTTTAAAAAATAGGTGTACTAGAGTAATGTTCTCAAAAGTGCGTATAAATGTAATACAACATTTCAGAAGTGACTGCAAAAAATCTCAACTCAACAGATTCAAAATTGAGGTGAATGGAAAGCTTTGTGTAAAACCTTACATTTCCCCATATTTAGAGCTGGCAATTTAAACAGTAGTATTGCATTTATCTTGACAGTGAAAGGGTTAACCACAAGATGGTCAAGAAATGGCTGGACTGATGTAAAATGAAAGGCATTGAATGCGCAAAGTTGCCACCAAGATCAGAAAGGCATTGGGTTCGTTACTGCTGTGCAGTAATTAAATTAGGCACTTGTGACAGAGGTGAGAGAGCGTCCTATTACACACATATCCATTTTGCTGGATAAGGCTCTGGAATACGGATGTTCTCATGAAATAGCAGAGAGTAAAGGAGGCTGGCCTTGAATTTCATCATTATCCTGCTGCCAAGACAATCCTTGCTGAGGCTCACAAAGCAGAAGATTGCAATGGGCACTAAGAAACATCCAACTACTGCAAGCTTACTGGGATTTAATGATCTGGTCAGGCAACAAGGTGTTCTTATCTGACCAGCAAGGTAGGATGTATGTCTTTAGATAGTGACGCAAGATATGATCCCAGACATGTTGTGCAAGTAAATTGCTCTGGAAGAATATCAGCTCACTTGTGGTCCTATATGATAGCATCTGGACCAGGATAAGCGTTAGTCATGGAGAGAATTTTGGCATTTCAGTTAATCACATAAAATTCCACAGAATTCCTATTATTTTACTAGTAATGTACAAATTTCATAATGGAGTTGATTTCTCTGAACTTCACCCTTCACATAGTGGATGTTAAACAAGTACGGGATGAGTACTAATGTGTGTACTATCAGGGGATGATAGTACACATCAAAATAAGAAAAAGAATATGTAATAAACATGGGTCCTATATGTCATACGATCTGAGATATGAACACTTGTTCACAGAAGGTGCTCAATGTGACATCCATTCATTTCAATGCATCTCTCCCTTACAATATAGCAAACTACCAGATAATAACATTAATTACCACCCCTAACATGGGATTGTTCAAGGCTAAAAGGCACAATGAACATTTGATTATGGATATGAGCACTGTTGTTGCATTGGCACTTCATCCTGTCATTCCAAGGTCAACAATGTGGTGGTATACCTTGCAGTATCAACGTAAACATTAGTTGGAGCATTTTTTTTTTTTAAATTAACGTCCTCCAACATTATGTCATATTGGACAAATGAATGAAATGGGTGAAACGATGCTCAAATGAGCCCGAGGTGCATGGAGCTTTAACCCTTTGCGAGCGAAAACCCATATATGGGCGACCTGTCCGGACCCTGACGAGCGAAAACCCATATATGGGTTTGGAGTCATAGAACTATTGTGATCGGCTCCTCCCGCTCAAATAATTCATATATACTGCCAATAGATGGCAGGAAATGTTCTTTCAGATGTTTGTGGTCAGTTCATCACCGATTTTCCATATTTAATAATTTCTGTCGTAGTTTTCAGTAGTGTAGGAATAAACAGTGCGGTGATTGCATCCAGTAAGCGAGAGTTTCTTTCGTTTTTTTTGACAGAATGGCGGGAAAGAAAGGGCCGACGGAGCATGAAATTGTAGAATTGTTGAACAAAAATGATAGTGAGTTATCGAATTTTGTGCTCAGTAATGATGAGAGTGATATATGCGAGAATTCGTGTCCAAGTGCAAGTGAGAGCGAGAGTG
Source organism: Tenodera sinensis (assembly GCA_030765045.1). Lineage (NCBI taxonomy): Eukaryota > Metazoa > Arthropoda > Insecta > Mantodea > Mantidae > Tenodera > Tenodera sinensis. Next base: position 426,462 of record JAUKNM010000120.1, read on the forward strand.
GCATAAGTGACGCTGCAGATAGCTATACCCCTAGCTGAAAAAGGTGAGTAATTTTGAGCCTGGCCCTACAACTAGTGTCCCAGTGCACAATATCCAGCAGGGACCAATACTTCCTTCTCATTTTGATGAGAATACGCTTCCAGCAGAATTTTTCGGCCTATTTTTTGATGACGAAATTATGGAAATAATTACTGAGGAGACATGTACTCAGGAAAAAAAAAAAAAGAAAAAAAAAAAAAAAAAAAAGGCGACACCACCAACGAAAAAAGCCAGGATTGCTTCTTAGAATCTCCCAGAAATTGCTGATATAAAAGCACTAAGATAGTATTATCTCAATAGTAGGTATTAAGATAAACAACTCGATATGAAAATCATATGCACATTTTAGATACCCTGCCCTAGCTAAGTGTAACTGCACATTTCTATCAAAACTTTTATAATTTGTTATCATCATTACCGTTATTATTACAAATGAAAGTATTAAATATCAGAATGTGACACTATTTAGTTCCTGGTTTGTGAATACCTGTATGTACGAACTACGCTGTAGAAAATGGAGAAGTGCCACTTATGCCGTTTTTGTAACAACATTTTTACGCGGATTAACAAAACTTAACTCCTGGAGGACAATTACGATCCAATTTAACAAAAAGCAAGGTATACTATGTGTTTTAGTACATTTGAGCATTTTTATATAGTTTTAACTGTATTTAAAAGTTTCATACTTTAGCAAAATTTCCTTCCGCTCAGAGCCATAAAACACGTCCGCTTGGGAAGGGTTAAGTTACCCGACATTCGTCTTCTCAGGGTAGGGAAAACCTCGGAAAAAAACCTTACCTGGATAACTTACCCTAAGCGAGATTCGAACTCGTGACCTCTTCAACGTGAGGCAGACACGCTAACCATCATGCTACCGAGGTGGGCATTAGTTGGAGCAGTCAGTTATTCTGGTAAAGTTGGGTAATTGTAGTTGTGCTACTTTATGTTTATGCACATTAGGTAATCTTAACTACATTCATACGTACCATGATGTCTGGCTTAATTACAATTCATGTTTACAATATGTTATTGTAATGTTTGTATGGTAGAGTAGAGCATATTTTTTCCCTTATGACATTACATAGCAATGTATGAATGAATTACTCCACAAGAGAAATTATGTATATAATTTCCCACCATGGTTTAACAGATGGAAGTAATTTGTGAGCATGTGCCCTCTGCACTGAAACATATTCAGCACACAAGATACCATCTGTTAATCTATTCAGTCAACTTTTCCAGTGTCTTGGGGTAAGGGGTTCTGCAGCACCCAAAAAGGTAGACAGAGAAGGGTCTCACTCAATTCACACACCTGAAATGGGGAGCGTGTGCTATGTTTAGTGGTAGACAATCCTGGAACCAGTGTGCCACAAATAGCAGCTATTGAAGTAGTCATCCTCTGGTTTGGATGGTACTTCATGAACAATCAATGTACCTACACCATGTTCACTGCGTGCAAGCCCTGAGGGCCCAAGACCACCCTACCAGAGTGCAATTCTGCCAATGGTTCATGCAGAAGCATGGTGCAGGCCCAAAGTTTCTATCAAAGACTTTATTCACTCATGAGACAAAGATGCAAACCAACCTGGTTCATGCCAGTTTAAACTCTGATCATGCAAGATTTTCAAAGTCAAAATTTACAAGACATGGCATTATGAATTTTCATAATAAGCATGGGTAGGCTGATCAAAATTTCTATGGGGTTCAAGGAACGAGGCATCAGGATCAATTCTCAATCAATGTATGGGTAGGCATTCTTGGAGATAGATTAAAAGGGCCACACATTGCTACAGACCGATTAGCATGAGGTGGCAGCTGAGGTAAGATGCACACTAAATGAATTAGTCTGTCATCTATTCTGAGAGGAGAGTGGGGATCAGTTACGCATGTGGAGTCATGACAGTGCTTGTGCATTATCTATCTTCCAGAACTTTTTAAGGCTTGTGTCCATGCACATTATACATTTGTCTACAATAACATATACATGAAACAATTTACTTTGTTCCGAGTTGTATTCTGTGTATGTGCATGTGTGTATGAGTGCATGCCTGCATTGAGTGTATGTGTGCGTGCATGCCTGCATTGAGTGTTTTCTAGGATTTGTATTTCAACTACGTTTAAAACATGGATAGTAAACTTAAAGGCAAAGTACTGCACTCCAAAACCAGGGAAGTTATTAGCTATGTCTATAAATATATGAAAAGGCATGCAGAAGCTCGCATGGTGAATATCAGTGTTATAAACATTGCAAAGAGTGTTGCTGAGGCAACAGCCACTTCTGAAAGAAATGTAAAAGGAATTATTATGAAACCAAAGTGATCAATAGTGACACTTCTCCTTAACATTCTCCACGCCACATAAAAAAAAGGCCTACAAGGTCTTATCGTGACAGCTTTGATACCTTCAATGAAGCAGTAATGCGCCTCACTGTGTTATTGACAAAGACTGACGCTGAAGAAGATGCATGCAATCCTACAATCAACTTTAAAGGGAGTGTATTTATGTAAATTAAGAAAGATACTAATAAAGTTGGGTTTTACTTGGAAAAGAACAAAAAAGAATAAGAAAGTGTAAATGGAGCACCATGACATCAGAACTAAGCGGCCCCACTGTCTTAGAATGATAAAACATAGAAGTGAGGGCCATCCCATAATATACATAGATGAGATATATTCATTCATTACACAGGGGTGGGTTAGCCCCTAGCTTCACGTTTAGGTGAAGCAGAAACCAAAGCAGTGAATTGGAAATGCGCTCCCTCCCCGAATTCAGAAGGAAACTGGACCGGGCACAGATACACATCCCTCAATCACCAGGATAAACCTTTCCACTGACACGAGTATTTAATTTTCTAAGATAAAATATTTCTTGAATATTACTTTTCAAAAGGATTACAGTGGTGGTTTGGAGTGGTGACAGCTTCCATGGGCTCTGGCACCAGTTTCCATAGGTCAGCGCCTTGTCATTGTACATCATACATGCAGGTGGTGAGCAAGGATTTATCCCTGATGCATATGTTGAATTCCAGTGCCCTAAGACAGGTGACTACCACAATATTATGAACTATGCCCATTATGAGAAGTGGATAAAAGAAAGATCTTCCTGCAAATTCTGTTCTGGTGATTGACAATGGATCTTACCATAACGTGGTACCTAATAAGGCACCTACTGCAAGTTCCAGAAGAGAGACTGATTTCCTAGCTGAGACAAAACCTCCCCATGGAACATTTCAGTGCCATTGATTTCTCCTCCTTTCACAAACCTGACATCTCAAACCCAAAAACTCTATATACAAAATAGACAATTTCCTTCCGGCACATAACAAGACTGTTTTATGCCTACCACTTTATCAACCTGAACTGAATCCAATCTAACTCATTTGAACTGCAGTGAAGAATTAGGTTGCATCACTTTCAAAATGGATATTGTAATTAAGTTAGCTGATGGCATGTTTAGAGATATTTCTGCAGAAGATTTACAGCAATAATGTAGGCACATCATCAATGTTCACCAGAAATTTGTGTGTAGCAAAGGCTTGCTGGATGGCACACAGGAAATTATCACTCACCTCGGGGGTGACAGCAATGAAAGCAGTGGGTCAAGAGTTTTCTAGTGAAGAGGAAGGTGAGGACTATTAAGAGCAAGGAAGATGGATCTTCTGTCAGTGTTACATCAGTTGTCTGAAACCAGCCTCAAGGTAAGAGGCATGTGATTTCCCCTCCCTCTGCAGTTGGTTTCCTGCCACTCTTTGTTGGCCCCTCTTGTACTGTGCAAAGAGCTGCCAACTCTAAAAAATCAGGGTCCACACAGGTAATTGAGGCTCATTATCATGACTTTCTTACTATGTGTTGCCTATCTTGCTGGAGGATATGCCATGTGAGGAAAGAGTGGCACAATGATGCACCAGTACAATTTGTCCACAATATGCAAGGGTACTACATGCAGACATTTGAGAACAGCTGGGCTGGCCGGGAAGTATTCATACCTTGGCCTACTCGTTTCCCAGAGCTAAATCCCCATAACTTTTGGTTATGGAGATACATGAAGGAATTAACAACGTGCAAACATTACAGAATCATGTAGCTCAGCATATTCAAAACCAAACAGGTATTGCAAAAGGTGTGTAATTCCTTATACCAAAGGGCAGAGGGATGCACTCACATAGAACATCTTCTATGAAAAAGTGTTCATATCTCACAAATATGGGTCCTATTAATCATACGTTATCAGATATTTGCTTCTTGTTTTAATGTGTACTATCATCCTCTGAAATATTGGATGGTTTTTAACACATGTATATTCATCTTAATTGATAAGGACATCACCAGTGGAAAATGAACGTTCATCACATAAGTTAATAGATACTTACACCTTCTACATGCTAACTTGGCTCGAGGATCATAAAAGTGTCAAATCACTTCCACTAGCAAGTTAGGGGTGAGGGTAGAAAACATATTTTGCGGTCATAAACACCGAAAGTCCACCTCTCAGTTTGTGTTGTGTTGTGTTGTGTTCAGTGTCAGACTACTTCAGTGTTGTTGTTAGCTAATGCTGGATTTCTGACAATGAAGTCATTAATCCTCTTGCTCTCCAATATTTTTCACTGATGGATGGGGCACTAGAAGTGGCCGGACATATTTGAAGGTGGTCTTGGTCCATTTCCTTTTGCAGATCACATAGAGGACAGAGTGGTGAATAATATATCCCAATTCTCTTTAAATGTTTTGCCAGACAATCATGTCCTGTAATCAACCTGAAGGTTGCAACTGCCGTTTTTCGAGGATACTCAGGAATTACTGTTTGAATGTTTGGTAGTTCCAGTCTCTTATTTTTTGATTTTTCATAGTAATATTTTGCAATAATTTTTTGAATTCAGAGTAGACTAATCTTATAGCTGCATAAAATGGTAGATTAACTATAGATTTCTGTACGCTGCCGGTACCCTTTTTTGCAAGAAAATCAGCTTTCTCATTACCACTCAGTCCACAGTGAGCTGGTATCCATTGGAAGACTAGGTGTTTTTGAAGTGCTGTTAGATGGGTAAGGATTTTTCAACATTCTATAATTGTTTGGTTTTTTGGTGACAACTTGGAAATAATTGCTATAATTGCTGCCCTGGAATCTGAGAGAATAACTGCTTGCTGAAAATGTGAAATTCTATACAAAAGATTTTGTAGGGCCATTTGAATTGCTTCAATTTCTCCATCAAAGTTAGTAGTTCCATAACTTAAAGATTTGTAATAGGAAAAGAGGTGACATGTGACTCCAGCACCTGCTCCATCTTGGTTTGATATTAGTGATCCATCAGTATAAATATGGAGCCATTCGTGTTCTGGAAATCCAGTATGGATTGTCTCTAATGCCAATAATTTTAGAACACTAGTTGGAGTATCACTTTTCTTAACTTCTTCTGTCAGGTATAAATAATATGTGATGTCTAATATTTGTGTCGGATTGACTTTAGATATGAAGTTTTCCTTTGAATTAGGAAGGTATACATTCTTCTTGATGTCTTGAATTTTGGAAAGAAAGCTCTCCTGAGTCTTAAGTGTATGTGTAAAATTTCTCTTGTGCCATGTATTGAATGGGAGTCTGATCAACTTTTCGTGTTGAATAAGAGCCGCTTTTTCTACAGTGTGACCACAGATGATGGAGCTAATGCTAGTTGTTCACAATCCACCACTGATTGGATGGAGGGGATCGAGCCTCTCCCCACCATCCCTGCCAGAGGGGTGAGTACTTGCTTCTCTTTTCAACACATCTCTCTCTTTCTTTAGGCTCGAGACAAGATAAATCGCACAGGGTATATGTAATCCACTGTACTTTGACTCAACCCATTAACACACACATATTCCCCTGTCATATATCTCCCCAGCAATTACTTAATGTAATACAGTACAAGTTTTCACAGAACTCAATTTCGAATTTGAATTTATTGAATACTAGATAGAGCATATACATCTTGGGCTGCCCATGAACTTGAGCTCCCTGGCTCTTATGTCATTGGACAGCCCTCTGGGGTTCTCTACATTTGACGTGTGCTATTTATTATTCAGCTACAATTTATTAGCCTTACTCAAACCTGTCCTTTGTCTTTCGTGTTTTAATTCACTTATTTTCACCAAATTCTCTTATACTTTCCTTTTCCTAAGCTCATTACTATTTTAAATAACCCATTCCAATTTAGAATTTAATTTCCCCCCCCTCTTATAACATAAGTTTCATGATCGTTTACTAATAATTTCCTGCACCTCACGGGTTGACTTTCTTTTATCGCTTTCACTTCCACATTCTTTTCCTGACTTCACTTTCACTTATAATATCTACTTCGCTTTATCCCTAAACTTTTGTTTCCCTCCCTCCTTCCAACCCTGAACCATTTCACTTAATCACTTTCTCTTTCATGTCATGCTGCATTGATCACCATCTTCCCCACTCTTTTTTTGGTTTCCTATATATTAACACATGTTTATTATCTGAAATCCACTTGTTTAAGTTACTATCTTTCCAAATTCGTGCTGGCTTTTTCTCATCACCCTTCTCCCATTCCAATCTACCCACATATGCAAAATCTATTTCCCTGTCCTCCCATTCCATGTGGTCAAACCCCACATCTTCTTGTTCACTCGGTTTATTTCCATATAACTTTGGAATAACTCCTTTGTCGCTTGCTAGTTTCTCACTGCCATCTTTATTCCCTGTCGAATTGCTGTAACCAATCATATGTTCTTTCTTCTCCTTATGCTCTGTCACCTCGTCACTCGCTAATTTCCCCTCCTTCCCCTCTCTTTTCCCTCCTGCATCTGTCCTTGGTGTAATGTGTTTTCCCCTTCTCAGCAGTTCTTTTAAATACGATACGGCTGACTTTGCTTCCTTAGCTTCCTGTCTCGTCTCTTCATGGTTTTCTGCTAGTGTCCATTAGGTCATTCTTTTCCTCTGTAATTTGTCCATCTGTCCATAATTTAAAATCTCCAATAATGCCTACTTCCCCTGACTTTTTGCTCGCCTTCTCTGTTCTATTAATTTCTTCATTTGCTGCCTTTGGTCATATGATAAGTCTTTGTTGATTATGCTTGTTCCTTTCAGTAATTTTGCGTTTCAGTGTGTACTTGTAAATTTTGCTTGAATGTTTTTTCTTTCATTTCTTCTCCCGAATCTAAATGCTTCTTTTATTTCTTAGTTACTAGTGGTCATCTGTAGCTTCCCCAGAACTTGCTTTACCTCTTGCTTTGAATCGATGCCTGTCCTTTCTTCTATTCCGACAAACATCAAGTTATATTTCCTACTTTAGTCCTCCCATTTTTTTCATTTTTCCTTTGATATTTTGTAATTCTTCCTTTAGAGTTTCTACATTTTTAAGCTCGCTTTCTTTATTAACTAATTCTCTTCTTCTGTTCGCTTCTGTGCTCTTCTCCATTGCTAGTATTTTTCCTATTTCTCCCAGCTCTGACTTCTTCTGTCATATATTTGCCGGCCATGTTCTTTGCATCCTTCTTCCTCTTACTCATGGGAGCGATCTCTGCATAGGTCTCCCCTGTCTCGTTGCTGGTTCAGTACTCCCAACTCAATTTCAAACCTTCATTTACTGACTTGTTAGCATTTCCTACACAGATACATTTACCATCCTCTTGTGACTCTACCTCTTTAAACTATTACTCCTAGTTTGTAGGTCAATTACTGAAAATTAATTTAAGGGATAGTTAGATTTTTTCTTATTTATCTTCCATTACTTGCCTATCTTTATATGCCTGGAAGCACCGGTCTTCTCCCTTGTAGCAACACTTGTATTTTTGCAAACAAACTATAACATTTGCTGATTCATTTCCTATCACATTTTCACTTTCTGAAGCTGCTCTTCTGGCAATTCGAAGTTGAAAGTTACATATATATGCTCACCTTCCCTATCCCCTTTCATCTTTCACTTGCTGCACTAACTACTCTTCAATTAACGTTGTTCCAGTAACACATTTCTATTAATAAATATTTGGTCACCTTTTAGCTTTTTCGTTTGTCTTGGTGTTTTTTACACTATTTTTATAGATATAAATCTTGCTAATATTAACCTCCTTCCTCTTAAGTCTTCCAATCCATTCAGCATTCACAAACTCCCATCCATTTAGCTTCATTCCTAACTTTCCTACTAGATCATTATATCATTTCTTGGATGGCCCAGATTCATCTGCCTTAATCCGCTCCATAGAATACCAAATTCAATTTTTGGAATCCTTCTTCAAGTCTCATTTTGGACTTCACATTTTGTATTTCTGTGCTCATATCTGCACTTGTTTGATTTCTTCCTTATCTCCTTCATGATCATAATTTATTACTAAGTCAATTCTCCATTCTTTCTATCTTACTGATTAACTCCTAATATTAGACAAGCCTCAACAGGACCACAGTTTATCTCAGTGCCTCCAATAAGTATTGCAATCAACATTAACATAAAGTTAATTATTCCTTAACTGATTCCTGGAAGTGCTAATTTCTTCAATTTTCTGCTCCCAAATATCCCTATTCGTGCTCTGTAAGTGGCTATGTATATTCCCATACCTATTTAATCCCTTCTTGCAATATGAAACAAGAGTTCTCACTAAACACAACCTAGTTCCTCAGCTGCTAACTTAGCAGTTGTCAGTATTCACATTTATTTCTGTTGTAAGTTAATGAAATTAAAATTATTATGTTGTTTAATGACGCTGTCTATTGCTAGGGTCACATCAGCATTGCCCGTGTGCCGGAATTTTGTCCCGCAGGAGTTCTTTTACATGCCAGTAAATCTACTGACATGGAGCTGTCGTTTTTAAGCACACTTAAAAACCATCAGTCTGGGCCAGATTTGAACCCGTGACCAGCATCTAACCAACTGAGTCACCCATACCGACTGGAAGTTAATGAACATGCCATTTGAAATGTTGGTTGCCAACACTTCCTAGGATTTAAGAAAACAATTTTTTTCATGTCTTAGCTTCAATGCATTACTGTCATGAGCACATGAAATACAGAATGGGGAGCACACATGAAGGTAGGTGATTACAAGTTGTGTACTAGAACTGCTCTGAGTAATGTTACCTGTCAGCACAGAGCGCATGACAGTGTACTATCTATGTGTCCTCCTACCTGTGCAGTATTTTCTCAGACTCGCCTGTGTGTGCTCCCGACTATAGTAACTGCCTACAGACCAAGGTGGTGGTTGTGTGCAAACACAGACTTCTTCATAACTCACTGGTTTGCCATATTTTAATACAGAATTTTTGAAGTGTAAAAGATACAGTATAACGCTTATTCATTTGCTAGTAGCTACAAATCCCAACTTTTAATACAGAATTTTTGAAGTGTAAAAGATACAGTATAATGCTTATTCATTTGCTAGTAGCTACAAAATCCCAACTGTGATTTAAAAATACTCTTGGTTATTTTGTTGAACTCTTATCTAGTAAACGATCCATTTTTTGTAAATATATGCATGAACAGCAAATGCCATAGCAAACTTTTGAAATACATAGTATTCCATGATGAAATAGAAATGAAAATTATGATTCAACTCATTCTTAAACGTAGATTTCTTTGCAAACTGCATAATGAAATATATTACACAACACATTCAAGAAATATGACCAGGAAACAGCTATAATGAATGCACAAAACTATCTTATGATTCCTGAACTATATGAACTCTTAATACCTAACACCATGAGTCAGCTGTTTTGTTCACTATCCTCACATGTATTTGTTTGAAACGTGTTTTCAAACAATCAAACGTGAAGACAGTGTACAAAATAACTGATTCAAATACTATACAGTTATCTCACTGTGTGCAACATCCATTTATTAAGTTACTTAAATACCTAAATTTAGTTACTTACACGTATTACTGAAACTATGAGTGAGGTTGATTAGGACTTTGAGTATGGTAAGCAGTAGTTCATGTATAACTACTCCAGGTGATTCCTTATCTGCAACACTACTGACTGGGTACATGACAATTTCTCCATCGCACTTTCTGTACAGCCTTGCAAGAGTATCTATTAAGATCCCATTTTCATACTTTAAAAGGTACATTTGATTTTCCTCATTTTGATTCGTAACCTGAAACAAGAGTTTTCAAACTGACATCTTAGAACTGATAAGCTACACTTACTTTAAACTGTCATTTCAGTTAAAATATAGAAACAAAAAGTGCTTTATATTTTCGTCAACTTGAAAGATTTTAATACACAACCCACATATTTTAAGGCTTCAACTGTACGTAGCATTAAATTTCATTACAGGTAACATAGTTGGTTTCATGGATGACACATATGATAGAAATTTGAGGGATAACAGAATAAGAAAACGGAGTTTAATTATTTTGCAAGGAGGTACTAAGGCTAGCAAAATAAACATCTAAAGGAGTGAAAGAGAAATGGGAAGACCAGCTAGAAAAGTCATGAAATAAAGGTATAGATGCATAAAAAGAGTAAATGGGGACATAATTAGATTGTATAAAAACCAACAGAAAGCATGTACCAATGAAATAAGAAAAGCTCTCAGGAGGACAAGAATGGGGTACATATGGAGACTAGAGGAAAGAAATGAGGGGGTTTTGGAAAGAAGGAACAAAATAAAGGATATAGAAAGACAAATGTAGGGAACAATAGAAGGAAGAAAAAATGTGGAGCTATACAGCTTAGTAAAAAAGGAATGGGCAGAGAAAAATATGTGAATATCTGTAACAAACAAGAGAGAGAAGAATTTGCATGGACAAGATCAGGGGAGATATTAGTGAATAAAGTAAGAAGAGATGAAGTAGAGGAATACAATGTGTGTGGAGAGAAGAAGATAGGGTCTGATAGTGTGTTAGAAGGTAAAAGAATGGAGGAAAGGGATATGGGACAATATGAATAGCAAAATTATAGCAATGAAAATGCTAGCAAGAAATGGGGATGAGAGAGTGAAGAATACAGGATCATTTCTTTACCCTTTTTGTTACAGGGTGTTACAAGAGAGTTGTGGTAGGAGCAAGATGTGTTGCCATGTTGGATATTCTCAACATAATGTACTGTGCACAAACAGCTTTATTTAATTGTTCAAATTTAATAAAGGTAGGACCAAAGCAAAAATGATCACAGTAGGATACTGGATTCTTCTGGTGATGTGTCTGCTAATAATAGCTGAACTGAACTGAATCTATGGCTGGAGATAGATATGTTAATGCTGAAACTTTAGCAGAGGATATGGTCCATGTGAAAAATATGGAAGTGAGAATAATAAATGGGGTGACAAGTAATATGGAAGAAATGAAAAATATGCTCAAGAAGTAAGATGCAACAAAATAAAAATTCTTGGATTTAGACAAGAGTGGCATATTTGGAAAATACAAAACAGGCAAGCAGAAAAACAAAATTATCTTGAGTCATAATGAGAGATAGGGCCTGGGCAACAGGTAGAAGAGATTTTAAAGGCAAAATTAGGTTTTGCAGGGCTGGGAGGTAATGGACTCCTTTAGAATTGGGAGAAAAAGGGTAAATCAGTACTAGTGAAATTGATTCCAATGAATTTTAAGTGAAGGCATTGAACAATACATTGAGGCTAAAGGAAACAAAAGTCTTTATAAAGCAAAAATATAGAGAAAAAGAAAGAGAATTAACAAATACACTTTTATTGCAAATGCGAAAAGTCAAAGAAAAAGGAAAGGCCTTTGTTATGGGACTTATCAATGGATGATGGAAAGAAAAAGAAAACCACTGAACTTGTTACTCTATCGTCAGCAGAGGTGAGGGACCAAATGGAAGAAGGATCCACTGTCCTGCATGATATATCACATGTTGAACACAAAGAGAGAAGTGAAGAACGCCATAGAATGGAACAGCTGTTACCTGCGAGAAATATGGATCTGCTGTTTTATATAAGTGAAGAATAAGAGTCCGGTTTGGATGTATGGAAAAATCAATGACTGAGCATTTTGTCTTTGCTAGTTGGGAGTATATTTGAAGTAGGGATGGGAGTTATCATGGGGAGCAATCTGCACAAAGAAGACCTATGAAAAGCAAGCTAGATCAGTTAAGGTTTCAGAGAAAAGGGCCAGTATAGGGAAAATCTTTGGGTCTGCTGTGCTGGAATGTGTACAGCCTATGGGAAAAAATGGCTAGTGGTGGAACCATTACTCATAAGTTTAACTGACATTATTATGGTCATGGAGACCTGGTTAAGGAAAAATGTGATGACAGAAGTAGGTAATTTTGACTAGGTATTTTGGTAAATCGGCAATGAAGCAGAATGTAAAAGTAATGGGAGTTTCTGTACAGAAAAAGAAGGATCTAGAGGTTAAAATGGTTGATAATAAAAGTTATATGGTGCAATGTTGTTACTGGTACAAGCGTTTTTGGATGAAAGAGTTTTTATGGGAATAGGTGGTGTTTAGAATTTGCCAAGAGGTTCAGAATTTTATGATCAGGATTTTTAGATATTGATGAAATGAGTAATACACACCTGAACATAGAATTTGTCACAATGGATGATTTTAATGCTAGAAGTTGAGAGGAGCACATTCAACTAATATGTATCAAGGAGAGTGCAGAAATGCACAATAACACACGTTAATAACAGGGATTTAGACTATTAGATTTCTGAGAAGGAAATAATTTGTTGATCTGTAATGGAGTTAAAGTTCCAATTAACTCACTTAAACCACTATCAATTTGACTGGGGGAGTTTCTTAAAATATGCACTTCCTCATTCTCTCAAACCACTTTTGAAATCATTCCTGCCATTCTTTACACATAGGTCCAAAAGATCACTTTCATGCATTGCTAATTCTGCAAGGTCCAAAAATTCTTTCCACCCATACAATTTTCATTGTTGGGAACAAAAATAATCACATATATAACTATAATATGAAAAATGACAAGAAAATGACAAACGTTAAAAAAAGCCAAAATATGACTTCATATGATCCATGAGAATTGAATAATTTTAATCACCATTGATAAAATTGTGCTACACTTATATTTTTCATGGAAAAAAAAAAACCACATACAAAACTATGACAGGTCATAAACATCCAGGCCCTGGTTATCACAGATGTGAGCCTCCAAGAAAATTAGGGGTCAACACAGTGTGTAGAAAATCACACTGTACAGGTGTGAGAAGAGCATAGGTTTCAAGGCACTATGTTAATCGCTTAATGACCATCCTTTTCATTGCTTTACAAACACAGCTGGTTGAAGAAATAGGCTGGTAATTTGTGGGTACCTGTGGTTTTTTTCCAGGCTTAAGAATAGACAGTGAGATGGGGAGACACATGTTTACTAGAATTTAAGAAAAGAGAATGGGTGCAAAATACCAGTAACATTATAATGAAAGCAGAAAATCACCAAGATAACTGAATGATGTGGGAAATTGTATTTAAAATGTATAAAATGAGGGATATGAAATACAGTATCTCGGTAAAGATGTGGTATGATTATTTCAGAGAACTGAAAACAGGTTGGAGTAAAATAAGATGAGAAAATAATGTATGGATGAGATAGCTGAATGTTCTGGATACAGAAATTGCTGATTTGGAAATATGGGAAGAAGTTAGAAACAATAAGTTATGTGGAATTAATGGAGTAACAAGGGAGTGATGGAAAATATGTATTATGGATGTGAACAGATGGGGGTGGCTGGATATAGCATTAAATTACATATTCAAGGGGAAAGGGTTCCAGCAGCTTGGAGGACAAGTATTGTGGTACCCATTTACAAAGGTAAGGGGAACATAAATAAACCTGCCAACTATGGGGGAACAAGTTTATTATCAATATTAGGAAAAATTTATCCTGGGATTCTGATTAGAAGGTTACAAGGCTAGTCTGAAAAAGAGAATATCAGAATATCAGGCAGGTTTTGGGGCATATAGCAGGGCAATCAATAATTTTTCTATTACTATTGTAGATAAATACTTGGTGAGGAAAAACGATAAGAGTTTATATAGCTTTTGTGGACCTAGAAATGGCATTTGATACAATCAATAGAGAGGCATATGGCTAGAATACAACTGAAAGGTTTGAGTTAAAAATCAATTGGAGAAATACACAATATTTATGCTGAAAATAAGCTCTATATATCAAGATAGATGTGAACAGAGCGACACATGATAAAGAGAACACCAAGTCACAGGTGTAAATTGACCCGTATACTTTATATATTTATTGACAATATTTTAGAGGGTAATCAGGGAAGAAAATGTATACTCACTTATAGTAAATAATAGACAAATCCCAGAATTAGTGTATACAGACAACTTGGTGGTAAGTTCTATATCTAGTGGTGGATTATCAAGAGCATTAAGGTGAATGGAACTTTGGTAAACATTGAAGGTTGACGATTATAAAAATCCAGGACTGTAGTCCTCAAAAAGGCTGTAAGTAGAAAAGGGACGAAAAACAGTGCCTGGAGAGATGGTATAGTCATAACAAGAAAAATTTGCTATTTAGGGTTTCAATTAAGTGCTAATGAAGAATGAAATCACCAGAAGAAAGGTGTGTTGGCAAAAGGCAAACTTGCTATGTAAGAGATAAGGGCATGTCTATAAAATATATGGAATGCAAATCACATGGTTAGAAAAAACTTACAAGGCACAGTGGAGGCCAAAATACTGTGTTTCCTGACCAAGCAGACGCTATGTGGTGGCACTGCACAGGGCGAGGACCTGCGCGCTCTCTACCAGAGTTAAGCGTAAGGAACCAGCAAGTCACAGGTATGGAACACTGGCTACTGTACTAACTTGCATTAGACTTACCAGCATCACTACAGATGTTGAAATTGATGATGCTCAATGTGAACACATTCCCTATATGTCCGAAAACAATTCTGGTTTACTCGCAAAAGTTCATGTTGACTGATTGCCTATATGTCTCTTGTGACATTGTCCTTCAATTCTTGTAATGTGCACAGATTTGATGCTTACACTTTATAATTTAACGTTCCCCATAAATGAAAATCACTAAGACCTTTAGCACAAGCGATTAACATTTCCAAGATGTCAGCTTTCGTGGTAGCAAAACTTCTGTAACTTAAAAGTTCATGCTTTACAGTTACAGTTACAGTTACAAGATCCTGTAAGTAGGGTTAATTATTGCAATTGGTTTTAGCAGTCCGTTCATAATGACAACATGGACCCACACTTAACGTTATACACTGACTAAGCGCGGTTGTGTCTTTAAGGTTGCACATTTCTACTCAGAACAACTGATACTGGGCTACTGAAAATCACCACATTATTCATGAAGTTCCTCACCATGCGTAGAATTATCAGTCTCACACTTACGACATACCTGTTGATTCACACATTTGTAAATTCTATTTTAAATATTTTTTCCGCAACTAGCAAGAAATGAAAGACTGTTTGACTGGTAATTCTATACATGAATTGCAAAATATGTATGGGGACCAAATAATTAGTTCCTCTGACCTATCGCCATGCGAGTTTTATTTATAGGCAATGTTAAAGAATAGAGTATGCATCAAACACGTTCCCATTACAAAAATTCAAGTACAATATCACAAGAGAAATACAGGCAATCAGCCAGCATGAACTTTTGCAAGTAAACCAGAATTGTTTTCGGACATATAGGGAACGTGCTCACGTTGAAGGTGATCAATTTCAACATCTGTAGTGATGCTGCTAAGTCTAATGCAAATTAGTACAGTAGTTAGTGCACCATACCCGTGACTTGCCAGTTCCTTACACGTAACTCTGGCAGAGAGCGTGCACGTCCTCGCCCGGTGCGGTGCCGCTGCAGAGCGGGGAATGCACAGCACTAGTATGGAGTAGAGGTCTAAGGATATGATGAAGGATGGCTAAATGTGGATATGATACATATGTAGAATGCTTTGCAGGCTAATTTTGGGTTCATCAATAGCATCACCTAGGGGCCAGCCTTGTTGTAGTTGGGCAGAACAGGAAGTAAAGGCGTAATTATGGAAAGATTGCTGATGTACTGATATCATGTTAGATTGATGGAAGAATAAAAAATAGGTGTGCCTGATCATGCAGGAGAAATCTGAAATGATTACAACTGTTCAATGAAATTGCAAGGATCCTGAGGAAATTGGCAGGTGTAATTTATAGAAGGAGATGAAAACTCTTGAGACAGGGATCTGGAACAGGATCACACAAAGAATTAAGGATATTAACAAAAAGGAAACCTTTAGCAGTATTAGGGATAAGAAAACCTTAATATTATAACAGGATTAGGGGAGAGAAAAATATATAAAAATATGTAACAATTTATGCTAGAAACAACTGCAGCACAAATAATTGTTAGATAAATGGAAAGAGAAACTAATGTTATGTATCATTGTGTAAATTTGTTTTTGAATGAAATACAGTATTAGAATTTGAAATAAAATTAATGACTTCAAAGCACTGTGTAGTACATGTAAAAACATGTAAAATTATTTCCATGTGGGGCACAGGAGAAACCAAATTCATATGATTATACCTCTTTGCATTTGAAATAAAATTAATGACTTCAAAGCACTGTGTAGTACATGTAAAAACATGTAAAATTATTTCCATGTGGGGCACAGGAGAAACCAAATTCATATGATTATACCTCTTTGCATTTGAAATAAAATTAATGACTTCAAAGCACTGTGTAGTACATGTAAAAACATGTAAAATTATTTCAATGTGGGGCACAGGAGAAACCAAATTCATATGATTATACCTCTTTGCATTGTATTTAGATTATCCAAAAAGGAAAATTGGGAATAGATTTTAACAATATACATACACCTAGTGGTTATTTTAACCATAGAAGGAAATTTCTGATCTTTTCTAATTCCAGCCTTAATTTCTTTAATGCATCCCTTAAAATCACAATTAGCATTTCATTACAAATTCAGCATAAAATGAATTGTTGCTTCAGAAACATTTTCAGCCACACTTTTCTTTACTAAATGATGGCAACAAGAATGTACTGAGCTATAATATTTTTCTGCATAGAGTATCTCTTTATTAAAAAACAAAAATTACGAGGTGAGACACAACTAGGCTGACACACTAGCATGTACAGTGCCAATACCAAGTAGCTTAGCAAGCATATACAATTATACAGAGATATTTTAATCACAACCCAAGCACACAAGCTAAAATCAAACTCATACTCAGCATCTAATTAAAACCACATACACAAACAACTCACATTTTCAAGAACTCTTAGACAGCGGTCCAACTTTCTCAGTTTGTCAAGCAATGGTTCTTTCCACTCCACTATGTAATCGTCTACCTGGCTACAGCAGTCATTAATTGTTTTTACAATATGCTCAAGTCCTCCTAGTTCCCTTAGTTCTTCTTTGAACCACTCTCCAGCTCGACGAGATGTCAAACTTAGAAGTGTTTCCATGGCCAGCTGTCCAACCTACATTAAAAAAGTGTCATGTATTAGTTATTTCAAAGACTGTGTCTAGTAATAGAGCAGCAAAGAGAGGATAAATTGAAACCAAGTTTCATTTATGGATGCTCTTTAACTGCTGCAGTTCTTAGTGTCCCATTCTATATTGGGCATGAAAGACCACACTGAATTTTGCTCAGGTGTCTCAGGCTTGAGGTTCTTTTATGTGCTGTTAAAACACGGGACAACTGGCTTTACTTCCCTTCCATAGGAAACCTGCTAAGGATTTTTACACCCGAAAAAAACAGTCCTTCACCGGGTTTGAACCCACAACCTCAGGAACCAGAGGCTAGCATGTTATTCCCAGACCATGGAGGACAAGGCAAAGAAAGAGTGAAACCAGATTTTAAGCTGAGCAGCCAAGATGGGCTCATGTTTAGATTAGCTTACTTGCCACTTGCCAGCCAGATTCTAAGTCCGAACTTACTTACTGTGCATGCGCCGACAGTATTTTCACAATTGCCCACTAGGTTTCACTGCATGACTAGCAGACGATTTTCACATCTGCCAACATTGCTTTTTACACTACACTAGTTTTCGTTGCCAACACATTAAACACAAACACTCACTCGCGTCATTGCCACCACAGACATACCGCTATCGCGTTCATTGTGTGCATTATTTTGCTCTTGATCACACAGATATATCGCTAGTGTGAATTATTGTGCACATTATCCTTATTTATTATTATATTATTTTATTATATTATTATTTTTTTAATTTATTTATTATTATTATAATACTTATATTTATATTATAATATATTAATATTATTATATTTTTATTACATTTATTATTTATCGCTCTTTTCTTGTTTATTTATTTTATCTTTTACCTTTATCTTTTATCTTTATCTATCTATCTTTATTTTATCTTTTATCTTTTTTTGTTTATTTATTTATTTTATTTTATATTATTATTTTATTATATTATTTAATGCTATTATATTTATTATATTTAATACTTATTATATTTAATACTTATTATATTTAATATTATTATATTTTTTTTAATATTTTTATTATGTTTATTATTTATCGTTATTTTTTATTTATTTTATTTTATATTATTTTATTATTTAATGTTATTATATTTATTATATTATTATATTTTTATTATGTTTACTATTTATCGTTCATTTTTTGTTTATTTATTTTATTTTATGTTATTATTATTTGATTATATTATTTAGTGCTCTTATATTTATTATATTATATTTTTATTATGTTTATTATTTATCGTTCTTTTTTTTTATTTATTTTATTTTATATTATTTTATTATTTAATATTATATTTATTATATTATATTTTTATTATGTTTACTATTTATCGTTCATTTTTTGTTTATTTATTTTATTTTATGTCATTATTTGATTATATTATTATTTAATGTTATTATATTATTATATTTTTATTATGTTTACTATTTATCATTCATTTTTTATTTCTTTTATATTATTATTTTATTATATTATTTAGTATTATTATATTTTTATTATGTTTATTATTTATCGTTCTTTTTTTTTATTTATTTTATATTATTATTTTATTATTTAATATTATTATATTTATTATATTTTTATTATGTTTACTATTTATCGTTCATTTTTTGTTTATTTATTTTATTTTATGTTATTATTATTTGATTATATTATTATTTAATGTTATTATATTTATTATATTATTATATTTTTATTATGTTTACTATTTATCGTTCATTTTTTGTTTATTTATTTTATATTATTATTTTATTATATTATTTAGTACTATTATATTTATTATGTTATTATATTTATTATATATATTTATATATTATATATATATATTATATTTATTATATTTAATAATATTATATTTTTATTATGTTTACTATTTTTCCTTTTTTGTTTATTTTATTTTATATTATTATTTTTAATGTTATTAGATTTATATTATATATATATTATATTATTATATTTATATTATTTATTGTTTTTTTGTTTATTTTATATTATATTATTTTATTGTATTATTATTTAATATTATTATATTATATATATTATATTTAATAGTATTATATTATTATATTTATATTATTTTTATTAATTATTGTTTTTATTTATTTTTATTTATTTTATTATTTTTTTTTTTTAATTTTCGAGTGGAGAAAACATCCATTTACGGAGCCCCATGCGCTGGGATGGCACAGAGGGGGGACTGTAGGCTTCGCCCTAGGGCACTACCCACGCCCTAGGGCATCACATTCCCTGCATAGCATTCGAGTCCTCAGCAGGCCCTCGTCGTACAGGAACTGCATGCATGACTCCTCATTAAAGCACAGAGGCGCTAAATCTAATATACTGATAAAGCAATCCATTGCACTTGTTGCTTCTAAGAAGGTCAGCAGCATACTGCCGACTCCCGCAAAAACATTCAAACTTACTATTGGCAACAAACTCCTAGGGACATTCTGCTGTTGGCAGCGCTGCATTAACACAGCAACTTCGGCAACTTTCGTGACCATTCGTACACACTGCCAAGTGGGACTTTGCCGAAATTCTCACCAAGTGGTCGCGTAAGCTAATCTAAACAATTATGGTTGCACATTACCAGAATCAAATACAATTTATTTTCCTTAACGATGTAAACATTTTTCTTCCACTACTAACATCTAAACCAAATTCATTATACCTACATTTCTTTCCCTTTTAAATATAAAAGCTTGTTCATTTATTATTACTTAAATATGATTGAGTCCTATATCCATAGTATCCAATGCACTATCATGGATGTAGTCTGTCCACGACTCTTCAAAGCGCAAATAAAGGAAACATTTTCAACAAAATAATATTTTAACATTGGCATGTTAAAACTGTAAAAATTTCACCATCAGAGAACATGACTGCTACAGCATTCTCCTACCAGATACTTCCTAGCCTACTGCCAATGTTTGGTTTGTATGTGTATTACCCTTCTTGGTGAACTACATGGAAGTCAAGTTCCAACTCCTCAATGGGAACACTAAGCTTGGGCCTTTAGGGACTAAATAAGGCCATATAAGCTTAAGCTAGTTCAAGTTCGACAAGTCTGGGTATAAATAAAAAATAGCAGCCAATGAAGTGCCAGAGGCAAAATGCAACAGCATCCTTGTGTTATAATTTATTTCTTTACAGCAAATGTTACACAAGAACTCTCCCTCTCCCCCTCCTCCCTCCCTCTTTCTCTCTGGTTCCTTTTAAATCTTATCTCCAATTTGCTTACAAAATATGTACTTATGAAATTCATTGATCCTTTATAATAAATAAATTGAAAACTTTTGATTGCTTTGGGCATCAACAAGAAACGTTAGCAAGAAGCAATGCATGGCTGGGAAAAAAAATGTTCTGTCACATGTTAAAAGTGGTATATCTTTACTAGTTTCAAAAAAGTTTCCTTCATTACACAAAAAAGAACATAGTTTTGCAAGAAGAAAGTTGAGAAAAATCTAAGGAGTAAATAAAGGACTAAACAAGCTCATTTTTGGGGGAGTGATTTCATTGCCATAAAGGATGTGCACACATGATTACATTCATACATAGTTTTCAAGGCACGCTTACTCATAAGGATAAGTCAATTGCTGAATAAATGAAATATTCTGTAACTTAGGTACAATAAAATAGCTTGTTCACTTTGTACTGAATGAACTTTCGTGATAGGTATATCTGCCATAGAAAAGGGTGCTTTCTTACCTGTTAAGAATTTCAGACCACAAATAGGAATGACAACCAATGCCGTTTATAACATGATAAAGTACTGACAAAACTCAAAGAAACCTGTAAATGACATGTTTAGAAACCTATGATGGTTCAACAATTTTAGTTTGAAGCTTTCACGGCCGGGGTTAGAATTACGGCTAGAGATTTCTTCTGGGCTTAAAAGCTGTGGTCTGCTGGATTTTTGAGATCCAGACGTTTCGAAATCTCTAGCCTTAATTTTAGTTTACGTATCATTCAATCTAATGTGACCTATTGTGTAACAATAAGGAACACCACCACACACAGAAACAAGCAGAGATGGTTCATTGCAGAAGGTTTCCAATCTTTGAAAGATGTAAAATTTTTGGTTTTAACTTCCTGTTAATTTTTGGAGAATAATTTAACACGCCTCCAAAGAAGATCCAAGAATATCTTAGGCCAGTAAAAGAACCACTTCAGCTCAAGGTCCCAGGAGTGTACAACCACAGTGCGAATGTGGTAAAGTGTATGTAGGCCAAACAGAACGCACAAAAGAAGAGAGATGTAAAGAACACCAATGCAATATCAGGCTCCTACAACCAGATAAATCGGCAGTGGCCAAGCACTGTATAGAGTATGTCCATAAAATAAGCTTTGAAGACATCAAAGTTCTGGATCATACTGATAAATACTGGGACAGGGTCATTAAGGAAGCCATCCAAATCAAACTACATCCAAACAACTACAACAGGGACTGCGGACTTCAACTAAGCCCTGTTTGGACAATAGCCAACAAACACATCCACAACAGCAACTACAGTGATTCTGGACCAAGTACTGACACTCGAGAAAACACTGTGGCCAATGACAAACATAGCCCGAAACAGCAGGCCCAATCACAAATCGTCACCCACTCATTGGCCAGGGCAACGCAACCCCCTCCTACCTAACATTGTATATATATATACATGGGGAGCGGAAAGCTAACGGTCATTTTTCATTCTGATGAAGGCCATGGAGTCTACAATGGCCGAAAGCTTAATGTGTTTAAACCTCACACGGCTGATCACCTGTGAAGCCTTAATTAATAACGTGCGCCGTGAAAGCTTTAAATCTTACAATAATTTAACAATTGCATTTAGTCATGAAAGGTTGATAAACATATTGTGGGTGAACTGGGAAAAAAACTCGTAACTATACAAGTACAATTACTGAGAACCACCCCCATTGTTACTATTGCTTACATATCTAAAACCATTTCAACTGCACACTTTTGTGTGCCACATAATTAACTGTTGAAGACTAATAGAGAAAACAGCTTATCCAAATTCACCAAAAACTGTGACATTTTCCCCCATAATAGCGATGTCTTGTTATATTTGGTGATATTCCATCTGTTGCATCAGTAATGCCAACTGTTCATAAAATATAACTTTGGTAAAGACACAATGAAAGTTAGTGTTACTGCATTTGTTATGTTGCTACAGAAGTCGTTATTTCTGAAAGAGTTGAGGAGTGTTAAGTGATAAATTTTAAAACAAGATTCTTTTGAGGATTTAATGTTATGCTAGCATGTTGCCATGGTAGCTCAGTGGTTAGAGCACACAAATTGAGACTGGGAGATCTGTGGTTCAAATCCCAGCTATGGCATTGAATCTTTTCATTTTGATTCTACCTTTCCATGAAATTGTCCTAA
This sequence comes from Tenodera sinensis, assembly GCA_030765045.1. Lineage (NCBI taxonomy): Eukaryota > Metazoa > Arthropoda > Insecta > Mantodea > Mantidae > Tenodera > Tenodera sinensis. The sequence goes on from JAUKNM010000120.1 coordinate 449,309, forward strand.
CATTAGAGGACATTTAGCATTTAAGACTGGCATTTAAAAGTGTTAACAAAACTGGGTCAACTGTACAGCCGAGTTGAAAGTAGTCATGTTGTGAAACTAAAACTAAATGAGCAATCACAAGGCTTATACATGTAGGTATATTGAAGCAATACTGTGAATATAAGTACAGCATTACCAAAGAGCATCTGTATTTATGAACAATATTTAAACACATCAAACTGAGTCCGTTACGCAAATAAATGGCTTGTAAAAACTGCCATAGTTAGCTACAGTGTCTATAAGCTTAGGCATATGGAAGTCTACCACAAACATTACTGCAACATTAGTTCAAAATATTGCTTAGCAGTTATGGCTAATGTTTAAAAGTGCCATTTATTGAGTCAATTGCACAAGAAATTGCTTAAATAAGAATGCTGTGAAACCCAAAACTCACCATGCTGTGAATATTGGAAAAACTTTCCATTTTGCATTATTTTTTACATATTTCAAAGGAACCAAGGAGTGATGTGTTACATTTGCTACCAAGAGGTACACAACACAAGGAAAATAATGTGATGTCTACAGCCAAAGTTTCCAAAAACAGTGTAATATGCAAAACCTAGAAGCTTCAGTTAAGGATACAGCAAAGATGTAGGCATCAAGTCACTTCTAGTCTGACAAACATGTGATGTAACGGGTAGCCCATGTGATGCAAGGTAGCTAATATTATACCCATTCCCACAAATACAATTTGACATTGACAAGTATAATAAAGTTATGACTTAAGACTTTTTCATGTTTCTTCTGTAATATGGCTTCTCAAGAGACCAGCTGTAAAGCCAAACAGCATGGAAAAAACATTTCAGCCAGAAAGGTACAAGTTATCTCCATATTTAAAATGTGACGTACAGAAGCACTCATTTTGTTTCCTGTGTAGATCTTTTGAACCTGTTGGCAAACTTGTCTATTCATTCTCTATTGTGGGCTGCAACAACTGGAAAAAGCACTTAATAAAGGATTCTGGAAAAACAACAGCAGTCACACTCCCGAATCTGAACAACTAATGGAAGCCTGAAACAGATGCATAAACAAGACGGAAAATCTTGTGTTCACTGCTATTTGTGAAGCTCACATAGGTCAAATTAGAGAAAATTTAGTTTACTTCTCATGAATATTGGAAGTTTTGCTTTATACGCTTTATATAGAGCCTAGGAGTAAACTGAATACAACAAGTTTCAAGTAAGAAGTTGTTCAGGTTAGATATTTCACATTTATAGTTCATAAATGCAAACATATCTGTAAATGGGAGCAACTTCCTTAGCAATAACATCTGAAATGCATGGTACAAAAGCACTTTCTCAGCTTAAAAAAGGTAAATAATTTGAATGAAAAGTCTTTGCTATTATACAAGAGCTGTTAATAATGGAGTCAACAACCAACACTGCATTCTCTCCAGATATCTAACTTGTGCCATGTTTGTGGCAGAAACTATCTAACGTTGCTTATACTGCACGAATTGCTTCCTGTACAGTCGTGTTGTATTAGCCAATTGCTCAATTGGCTACAGATGGTTTCAAATTATCTGCAATATAAGGAGTATGATATTGCACAAAACTATTTCACAATGGATTCTTGCAAATCAATCAAAATGCAGTCCTACACCACTCCCATGCAATTCCATCCAGGGTTGCTTTATTTCCTTTTTCTACATGTCGTCTTTTCCCATTCTAGCTTTCCCTGTAAATCTTTTCTTTTCTCTCTTTTTTGGGGGGAGAGGGAGGGGGAGATGTGTGAAAGTACCAAAAACTTCCTGGTTTTCAGTATTATTCATTCTCAATTTAATTTGTTTCCAGAAGCCTCTTTCATTTGATTTCCCATCTCTCCATGTTACCCCTTCTCCACTTTCCTCTAGGACCCCGCAAGCAGTAGTATTCATCATATAAGCAGCGTAAGTCATTGTATAACAATCCAAGGCATGTAGGGAGCGCAAGCTGTTCAAGTTTCACAATTAGTACAATTCACTACATAATGTTGAACAAGTAACCATACAAGAAAATTCACAACTTGTGTACAAAATAATATAGGTTGTGAAATTATTGTACAAATCACCAAATGCTATTACATGTAAGCAGAAGTTTAATAAGTCATGTAAAGTTAAAACATGTAGGTGGTGGTGGTTGTCAGAACTCCTTACTAAAGACCACTAGAGGATGCCTATTGTGACAAATCCAGCACTGCCTCTTTACAGCCATAGATAGCAAGAATGTTCTCCAGCATTAGCCAGTATGATTGGCTGGAGAGGAGGCACTTACCGCCCAAGAAATTGGGATACCATGCATGCATAAAAGGGACATGTTGGAATATATGGACATTTATACCAAGACCTTCCAAACATATGGCAAAGGAAAACTAATGCATCAGCATCTGTCTCAAGTGATGTGCCTGCAGTTACCACTTCACTAGCTGCAGGAGCACCTGCTCTCCTGATGCTGCACAAACTCCAACGGCCATAGCTGAGGCTGCACTTGTCACGACTCCTTAGGCTCCACCACAAGCAAGATGAGTTCACAGTACGCTATGCCCACTTTTCAACTGTCATCTGCAGAGTATGCCATCAATTATCATCAGAGTTACAAATGGGGACAATACCTTTGCCCCCTCACTTCAGAAGGCCAGTATGATCACAACACACAACAGTAACTCTTACTCCATCTTAGCTTCAGGAACAGATACTACTAGGTACACAGATGTTACAACAAAGCTGCCTAGAAGATTACTTTTCCCGGATTTGGTCAAAATCTGAAAACCAAAGAAAGTGGCAACACCATTTCACTGATGTTGCCAATATGGTCATGAGAGACTAACTGCACAGCAGTCTTATTGGCATTACTATGCCAATTTAGCCATCACCACAGTGCAACAAACCTGAACTTTGTTTTGCCATGAGACGAAAGTAGGTATTCTTTACCAATTCACATAATGTACTGATTACGAAAATGAAATCAGAAGTTCCATTATATACTAATTTTTGTTGAAAAGATATGTCAAATGAATCACTTGGACTATATTTTATATAAGTGACAATATATGTTCAGTGCATAAAAAAAACAATCTGACAACTTTAAAGACACTCGAAAACATCTCTATTACAGTAGATGAGGAGCCTGTTGCTGAATAAAACATAGATCATATAACAAAATTATGTTTGTATTCCAAAATCTCTGTCCCCCACCCCCCCCAAAAAGTGATAATGCTGAATAAAGCATACAATATACTCATAACTTAGAAACTTTTCATTTGCTGATGTATGGTGAAACTTCTTGTAGGAGCATCCAGCAGTAAACCACATGAAGGTTTGGTGACCATCTTGCCTTTTATCGTCTTTCCATGGCAGCTATATCTTGATGAAATGTCTCACCATGGTCATCACATCTCCAAGATTAGGCGGAAAGAAATCCAAATGGGAATGCAGAAATTGTAATTTCATGGACATGTTGCACCCCATAGCCTTGTTACAGTCCAGCATATGCTATCAGTCACCTGTCATTTCCCAAGAAACTGTCCCATACATTTTTAATGCAAGCCAAGCTGCATTTTCAGTATCTGTCAACAATTGTTTTAGAGGTAATACCTTTCATTAATTCATGAATTTGAGGTCCAATGAAAACATTTTCTTGCATTACTAATGGTAGGAAATCTAGATATTAAATATTGAAAAACCCTGACCACCTTTGTCCATTGCTTTCAAAAACTTCCACGTAAAACCTAATTTCAGATACATCAGTGGTAATAGCACACTGTCTTTATTAACAAGGGGTTCATGTGACATATTTCTTTCAACAGGATTGAAGGCCATTGTTTGACTGCATAATAGTCTTTTCTTGTCCTATTGTCTTAGTGACTCAAAAAACAGCCATCTTTTTATTCAAGACGTTCTCAGGCTTCGAGTCAGTGTAGTGATGAAGAGCCATTAACGTTTTGGGAGTCTGCATCTCTCCCATCAGGATGATGAATGACTGACAAGAGTGAAAGGAGTAATTTTTTTTTTTGTGTAGTGTTTAACATCTGCTTCTACTACTACGGCACCGCAGGCGGTGGGTGACACTGGTGATACATGGAATGAAGATGGAGCACCAATGGAATGAGATGGCGGGGAAACCCGAGAAGCTGAGGAAAGCAGCCCCAGTGCTGCTTTGTCCATCACAAATCCCAAATGTGGTTGCCTGGAATCAAACCCAGGCCGCTTTGGTGAGAAGCGAATGGTCTAACCACTCGGCTACGGTGCGGCTGAAAGAAGTCATTCATCATCCTGATGATGGGAGAGATACACACTCCCAAAACGTTGATGGCTCATCACTACACCTGGCTCGAAGCCCAAGAACGTCTTAAATATGTTCATTGACAGAAAAGCTTCAGATCTTATTTTAGCAATCTTTTTATAATCAGTTGGCATCAGATTACTCTTAAACTATCCCTGATGTATGAAAACTAAAACCAGATTTGAACTCAGCATTAAAATGTGTACAATTATCACTCAATTTTTCCTCCAGAATTTTTTTTTTTTTTGCAGTAGAACAGTGTTACAACCAAATGGTATGGGTGATATTTGGGCAGACAGAAACCATTTACAATGGGGGTTTTGAAGGGAGTACATCTTCAGCTAGAGGATATAGATAGACAAATTATGTATGCAGCCATGACTGGAAAAAGCTTTCTTAAATACTATGTAACATTGATTGATCCTAAAAGAGAATTTTATGCTGATATCAGTAAAATTAAAGGGAACGGATTGCATGGCTGAGACTAGGTGTATGGAGATCTAAAGGAGCTAGAAAAAAGGTACACCAGGGAATATGCCAATTTGTAATAAGGAAGAAGATGCAAAGCATATTTTGTTCAGTTGTATAGGTACAGAGTTATGGAGAAAGTTTTCTCAAACCAAAATGGATGAAAATGAACAAAGAAATATGAAGTAGAAAAATTTTTGATGATAGAACACAAATTCAATCTTTGGGAGAATATTTATTCAAAGTGAAAAACAAATGGTCATGTTGAATAGATACACACATACAGAGTGCAATAGTATCTATGCGTTTTGCATATTACCAATATTGTAGTGTTATGTCTTGGTAAAGAAGTGTTAATTCCAAATTGTAACACAATTTGTAGCTTAGTCCTGAAATATTCATATTCATACATACAAAACTAATTTTTCTGTTTTACAAACGTACTAGTTACAAAAATCTGCCCTTTTACTCAGGAATGTAGAAAAGAGGGAGTTGTTTTTTATTTCATTTTTGAGATACTCCAAGCGGTTTTAAGTTTTTAAAACTAACTTTTACTGTCTTTTTGTTTATTAGTTCTATTAGCTAGTTCACATACCTAAAATTGCTCCATCCTTAGATCCACACTTGATCTAAACAAGCCGTCAACAACTAACCCGCGATATGCCAAAACCAAAGCACACCATAAAATGTAGTACCTTTTTATCGGCGTTTATCTGAGAGTTTTCAAGATGCATGATAACCCTGGTAAAGAGTACTTGAATGTAACATGATAGCAGCAACATTCCTAAAACTACCGAGTAAATATCGTTCTGTTGCAACATAAATACGAGGCATGAATCCACGTGGTGTTTATTTTGTGTTAGTCTCAGGTGATACATCAGGTTATCGCGGAGGGATACAAGGTGTGGATCTAAGGCTGGATGGAGTATAGTGAATTGCTGTAAAATTACATGTACTTAGCCTTCATTTAGGGTTCCATTACACATTATTTTTGAGAGGTTGGTTGTGATGATTCTCCTAATACCTTTTACAGCTCAAATGTGTTCATGAGAGTGAAATGATTAATGAGAACCTGAGTATGGAAAGAGAAGAGTTTAGGCATTCTCTCTTGCTTTTTCATTTCTTTCTTAGTGGTAGCTCTTTGATGCATAACATTTTTTTTCTTGCTTTGTAACTAACTGTGGTATTCAATTTTCTTGCATCTGCAATTGGACATATCCATCTTGCTGTTTCTTCTTTGAATTTTACAATGTTAACATTGTAATTGTTCCTCTACTGCTTTTTATAAGGCTGCGTCAGGTTTCTGTATTGATAATAGTAAGCATGAATCGGTTGAAATATTCTTGTGTCACAGTCAGAATAGATGCCTTTACACAAACTTCCTTAGTGCTGATAGCAACTCTTCAATCTCCAAGTTTTGTTAAAGTTTCAAAATACAACTCTCTTGATCGCATGAACTTCATATTCTCACTCCAACCTGAGTAATCACACCCTGAGCCATCACCGGCACACAGCACAAAACCAGCTACCATTACAAATATCATTCAGTACCCCACTTTTCCTACAGAAATGAAAGGAAATAAATTAACAACACATGCAATAAGCATTTTTACTTTTCAACCCCTAGCCCAGCCACAGCCAACTCGCTTGCCGCGGTGCATGTGCTGGGCTACAAGCACCGTGCTGCCTCAGTTCGTGCTTCGCAGTGGTAGCGGTCAGTTTGTCTTCCTTAGCAGTGCCGGTCTGTACTTCAGTGTCAGTTTGATATGGAAGGGCACTCATTAAAGCAAAGGGCACATTATTTCAATCCTGAATGGGAAGCTAAGTACTTCTTCATGGAATGTAGCGGTGGTGCTATTTGCTTAATTTGCCAGAAAAAATTGCAAGTGCTGAAACAATTTAATCTTCAGCAACATTTTAATACATTGCATGCTAATGATTATTCGGACCTAGAAAAAGAAGAATGCACTGCAGAGATACAAAAGCCCAGAGAATACATCACATTGCAGGAAGAGGAACAGGAAGAAGGGCATGGTGGAATGGCAGAAATCTCAGTTTATGTGAGTCACAAAATAGCACTAAAAATTGCTAGATCTTCTAGTAGTTTTTCTGATGGTCCACTTATTAAACAATGTATGCTTATAGCTGCAAGTAAACTCACCCCTGGTTGTGAAGATTGTAAACAAACTGAGATCCCACGGTCTAAAACACAGACAATTTAAAAGCTTCTTAGAGGATTTGGAGCATGAGTATGGTGATATACCGTATCATACAGCAGTTAGGTGGTTCAGTCGAGGCAAGGTTTTAAGCAGATTCCTTGAATTATTGGATGAGATACTTTTGTTCATGGAAAAGTGCGGAGAACCTATTGAAGAGCTCACGAATTTTAAGTGGAAACGTGATCTGGCATTTATGGTCGAACATTTGAATACTTCAAGGGAAAAGCAAATGAATCACAGATATGTTCTGTAGCATTGAAGCTTTTAAAAATATGCTCTCATTATGGGAACGTCAACTGTCAAATGGTGATTGTCATTTTCCCAGATTGGAAAGCGTGATCCGTGATTGTGATTCCCTAGAAGTGGGATGTTATGTTGAAAATCGGCACTTGCTTTCCCGGCGTTTGATGAAAGATTTCACGATCTCATGGGCTTAAAAATGGATTTTGATTTATTTGCTACACCATTTAGCACGAATATTCAACATACTCCACATTCCCAAAGATGTTCAACTGGAGCGTATCACCTTGAAATGTGACATTGAGTTAGCTAACAGTTACAGTAACAGAGGAAGTTTACTAAATTTCTTCAGGAGATTTCCTAAATCAAGATTCCCTCGATTACACAGGCGTGCGGCATCTATGACTGCAATGTTTGGCTCGACCTACTTATGTGAATCCTTATTTTCAGCTATGAAAAGCATTAAAAACCCTCAGAGAGCCAACATCAGTGATAATAACTTGAAGTGCGCATTAAAGATCCAGAGTTGTGTTTCATTGTCTCCAAATGTGGCGAATATTGTGAAAATCAAAAGATGTCAGAAGGTAAGAGTGTCTACCAAAAACTGAATGTACAAAATTCTTAATTGAAACGTGTATATTCTGTGTAATATTAGCACTGTATAGTAAATATTATTTTATATATTTCAGTTGTTTCAGGATCAGAATTGTGTTAATTTCCACAAAGTATTGTTTTGTTCTTATAGTTAAAAACATTGCTTTTATATGCCATCATTTGGTTGTATAGGATTGAAGGCTATAATAATCTTACTGGTATTGGGTTGTTTTATCTATAATTTAATAGCAAGTACCAGAGAGATATTAAATTACGTATTATACAGTTTCTGAATTGTCCCTTCACTACTATCCTGTCCTTAATTATTTAATGGTAACACAAGTGCAGATTTCGGAATGCCACTGCACGAGGTAGTGATTGGCATATCTCCCTAGCACTCGCCAGCAACGACCAGGCACCCGGCACCGTGCGAACCGTATAGGCACACCGTGCATGTCAGTTGGCGGTCCCTGCCCTAGCCTATCAGAAATTTTGTTATGGCTGCAGCCTAATATCAATTTTCCAACAATAGGCAGTATTACACCACATTATAACACTAAAGCAGGAATCCACCAATCCTCTCCTTAGATTTTCTTTCAATTATCCTACACCAAAGGCCAGGCGGTAGGCCCTGGCCCAGAAAGGGCTGTTGCACCGCGGGGTGGGTTAGTTATCCTACATTAAAGTTTAATTTTCACCCTGAAAATCCTATCCAAACAACATCAGCCAACTCCTCCTTAACAACTCTAATATTAACTACTTCTACCTCCCGCTAAAAATGGGACGCATTCACTGCCACAGCAGAGATGAGAATTTCTTTAAGGTTTTTCACAGAAAGTAGATGTTCTGGAGATGCCGAGCCAGCCAAAAGAAGCTCAAAAGAGAGAGAGAGAACCCTATGCACGCAGTTTCTTACTTTATTCTGCCAGGTTCTGCCTGCACAACTTCCAAAAGCCTCTCACCTCCAACTGCCTATGACTCGATGGCCATTTTAGCTGTCCCTCAGTTCCTTAGCAAGGCCATAGCTATCCTCCCCAGGAATGGTTAATGGCTAGGGCTAGGAAGTTCATGCATTTGCATGTTTTTTCATAGGGGTTAAAAACGTATGCTTTTACATTATGTGCACGAATTATGGAATTTTCAGTTTTTTGGACATGATTTTATGCTGCATATAGCTGCATATTTTCTTGATTTTTGATAAATGCATATTATTTCAATATTATAGCCCCTATATTGCATATTTTAATGATTTTTATGGTTTTTTATTACTTTTTCTATCTGGTTAATATGTTTCATATTGGCAGTATTGCACATGATAATGCAACTCATGAAGATTTCAATATTATTGCCCCTATATTGCATATTTTAATGATTTTTATGCTTTTTTTATTTTTTCATCTGTATAATATTTTTCATATTTGTAGCATTTCTGTGACAATGATTCTTTCCCATTGGTAGATAGATCTGTGTCCAGTACGAAGATAATTTTTGTTAAATCTCCTAAAAGAGTTAAGTTGTTTAGATCAACAGCCCCTAATATCCGACTTCCTCCTGCACTAGTGTTAACTCGATGGGGAATATGGGTTGATGCAGTTTTTTATCATGCTGAGCACATAGAAATAGCCGAAGAGGTTGTTAATTCATTGGACTCGAAAGATGCTTCATCAATAGAAACTGTGCAAAATATTTTGTCAGGCACTGGGTTAAAAGAGGATCTTAGTTTCATATCTGCCCACTTTTCTTTCTTACCAACAGCCATAACAGCATTGGAAGCTGTAGGATCTCCTTTACATGAATCACTTACTGTCTTTGAAAAAACAATATGTGATCTAAGTTCGGTTTCTGGTAGCATAGTACAAAAAGTGAAAGAGAAAATGAGTTATGTAATTTCAAAAAATTCTGGTCATAAACAGATGTGTGATATTCGAGACATCCTCGAAGGAAAACCGTCTATCACACCAAGAGACTTGACTCTCTCTGTCAAACAGTTAACATCATTTAAATATGCCCCGATAACATCTTGTGACGCGGAGAGAAGTTTTCACGTTACAAAAGTGTTTTGCGAGACAACAGGCAACATTTTACAGTTGAAAATTTGTGCAAAGTGTTGGTTGTGAACTGCAATTTAGCAGTTAATACTAGCAGTGGGACCACTTCTGCTTCAACATCTAAGGAATAAGGTAACTTTATTTATTAGTTATACTAACTCGTCTTGTCTACTGCAAAGGGTTATTGTTTTAATTAAGTAGTGCATATTTCTTGGCATATTTTTAAGTTTTTAAGAGCATATCTGCATGCATTATTTCAGGGTTTTTTAGGGCATGAACTTCCAAGCCCTATTAATGGCACACATTTACTATTCAGCCATCACTGCAACCATCTTCAACCAAGTAACCTGGCATTGCACCGGCTTGGGTGAGTGGTCCATCTATCCTAATGTCACCCCAGCATCACACCTCATAATCTGACAAAAGGAACCCAATCACCGTTAGGAGATAACAGTTCATGCAATGACCCCTGTGCAGAATTACAATTGAACAGTGGATATGTACACAGACCTCCTTGACGACCCAGGTGCTGGGGATGAAGCCTTTACCCAGTCACTGAGTGTAGGTGTGCACCTATCCCTCATACTAGAAACAAATGAGACTAAAACAAAAGCAAAAGGATAAACAAAACAGAAACTGATCACACACATTACGTGGGACTGCTACTTGGCATTGTGCATGCAAGGAGCAGTCATGTGAGGAAAGGTTTGAGTGACCTTGTCCATGATTTCAGGTTGCCGATGCAGGGAACATACCCTTGGCACATGTAGGCATACTGTTCCACTTTGCCAACTGAGTGCATATGCAACTGCTACAAACCTAGTAGAAACAAATGTAAAGTTATTATGGAGAACACAAGGTGTTCAATGCACTCTGCATAGTAGCAGGTGTGTAGTTAAACAGAGTAGTTTGTAACATGCATGTGCTGAAGGTGCTGCTATAAGTAGTTACTGTAAGAATGCATAAGGATAAACATGTATAGAGTAACAAGACTGAACATCTTGTAAATGAGTTCAGAGGTAATATTTTCAGCAGTGAAGGTAAATATTTACATGTAGGATATGTAAATTGAAGTTAGAGGTCAGACAAAATGGCATTTAGAAAGATATTGCAACAGCACAAAACACAGGGAACACATTTAAGAAAATCCATCAATACTGGATACAAATTCAAATGAGACATTTTACAGTGACTTGTGTGCTAGGATGGTCAGTGAAAATATTCCATTTAAAAATTATATAATTCACAGTTTCAAGACTATTTAAGTATAACAAGCAACATATTCCCAGCAAATCAACGTTACAGAAAAATTATTTCCCCATCTGTACCAGAATGTTCTACACAAAATTGAAAAAGGAGCAAATGACATCAAAATATTTGTTAGAATGGATGAAACAACAGAGTAACAGGGAGGTTCATCGTAAATGTAATTGTAGGAATACACCTAGCTCTCCAAGAAAAAAGTGTTTCATTAACACCTGAGATGATCACCACACGACAACTGTATCTTCTAATGCCATGGGTCTATTGTGGTCTAATGGTGTCAGGTATAATTATGTGCTTCTTTGAGTCTTTAGCTGTGCCCTATATGATAAAGGCAGGCGAGGACATACAAATAATGTCTGCTAAGTTGTTTCATTTAACTTGCTTAGCGTACTGATTCCATAAGGTAGCAGAAGTAATTCGGCCTTCTTACAGTGAAGTCAATAGCTTTATAGCTAATGCTAACAAAATTCTTTGGAAAGCTCCTTACCAAACACAAAAGTTCAAGGAATTCTCCTTCCACCAAGCTCCATAGTAACAAGATGGTAACCCCATAGTTGGTTGGATGCTGCCTTCTATTATGCCACACATTATGATGCAGTTGTGAAAGTGATCAATGCTTTAGATTCCAAAGAGTCATACAGAATACAAATTGCAAAGTCTCTAATTTCAGTGGATCTTTTGAGTGGCTTAAATTTCATAAAGAATAACTTTTGTTGCTTATCCAATGCCATAGCCTTGTTAGAAACATCTATACATGCCGACGGCTATAAGCATAGTGGAAGAAGTATGTATAACAATTGAGGAAATCAAAGTTGAGTGAGAGAGTGGAGTTTAGGGGACTGTCAATGAGTTCATTTGGACCCTCAAAGCAACAGAAATTAGGAAAAATGTGAATGACAAACTTCAGAATGTGTTGGAAAAAATACACTGGTTTTCCAACGTGCACTGTGCGAGATGTCTTACTGCAAGAAGTAACCAAGCCCCCCTGATCAAAAGGTGTAAGAAATATATCAGTGATATAGTGTATTACTTGTATGCACCTATTACCTTTTGCAATGTCGAAAGCTATATAGCTTTTGTGTAAGTGAGAGACAGAACGTTCACATTCAATAGCCTCCACACATACATTGTCTACTGCAATGAATAGACTATGTGTTATCTTCCTTTCATAGAAGTTTGAAAACAGTGTTGTTGTAATTAATTTAATTTAAAAGGTGAGTTAATTAATAACACTGAACACTTACAACTGTAAGTGTAAGTTGTTGTAAGTGTTGTTCAGTGTTATTAATTAACTCACCTTTTAAATTAAATTAGACTATGTATTATTCACTTGACATATGAGTATGTGTAAAAGGTAGTGTTCTATAACAAAATAAAACCATAACGGATGTCATATAGAGCATAGTATACACATTCTCTTGACATAACTGTATGAGCTCTGCAGGCACAAACCCATTGTTTATATTTGGACTCACTCTCTCTCCAACATACAGACAACAATACAAAGTAAGTTAACATCACAAAAAAGGTCACTGATCCACCCCTTAGTCATTAATATATATATGGCAGTCTGAAGGTGTACATGAATGACAAGGACATGAAAGGACTAGACAAGAAAACGCTAAGAGTAGTGAGAGGCATAACATGAAGCCAAATGGTACACAAGATACGAGAGGCTTCCTTACAATGATAGGTCACAAGGTAGAACCAACCCCATCCCAACTCTGCCTGTGTGCGGCCATGATGCAAAAAATAGGCTAAGCAACGACGAGCTCCAGCAGAGCAGTATTTGTAAGAAGAAACAACTTAGCAGAGAAAGCAAGAGAAGGAAGTTGAAAAGCCCCCACAACCGATATCTAGCTAACCAAATGGGGAGTCTAGCAGAAGTTTTGTTAATTCTACTGTTAAATTGCAAACAATATAAGCCTTAGCTGAGAAGAGGCACCAACAGTCTCTGATTGGAATCTATGTGCCTTAGGTCAGGTCCTGCTTTACTTGAGCTATTCAGAACTTGCTAGCTGTTCTCTGTCATATTTTTCCTGTTTATTATCTAGACTTAAGTCCCCCCTTGGAAGCTACCTTTAATTACTGCTATTGAGTGACCCACATACACTAAACAATGGTACTCCAATAAACCTCTGGTCTAAGTAGTAGCTTGTATATGCTTTCTTCAATTTATCTTCCTTCTTAACTGGATTGTTAGTTACAGCAAAGTATAATAAGACGACAGCTATAGAAATGACCTCACCAACTAAAACAAAATACATCATAACCAACCCAAACCACCAACTCGATTCTTGCAACCTTTAACCCAAGACCAATCCTTATGTTCCTTCCCTTTCCAAACCATAATCTCCTAAGCCAGCACCTCCAAAGAGAGGACACAACACATGCTCCTTAAGGCTTAGAAGGGAAAACAATGCAAACCTTATGCCAGTTTATGCAGTTAAGCATACAAGCCATGAAAATTTGCCACCTACTGACAGACTACTTCGACTGCACACATCCCTCTAAACACAAATATTGTGTATACTCAGCAAAAAATGGCAATGCCTGCTTTGAGGTGTTCTGCTCAAGCGATTACTGAATGTGGTAAGATATTAAGACCCACAACATATAGCATTAACTCATCCCCCCTCCTGAAGAGAGAACTGTTAGGTTTGAGCATTTGTGAACCTTTACAGCTTGCCTGTAAAATTACATAAGTGGAGGTATTTTTACAACTTCACAGCAATGGAGGCCTTTTCCGGCATTGTAGGCATATTTTAAGCCTTACCAGTTTTCATCATGTACTCCACAAAGCATTAAATTTTATTGTATTACATTTTAACTTGTAGATGATGAAAGACTTATCGCGAAATTAAAATTACAGCCCAAATGTTCCACCCTGATGTTTACAGTGCTAAGATAGGCCATTTCTTGTTTGCACTTCTATCTTCAATTACCTATTTGATCACCCTTCACTAGTTTGTAACATTTTTCTCTGACATGTATGGGAGCATAGGTCTTTTTAAGACTTCACAACTTTATGGCTTGTTGACGAAATAAGGCTTACAGGTTTTTACCATATATTTGACAAATCGTTAAATATTTGCATATACTATAATTTATCAATGACAAGAGACCTATTGCTAACTTAAGATTACAGCCCAAATGTACTGCACTAATTGTAATACAATGTTATCATGGTCCAAATTTTGTCTGTGCATTTATCCTTGATTACCAAAATGGTCTCCCTGCACTGGGTTGCGACGAAATGCATGGCATGCGGACTGTTTTATAGGACTTAAGCTTGATTTCACCACTAGTAAACTAGAGTAATATTCAGCAGAACTAATCAGCAGTAAATGGGCAGGGACATTCGGTAATGAAGCCATGAATGGTCGACTCAAATCCCTTGCCTTCCTCTTATTCTTGTTCTGTCTATGGAATAAAGGTTTCCAGATCATTGCAAACGTTTTTGTCAATAGTTTACATTATAAGCATTAAATATGGAGAAAAATCTCTGCATAGCCTAAGTTGTGTTCTTTTCTATTTAAAACCGTTTTAGCTATTCACAATGTGTAACAGCAGAAGACAACATTTTCGGGTATTCATGGTTTCCTATAAAATGGAAATACATTTTATTTTCAAATCAGACAAGAGTGTAAAATTTGCATTCTGATCACATCATTGTATGTAGATCTTAGGGTCAAGATGTGGAAGCCTTAGAGGCGAGAGAGTACGAATAGCAGTGCAGGAGAGTTCTCATTTCCAGATAGAACTTACCCATAAGCCCCTTTGATGCCCCCCAATATCCAGAAAAATGGACAGACAGTTTGGGAAGAAGGTTCTGTGGTGGGAAAGAAACAGTTGAATCTCCTCACAGCACATCCCCACATGTGCCACATACAACAGACCATTGTGCCAGGCCCTAAAACATCTGAAAGGATATTAGGACAGGAAGATACATACCAAAGTGAACAATAACAATGAACATTGGCTTAGCCAACAGTGATACTTACAGCAAAAAACATACCAAACGCTTCATAAACAGAACAGAAGCCAGAAAATGCAATATTCGCATACATGTAATACATAAGAATTAATAGGGTTTTACTTTAACAGCAGACAAGATGCTGGAAGGGAACTGCCAAAATGTCATCCTCATTGTGGTTGCTGTTGTTTTCTTTGTCAGCAGTATCAGTATCTAATTCATCGTCCCCAAGGCTTATGATTACATTTTTGATGATAATGTCCATGAAATTTAGTGGGCAAAATTTCCTTCTTCTTGCAAATGCTCAGCATGTGCAACTCGAGATTCCCAGTTCTGTGTGGTAACCCTGACAGATGCCTTGTTCATTAATCACCCAATATCCACAAGCCTAATGTGTTATTCAATTTTGCAGCTTCATCCTTTACTTTAGCCAAAATAAGCTTGATAGTGTTGCATTGACAGCGATAAGGGTAACTGAATAACCTTGTGGGCAATTTCTAATGCTGCTCCAGTTCATATTCCTTTTCCTGGCCTTTGTAAGGACTAATTCCTGTTAAAACTCGGTCTTTGTTTCTGTTGCATCCAAGGTAACAAGATGTGTACTTTGCCATTCCTGTATATCCAATGTTAGTGAACTGGTATTGCATAATTTTTCCATTGTCATAGAACGATAGCTGGCATTATCTATTATGACAATATGACCCTCTCCCAACACAGTGAAATCTATTAATAAGCCATTCTTTGAAGGTGTCTGCATTCCTGTTAAATATTTACAGATGCTCTTTAGCTGTTGTAGTTTCCAGTATCCTATTCTCCATTAGGCTTGAAAGATCGCTTAATGTTGCTCACAAGCCTCTTTATGAGGCTTCAGATCCTTTTACATACCACAAAAATCTGACATGAGAGCACCAGCTTTACTTTACTTCTCTTCCAAAGGGAGCCATGCTAAGGATTTTTATGCTCAAAAAAGCCCATCACACTCCACTGGGTTTGAACGTGCAACCATTTGCTTTCTGGTACAAAAATCTGCTTTTGAGGAACTTGCATGACATTTGATACTTCTTCCACCTTTGCCTATAGGTATTTTGTGTCCCTCACTTTCAGATGAATCTTACAATATATTCTTCCTAAATAATTTTGATTAATCAAGCTTTCAGCCCACCTGATGATGAGGCTGAAATCACCTGTGCTTTTAACATTGTTCATTGTGTGCAGAAATGTTAAGTCTTGCAGTAACAATTTCCGGCAGAAATTTGCGAACATCATTAGTTCACCTATACTTGAACTAGGGTTTACGTTAGTCGCTTTTGTTGCTCTTTTGCTACCCAAGGTCAAAGAATACAACAAACTTTATAACAGTGTTTGCAAAAATGTAATAACAATCTGCAATGATGGAGATATAAACAAACCCTTCAACAAGTAGTAACAATCTGTCACAGAATCAATCAATAAGCCGCTGGAACTCCCAGCTAGTGGAGCTCGTCTCTGATCTGGTCTCCATAGTTCACTCATTCTTGTCAAATTACACTGTGTATGTATGTGCTTTATAAGAAGTTATGGATATATTTGTTTTAACCTCTTCAGGGATATGGGCGTGAAATCACATCCATTTAAAATGACGGATGAGCGATATGGGCATGTATACACGTCCTGTGCGTTTAAGCATTTAACCCTTATCTAACTCAACTTATTTTAATTTTCCCTTTATGAAACATTTTAGTAAAGTCTATATACTTTACTGGCTTACCTTAATATGTTCGTTCTGCAGTGATTTACCTCAAAACAGGGATAAACACACAAGGGAACCTACATCTCCACATTCGCGAATTCCCTTCTTGCGGCACACGAAACACTTTCGAGATGGGCGGGACTTCTTTGCTGTTGGTGGTATCCTTTTAGGATAATGTTTTCCTTAAAGTCTGAGGGGTGCAGGGGTTTTGGATTTTCAACCCCCAACGTGGTATTGTTCAATTAGGCTGCGAGCTATTGATAGTCGGACGTCAAGGTAGGTCATTGTCCTGTGTGGGTTTAGAGCTCTCCAAATTACCAAACAATTGTATATGGTTATATCCAGTTGGTGCAAAAATACCTTTTTATACCACTTCTCACTTCAGCTACAAGGAGGAAAGTATATGTATGTATTTCAACAAAGAAAGAAACGGAGTCTACTAAGTTACGAAACTCGCGTAAGCAAAAGTTGCAATGTGCCTCTATTCTGATGACTCAAGAGACCATGCATACAGTAGTGCTTTATTACACAGTATGCTGACGCATAAGCCACACATACAATGGGTTGACTACTGTTTCTTTCCGAGAACTTATATTAGATGCGTTCGACAGAGCAAAGTTGACTTTTCACCACAGTGAAACAAAATAGTGCCATTTCAACGTTTTGTAAATACAACTCAACTTTGCTGATGACGTACATTTATACTGCATATAATGAGTTTTATACCAGTTTTTTGTTTCATTGAAATAACTTAATATTTACACAAAATACAGCTGTGTATACACGAAGCACTTTAAATGCCCTGCCCCGGATATTGGGTAGCAGTTCTCGGCTCGCGGACGTTTTAAATGGCCATCGCTCAAGAGGTTAGGGAAGTAGCAGAAGTACTGCTGTGTACAGTCTGTGAGATTTAACTTGTCGTGTCCCTCTTAGACAGAGAAAGGAATACTCGCCATCTCACTCTATGACAATGCAAGCAAAGCAGATACATCAGCCAAACATGCATCAGTGGCAGAGTGCTCGTCTGACTGTTCATTCCCTGATTCATTGTCAGAAATTTCAAACAAATTTTTGTTTTCACCTTCTGATTCTTCTAAATTTATGGATAATCTGTCTGTATTTCATAATATTTTTTTCCAGTAAAACATTCACTGTGTTGTACATGCTCATATAGCTCATACGCCACTGGCAACCTTCACTCAACATACAATGGAAGTGGGAGTTGCAAGCTTCAAATGGTCCAGAGTTTCCACAATTTGCGACAAAGAAGTGGTTGCTGTCCTACATATTTTCACTACCCTGTGCTAAACAAGGACTGTGTTAGACAAGGACAGTAGGAAATATGACAACTTAAACCTCTATAGGTATAATATGGAATTAAGGTTCGAGATTTCTTCCGGGCTTAAAAGCTGTGGTCTGCTGGAGTTTTGAGGTCCAGACGTTTTGTCTACTACTGTGGTGGACATCATCAGTGGCGTAGTCTGAGTCTTCTCGGTGAAGGTTCAGTTACAACAGAATCGTATATGACTGGAGGTACCGTATTTATATGTGGGCCACTCACAGAGGATTGGCTGGGCTTGAGCGGGAGGTGTGTGTTAGATGGGCTGGCCATTCTGGTTGCTGATTGGCTGGTATCTTCTTCATTGCCGATTGGTTTACGTGATTTGTTCTGCATTAGTGCTTCTTTTTTATGTTTGAGTATCGGATGCCAGGTTTTGTTCAATTTTTGAGTTTCTTCCTTCCTGTTAAAATTACTGGGGTGTTTGTAAATTTCTATGGCTTCACGTTGTAGTCTGGCATGGTAGTATGGCATAGATGAAAGAACAGTAGTCTCCTTATACTGAATTATGTGTTCGCCGTCAGCCCATATATCATCTTCTGCGACCGCTGACTTGTCTGTATGTCCCAGCCGGCAGCACCTCTTGTGTTCTGTAAGTTGGGTGGTACCTTTGTACACTGCACCGCAGGAACACGGAATCTGGTAAACACCGGCTGAAGCGAGCGGGTCCCTGGGATCTTTGGCCGACCGAAGCAAGGTATTAATCTGTCTGGTAGGTTTGAAGATAGTTCTGATGTTGTGGTGCTTGAGTAGGCATCCTATTCTATCCGTGACAGATTTGAAGTAAGGCAGAAAAGCAGTGCCTTTGCTCTTGGGTGGATCCCGTTCGAGGTTGTCAGGGCGAGGCCTAGGTGGGCGTATTGCTCTGCGAACTTCTTGTACCGTGTAACCATTTGAATACAAAGTCTGTTCCAGATGTCGGATGCCAACATGGATATCATTGTCTGCTCTGCTGATAAGGGCAATGCCACTGTTGTCCTGAACCAGCTTGATTACTAGAACAAGATCATGGAGCTTCTACAGCCTCATACTTACCGCAAACTTCAACGTGACCCTATAGCCCACATTTTACAGAAAACCAACAGTTTAATAAAAACGTCCATATCACCTGAAGATAATCGCCGCATCACTAGATCTGAAGCTCAACCTCCTAGACTCTACGGTCTGCCCAAGATACATAAGACAGGAGTACCACTACGACCTATTGTCAGCGGCATTGGGTCCCCTACCTACGCTGTTGCAAAGTATTTATCCGATTTGCTACAACCTCACATTGGCTCCACGAACACCTACATCAAGGACTCGCACCATTTCATTACAAAGCTACAGACCATCACACTGCGACCTCAGGATGTCCTTGTTAGCTTCGATGTCGTCTCTCTTCACTATGGTTCCCGTATATGATGCCATCACACTACTGAAAAATCTCTTTCCTGATGACATACTGGCACTATTTCGTCATGCGCTTACCACTACTTACTTCCAATGGAACCAGGCTTTCTTCGAACAGATTGACGGGGTTGCCATAGGCAGCCCACTCAGCCCAGTGCTTACTAATTTCTTTATGGAGTCCTTCAAGTCCCAGGCCCTAAGTTCTGCAACTCACAAACCGTCTGTATGGTATCGCTATGTGGATGACACTTTTGTCGTTTGGAGTCATGGGGAATCAGCCCTTGATGGTTTCCTACAGTATCTCAGCAGCACCAATCCACGTATTCAATTTACTATTGAGAAAGAAACAGATGGACAACTGGCCTTCTTAGATGTTCTGGTCAGCAAGAGAAAAGACGGGACTCTTGGACATACAGTCTTACTCCCTTATCAGCAGAGCTGACAATGATATCCGTGTTGGCTTCCGACATCTGGAACAGACTTTATATTCAAATGGTTACACGGCACAAGAAGTTCGCAGAGCAATACACCCACCTAGTCCGTGCCCTGCCAACCTCGAACGGGATCCACCCAACAGCAAAGGCACTGCTTTTCTGCCTTACTTCAAATCTGTCACGGATAGAATAGGATGCCTACTCAAGCGCCACAACATCAGAACTATCTTCAAACCTACCAGACAAATTAATACCTTGCTTCGGTTGGCCAAAGATCCCAGGAACCTGCTCGCCTCAGCCGGTGTTTACCAGATTCCGTGTTCCTGCAGTGCAGTGTACATAGGTACTACCCAACGCAGCATCAACACCCGACTTACAGAACACAGGAGGTGCTGCCGGCTGGGATATACATACAAGTCAGCGGTCGCAGAAGATGCTATATGGGCCGACGGCGAACACATAATTCAGTAGGAGACCACTGTTCTTTCATCTATGCCATACTACCATGCCAGACTATAACGTGAAGCCATAGAAATTTACAAACACCCCAATAATTTTAACAGGAAGGAAGAAACTCAAAAATTGAACAAAACCTGGCATCCGATACTCGAACATAAAAAAGAAGCACTAATGCAGAACAAATCATGTAAACCAATCAGCAATGAAGAAGCCAGCCAATCAGCAATCAGAACGGCCAGCCCATCTAACACACACCTCCCGCTCAAGCCCAGCCAATCCCCTGTGAGCGGCCCACATATAAATACGGCACCTCCAGTCATAAACTATTCTGTTGTAACTGAACCTTCACCGAGAAGACTCAGACTACGCCACCGATGATGTCCACCACAGGAGTGGACGAAACATCTGGACCTCAAAACTCCAGCAGAGTTCCAGAGGCTTTTAAGCCTGGAAGAAATCTCGAATCTTAATTCTAACTCCGGCCGTGAAAGCTTCCAACTACTCATAATATGGAATGTGTGGATCTATGTGTCTGAAAGTTTATTTTAAAAAATAATATAATTTCATTTAGCAGATTATTGTTGGCTTCAGTTCAATATAGACATTTTAGTTTTCAAATCCTCATTAATAGTATAATTCGTGAAAAGTGGACATTTTTATGCATACCAAACCATGACCTGATACCTAATTCTCAATTTTCTTACAGAGCAGCACACTAGCAACTGCTTGTTTTTAATTACGTAACCCCACATTATCAGGTATTTCTTCCAGACTGAAAAGCTATGGTCTGCATGAATTTCCTTTGTCCAATAATGCAGTAGACATCAGTGATGCTGTCAGTCTTCTTGATGAAGACTTGGTTACAAGTCTAGCCCACCACTGACGAGATCTGATGCAGTTGTGGAAGAAACATCTGAATGATAAAACTCCAGCAGACCACTTTTCAGATGGAAGATACTCCTAGTTACAATTCCGACTCCAACCATAAAAGCTTATGGCTACTTAAGACTGATCGCTGTTATTCACTGGTTTCTACACTGGAATGGATAGGCATGGGTATTTTCTTTGCATGCAGTAACCTAATACAGTTAAATAAGTCTTACATGCAATACGTGGTGCCCAAGAGTTTAATTTGATCACATAGGGGAGAACCAAAATATAGCTCATACAATTTCTTGCACTGTGAAGTTATTTGCTCGTGTGTTTCATGCATAAATGAGTCACATGTACAGCAGAAGTTGATTAGTACATCTTTGAGATGCAATAGAACATTTGATTTACAAGAAAACAAGGCACATAATTTCTAACTGCTCTCATACCTTTTATTTACCTCAGTATTTTGCATCCTCTACAAGACTGGCAATCTCGAGTTTAAGATACCCCTTACAATATACCTGTAATATTATACAGTAGAAGTCCAATATATCAAAATATAATAAATTCCTTTATATCACTAATAAAATTAACAGAGGAAAGAATACTTTCCTTTCTGATAAATAGACTGCCAATTTAGGCACATGTCTAGAAGTGAATGGCATGTTTAATAAATCACCTTTAAAACAGGATTAAAGAAAGCCCACTAATGCACTGCTTGCAACTTAACACAGGTAGCTTCAACAGTAAAAATGTATTTGCACGTAATTCAATGCGGGACAGAAAACAGATTTGACTGAACACTTTCATATGATGCCTTCAATTTAAATGGGCTCCCCCTCACGGCACTGTAAAAGCAGAGCACACCAGGGTTGCTAACAATTAAAAGTAAAATTATCATACCAGCCACTCAAATTATAGATTTGGATTCAAAATTATCGTACATCATAAAGCAAACGCTACAACAATAAAAATATCAGTATAATACTTATGAAAATATAAGAGTAATGATGTTGATTATATCCACTTACAAGATTGATGACCTCAACAAATATTATATTACAACTTTAGCATTTATGTTTCTTGCACTATTCATCTGAAAGTTCAGCTTCCTCAACCGTTGCAGCATTGCACAAATTTGTTGTTGAGATAAACCTTAACATCTCGGTGACTTGCAGATTAAGATCTACGACGTTCTTTCACAAGTTGAGACGACAAAATGAGTCCATTTACCATATCTAGTGCCAATCTGTTTCTAACTTTGGTTTTTATTAAACCCAGTTTAGAAAAAAAACTCTTTCACAAGAAGTGCTTCTGTAGGGCAAGGAAACCACTGATAATGCAAAGGCCGCTAGTTCTTTGAAATCAGTATTTCCACCAAGGTGATGTGTTTAACAGTACTCCAGAAACTGTCAGGTTCAGGCATGTTCTTTATTTCACACGGAATAGCATGTATTCCGAATTTTCTACATTGATCATCAATTTTCTGAACAGTGCCTTCTTCATTGAGATTATCAGACCTGGGCACACTGGCAATAAGAGGATAAAAGGTAGCAGGCTTAGTAGTTATGGGGTGGAGACAGACAATGAAGACAAAAGTGGTGTTATTTGTAATTAGTTTCACTTCGCTGGAGTGACAAACCAGTGAAAATGATATTTCGCCGATATCAAACTATCATACATTCAAATTATCGTACACCCCCATAATTATCGTACGGGTTGACAACCATCGTACAAACATTAAAATTATCGTATGCCCCCATAATTATCGTACGAGTTTGCAACCCTGGAGCACACAGTGCCCATCTGCCAACACTCCACTCCCCGTGCAGATGCCAGTAGCCATTCTTATTAACATTTAATGGGTGTCTATATTGCTTACCTTTCACTGTACTCCATGTGTCAAACTTAGGCTCATGTAGTGCACTTTTACGTATGTGTCAGTTTTATTGTTGCCCAGTAGCAACTATTTTGTGTGTTAATATATCCATTGATATGAAATCACACGTCACTTCAAGGTGCAAAACTATTCTAGGCTGGAGATCCCTGTCCTTTAAAGCTTGCACCTCTATTGTTTCATATGGTTACAATTTTAGCACTGTGCTATGCTGATCAACAAGTGACACCTACTTGCTGTGTTAACTTTGCAGAGATATTTGGGGTGATTGTTCTGATGAAGCATCGATATCAAGCTTTTCTTCTGTGAGAACGTGGCATTTTTGCTTTTCTTCCACCCCCCGCCCCAAATCTAATACTGTTCCTGTAGTGTTGAATTTGTGGAATACTTTATGCACTGTACATTTACTGGACAGATCAATGTCGGAAAACCTTTCCTTAAATGTTTTACGACACAGAGCAGGTGATTCCTACTTTATGAAATGACTACAAAGGAACATTCTTTAATTGATACTAAATCGCACAATGACTCAAGCAGATACAGTGATTTACAACCGATGAGCGACGCAACTAATGCTCCACTGCTTTGCCCGACCTCACACATGCTTCACAAAGTGTGAAACAGTTCTATATTAAATCCAGCTTAAGAAAGCTACTTAACATCAACACCGTTAATGTAAAAAAGACAGCAGTAACATTAAAAAATGGACCTATTCAGTTGTCTTCCTCGGAGAGCTTTGGTCAGGAACCAATCACAGCATTCTCTGTGGTCACGTGCTTACAGCTGCTACAAGGGTTTGTGCACTTCAAGTGGCTTTCTTATTTTGGCATAAGCATTTTGGCAAAGCATTATGTGGGTTTCTTATTTTTCTTATGCTGGCTGCACGGGGAATGGCATGTTGGCAGACAGGTACTGTGTGTCCCACCGTCACAGTACTGCAAGAGGTCAGCCCGTTCAAATTGTTGACATGGTGTTTCCTTAATAATTTTCTGTGGCTGAAAGGTGCTGAACCTGAGTAGGAAGGGGAGAGGACACAATAAAAGCTTGTTTTGGTAGCCCAAGTGAATTTCTGAAACAGTGCAAAACTTCTGGACAAGAAGTCATTTGTCAATTTAAGTATTACTGTTTTGATATCAGATGGTAAACAGCAGGTCTAATCTATCAAATTTCTGCAATGAAACAAATCCTATGCAATAATTACATAACTGGAAATAAATTGGCACTGATACAGCCATGAAAAAGAGGGGGATGGATTGCTGGATTGGTAGATTGGTGGATTGCTGGACTGATGGCTTGATTGATTAATCAACCGACTGATTCATTGCTTATTAGGGGCAGTTTGATAAAAATGCAGTCTCAATAGGAATAATAGGTAACCAGATCACAAATTCTAAAATAGTGAAGCAGGGGTGGACATTGTTAACTAAATATATGTTTGAGGTGTTAGGAAGCAAATATGTGATTTGGAAATAGGTGGCGAGAAGATTCATAACATAGCTTCATTGGATATGAGGTGCTTAGAATAGCAAGGGCGTATGCGCCAAAATACAATTTTTTTGTTTTTCTTGCAACATATAGTATGAAGCCTACTCTTTAATGCCCATTAAGTGTGAATGGTTGATACGCCCTGGATATGAACGAATTCTCCATTTGAATACAGCATGGTGTTAGACCTAACGCGCTTCAGCCGAATCTCGAGAATAGCAAAGGCGCACAAGCCAACCTGCCGGCCGGAGCCGGTCGCTACGCTATGACAGTTGCTCTTGAAGAGAATGTAGCAATAAATCACTTAAGAGAGGGCACTGTTTATTTTCAGGCTTTTATCCCTCATAAATGGTTATTCCTTAACCTTTCAAACATTTTTGTGGTTTTGTAAATAGTTTTTGCCTAGATGTACGGGGTATTTCTTTAGTTCAGTCTGTTGCTTTTAAACAAATCTGTGTTTAGTGGCTTGTAGCTCTCGGTTTAACTTCTGTTTAGCATTATGTTTCAAGAGTAGTTGTGTTGTTTACTAAAAATACCACTGAACAAACCTTTAGTGCATTTAGGGTAGTGATTTACTTTTATTACGCACTATGAGTGACACAGACTCGTCAAGTAAGTCGTCCCAAAAAACACTGCATGCAGAAAAACCAACAGAAAATGCATATGGCTAAGAAGAAGAGAAATACGCGTGAAGAACACGTAAGTTTAAAAACCAAACATGTAGTAAAGGCACGCACCAGAGGTAGAAGAATAGGCAGTGGTGGATGACGATATTTCACATTACTAACATACTCTGGTTCCTCACGGCACAGCACAGCGGTTAAACATCTTCAGTGATCTAACCATACCTTTTGTTAACTTACTTCTTTATATTCACTTTAGAAGTATTGTTTGTTAGCATTAGAACAAATATTTACCAATATTAGTTAAAGTATTGCTTGCAAAATGCTAATTTTAGACATAAACGTTTTGGTTATAACGCGTATGAAAGCATACGTTATCTAAATTATATTGTTGATGAAATTAACCTTCTGAAATCTTAAATATCTGTTAAATAACATTTTACATTCCTCATTAATAGTATTAATGCATTAGATTCACATCTGAGCAATTTTTCAGCCCTCTATACATGATTTTAACATGTACTGCATAGTAAAACTTTAATCGCATTTTTCTCAAAACTATCTTTTGGCGCATATGCCCTTGCTATTCTAAGGGCCTCATATGTACTGTGACATGGGACAAAGCAATTTTGGTGTAACGCCATTCATTCTTATTGTTCAGCTAAAACATGATTTGTGAGCTCTTGACCAAATCTACAGCTAGCATCAACTGCCAGATGCAGATCAGAAACCCTCTGGTGGTGACCAAAGTGTTCCTCTTTAATTATTTGAAAAACAAGTTGAGGTTTGAGAGGTAGAATTGGAACTGAAAAATTCAATGCCACAGCCAGGATTTGAGCCACAGACCTTCCGATTCATGTGCGGTTGCTCTAACATAGATCTACTGTGCCCAACTCTGTAGCGTGATGGTTAGCGTGTCTGCCTCACGTTCAAGAGGTCGCAAGTTCAAATCTCGCTTAGGGTAAGTAATCCGGATAAGGTTTTTTTCCGAGGTTTTCCCTTATCCTGAGAAGACGAATGTCGGGTAACTTAAAGCTCCATGGACCTCGGGTTCATTTGAGCATCATTTCACCCGTTTCCTTCATTCACCGTCCGATATAACATTACATTGGGAGGACGTTAATTTAAAAAAAAAGTTGATCTACTGTGACAACTTGCAGTGGTTAGATCAGCCGTGCGTGAAGCGGAAGTTCTGTTCAAATCCCGGCTGTGACACTGAATTTTTCAGTTCCGATTCTACCTCTCAAACATTGTCTACACCAGGCTTGTGTGCTTAAAAATATCAGCAGTAAGTTTGTTGGCATAAATAAATAGTAAGTTAAGGTTTTTCTCCCATGTGAGGTCAAAATTCATTCCATCAAATGTTTAATGAACACCATCTTTGATGTGATGGATTCCATTGCTTCCAAATATTTCTTAGTAGTAGGAAACTTTCTTCTATCTCATGGTTCCCCTGTCAAAAGTAATACACCAGTTTTTCAGTTCTTTGTTCATTTTCTGAAATGCTCTCTCAGCCTAACATACAAGTTTCGCCCTGCACACACACACACGCACCCACCCACACACGCACGCACACACATACACAACACACACACAACACACACACACACACACACACACACACACACACACACACACACACACACTCTTTACAATTTATGGAGTAAATGGCTTTTTTTCTAGATGGATGTTTTTCTGTTCTAAAGGATTTTAACAGTTTTTAATTCTGTGGTCTTGTGGTGCAAATGTTATACTGTCTGAAAACCTTTTGGAAAAAGCTTGGGGATGAAATAATGTTTGTATTGGTGCTTTCTGGAGAAAGTGTAGTTATCTACTTGCATCTTTGGAATCTTCATAAATGCTTCCTTCTTGACCAATCCCTCACTGAAGCCATTACATTCTGCAGCATGAACTATTTTATTGTATTTTTTATATTATTTTATTAACTGGATATTTAAAAGTGTGTGTTTACTACTTATGACTGTGTATTTGTGTTCCCTGGAATTGTATCCATCTGCTTTGATGCAATTCTCTGTGTACATTTCATTCTTTATCCTCAATTCCAATTTTTTTAGTTTCTCACTATCTTTAGGCTTAGGAATGGGAAGTGTTGTGCAACAGCTTGTAAAACATGATCAAAATAAGCACCAAGAACAAGTGGAGCTTATGAGTGTTTGACATAAAATTACTTTGTTCATTTTGTACTTCACTCTATGGAAGTCCAATTAATGTTTCATCTACGAGATATTTTTACTACTACAGACTAAACATAGAAAGCTGTTTTAAAGTCAGAGAGAAATTGAAAAACAAATGAATCCTTGTGTTCCACATAGTGTGCCAAGTTATATTCACACATATAATGCATAATCAGCAAACATAAATACTGCCATAGAGATGTAGATATCTAAAAGTGAATGATCTCAAATGCAGTGTTCAGAAATGTTGTTGTTAGCTAATGTTGTTGTTGTTAGCTAATGCTGGATTTCTGACAATGAAGTCATTAATCCTCTTGCTCTCCAATATTTTTCACAATAATATTGAAGAGAGCAATAGCAGTAATGGTAACCGGTTTTTAGAGAGCATCATATTTTTATGTTTTGGCGGTCACATCGCTCTCTCACAACCCCCAGAATGTCTGGGGGACCACACCTGTCGTTGGTTTACGGGTCTCACCGACCTGACCGGGAGAATTATCAAAATAAATTCACCGACCATATCCTCTGATTACCAATCAGAGGACGTATTACATGCCATGACAGGTCAGCATGTTGGGGTTAAGATTTTATAGAGAAATTAGAGAAATGGAGAGGTTGGAAAAATAAAGACTCCCTAGCCCTCGGGAACCCTAATAGCATCGGGGTCGGAAGAGAACAAGAGATGACCAAGGTAAGGTCAGATAGAAAAGTCACAGTGAGGACCAAAACACCAGTAAGTAGAAGTAATGTTCTGCTCAGCTTGGGTACCTTGTGGTCACTGTTCACATATCCCCTAGACGGAGACCCCTGAGGCCTCAAAGCTAATGTATGTTTTGTTTATTTACTTACATAGAAGAAAAATATGCAATTATTTTGCAAATCACATGCATAGTGAGCAGGAGCTCCATCCTGTTGAAATATAGTTTTAAAGAGTTGGTCTTCCCATAGCATTAAATGTATAGTTTTTTAACTCCAATGGATATTTTAGGACCTTTTATTGATTGATTTGATGGTTTGTTTACTCCTTGAACTTTAACAAGTAGGTTCCACAGGCATCAGGTTCCAGGCACTGCCTTTTAATTCCTTAGGGGAATAAAGGGGTGTAAATAGAACAAGAAAGCAAAGAAGCACTAAGTTAAATCGCTGAAGACTTTCGTAATTTTTAACTTTTTTTAGTAACAACCACTCTACAATCCACGTTTCTACTCTATGTAGGGTAAGAAATAATCTTAAAGAAAACTTCGACTCCGGCTGGAAGTCGACTCAGACTTCCGTATGAACAGCCAGCTTGCTGACTAGTAGGTCACGGTTATAGTCTAAATATGGGATGTCCAACCTTCTCTCTTTGGAGAACCTTACGTAATTAACGGCTGTTTCCCCACCTCCTACCAAATGTCCCACAAAACAAAGTTGGAATTTACTTCCGTGTTTCCTAGAAGGTGAATGTTTGCTTCCAATCTGATGTCAGTTTTGGGATTTAGATATATTTGCCAACAGTTCCTTCAAATTGAACTATATTAAAAGTCTGTATTACAATAGGCTACGCGGCGATCACTTGGTAGATCTTCTAAGGCTATACACTTCGACTTTGTCGCCAAATAGTGATAGACTTCAGTATCAAAGAAGTCATAAATGAACAGATGTTTATCGCATAAGATTTGAAAGTGCTTTCGTAAATCCAACGCAAGGAACATATAATAAAATCACCACATAAGTGGAAGGAGCTAAATCCAACCTCCTCTCTTTTGCAAATGTTGAACATTGCTGTTCTAAATGCTTATTGGACATCTACCTTTGTCTAATCTGTATTCACACCTTTTTACTAACCTTTAATCACTTATAAAGTTGTCCAGAAATCTATTTGAACTTTTATCCCTTTACAGGCAATTATTCGCCGCCGATCTGACAGAACGCAAAGTGATATTTTAATTTATATCTGGATCGGTATTGGCAGTACTGCATTTACCTTCCCGCTATTCAAGATAGTGTCACATGTTGCTATTGTTAACTTCGTTTGTTGCAACAACATTTTTGACCTCACAGATCGCCCGACTAAAGAGGTAAGTTTTGTATAATTTCATAGTTTGCTCATTTACAATGTTTTCTTGAGTAATTCCTGACAATTTTAAGTCATTTTCACACACCCTATCTACTTGTAATTTGTAATTTTCATAACGAAAATTAGCTGTAGAAAATATATCAATTTGCCATTATGTTCAGCAACATTTAGATTTTGTTTTTGCTGATTTTATTCCTAATCCACTCAATTATGTAATTTATGAGTGAATAATCTTTAAACGGAATTGTTAAACTAGTATTGCTTGGTAAATAATTCAGACTGAAATGCCGAAAGTTCAGCTTTGATTTTAAATTTCGCTGGATAAAGTCATTTTGGTATATTTTTAATGTTCCAAAGATTTTTTCTTTGGTTTCATTGCACGTTTTATTTTCTAATTTCTTTATTATTTTTTTCTCTTTTGTTCTTCATAGTTTGTGGCAAGCCTCTGGTTCCCAAAGTCGTGGGTACGAATCCGGTGAATGCTAACAAATGTTAGTGATTAAAAGTATAGCCATTTTTTGTTTCTAAAGCTACTGTGTAAATAATGGTTAGCTTTTGACTGTGGAATTCATTGGATGGGAACAGAGGCGTCAAATTTGTTTACTTACATTTCTTGAAATATTTTAATATCTTTACACATACTCACGTGCACAAATCTTGTCAGAAACTTTGTGTTACAAATTTCACTAACTCAAGTTCTTTGGCACTCATAAGATTCTTGTTAAAATTGTTGACGAAAGTGCTTCCTAAAACTTCTGCATCAGCTTACACAAATTCCTTTTTTTTAGATTGGCAATTAGATGTATGTATGCGCTTGAATGAAGCACATCAGTCCCATTTTAAAACCGGTATATTCAAAATTACAGAGAATTGTGCACTTATTGGCTGGCCAAACATATAAACAATTGCACACAAATTTTGTTTAAACATATTGCAGTGGAGCGTAAATTCACATTATAACCTATGCTTTCCTAGAGGTTTAGCAATTTGTAGTATCACATTGTTAAATTCAATACAGCATAATGGTCAACTTATTACATAGGCTTCGGCGGCCGGTGTCCATACTAACTAGGTCTTCCGGAGAAGGCCGCGTCTTGGCCGCCCCCGCTGCCGCCAATGCTTCGCCCTACCATGTAGGGCTTCTTCAGGGCTACTCCTCTTCTTGACAGCACCACAGGAACTGTCATAGTACATAGTAGGGCGAAACACCGGCAACAACAGCAGCAACCAAAACACGGCCTTTCCCAGAAGACCTATAATCTTCGCAAAAGTTAAAGGCATATAATATTGAATATTCAAAATATTCAACAACTTAAAACTAAAGATTATTATATTATTATGCTGTTCATAGACAAATGGGCAGACAGATAGACATGCTGATATTGTTTAAAAATTCATTTTTGGATTCATAGATGTCAAAGCACATATTTTTGGTGAAATACTGATATCAAATTTTTGGGCGGTACATACTACTTCCCCTATTATAAGTAGGTGCTAGAAAAAATAAGATTTACAAATACCACTAAAACTAAACCCCAGTGCAGCAGCCCATTAAGGACAAAGGTTTGCTACCCAGCTGTTGCATCCTCCACCTCTGCTCACTACAGGCATCATTGGTGGGGTGCAGTACTGGAGGGTGGTACATGGTCAGCGTCCCAAGCCCTCACGCTCAGTTATGCAGCCTTCTCGACCTGACAAATACCACTACTATTAAGCATTGGAGGAAGTATTCATAGACTCAGAAATTAACATAGGGATTAGACCACCTCCATAGTGCATGAGTAGCGCACTTGCCTCTGGTGTGTAGGACCTGTGTTCAATACCTGGTACTGGCATGGGAATTTTTCCCTACTGAGAGATCTGGTCCGGGGTGCACTCAGCATCCTGATGCCAACTGGGACTCCATTCTGGCCACCAGGAGCCGAAATGAAGACAATATGCCTAGATCCCATTCCTTGTTGGACCTTACAAGCAGGTCAAGGATCACTGATGGAATCTAGATCTCTACCAGGGGAGCGTAAAATGCCAGCATAGGCAGGTCACCAGCAAGGCAAAAAAACAACACAGGGATTTATTAAGATTGCTCCATTACAAAATGAAACAGATTATACAAATAGCAATTACTTTCTTACTTATGTGTTAACTATAGGTCACAGCATACTAAATGAATGAGCAATAAATTAGGTTACTGAATACTGACCAAAGCTACAAACACTGGGAATGAGAAAACAAACCTCAAAATTAAGATAAGCTATAATCAAAACTCAGCACATTCTTTTACATTCTCCAGAATTTAATCTGCAGGTAGAGCTTCAATGAAGATGCCTTAGTGTGACCTGTTGTTTTTATTAACTCTTGCTCCTCTGTTCCAATCTGAATCATGTTTGATGCTGCTGTCAAAATGGAAGACATACAGCCTATTGATCACTGCATTCTATTAGAGTTTAGTAACAAGCTGGCAATTTATCCAATGACACTGCAGCTTGCAAGCATACTGTAATATAAAGGACTGTCACTGTTCAATATCTGAATGTTATTGGTCAATATCATGTACATCACATACAAATCAAAGGGTCAGTGTAAAAAAAGTTACCTTACCAACAAGAACTGCTTCAGCATAGCAAGATTGAGAAAATTTTCTACTGAGTGTCATTCAGAAGTGAATATATGATGGCAGCACCTCTCATAAAAATTTGTTTCATGAAAAGATGATCAACTGAACTATCACCAATGATACACACCAGAAAAGATTTTCCTGTCTGGTGGATTGGGGTGTGAGTAATGTTTGAGAGGAACCAATTGGGCCACTACTTCAAATCACAGCAAGGGAGAATTACGACACCATACAAACAGGAAATAAGTTCCTCATATAAAACAAAAGATTTGTGAGGAACTGGGCTAAAGGCAAAGCTTTTAGTTTGTAAAAATTGCTGAAGAAAATTTGGTATCTGTAAAAATAATTTGAGGTTAAAAGTAAGTTCAGGATTCACATGCAGCAGGAAATACAGAACACTGTGTAGGATTATACTTACAGTAATGTTATCAAGATTCAGATGCTTCGCATGCCCTTGGATTTGGATCTCTGCACATAATTCCCGAACTTTCTTCTTATTTTTATGAAGCTGAGTGCTGCTCATTCCACAATATTCCAGAGCATCATGATGGCTCGCATCTGACTCCAACAGATTAAGCATCAACTCTAGACTATCACGGTCAAGATCCATATTCAATCGATCTTGACTTAGAACAAACATTACTGTCGCAGTGCATAATGCAAGACTCTGAAAATTGAAAAGATTTACAGGATTTAGAATATGAAAGAAGTCAAAACATGGAACTCTATGCACAATGCTTGGTATACATTTCAGAGTATGGATGCAATGTAAAAAGATGCAGATTTATTTTCATAGAAAAGCCTGAATGCACCATTTGAAGCTGCAGTATTCCAAAATTGACACCTGGCTGATATTCAGCCTGACTTGTTTCCTTCAGTAACTACTGATACAGGTTGTTCATTTAATATTTAATTTTTACATTAACCATACACTATGTATATTAATTTCTGAGAAATTATAAAAATTTAGAACAAAGGGAACTCCACAAAACTACATTACTGCTTCCAAACAGATATGCTTATTGACTTGAAGTAGAAATTGCCATACTACCACTCTTGTTGCTCCAGATATAACTGCTAGTCTCTTATTTCCAAAAAACCAACCTCTGCTATACACATTATCAATATTATCATAATAACCAAGAGCTAGTTGTACAAACTTGGAATAAACTTCTGTTAGACATTACTCCATGGTCAGGTGCAACTGTGTTGTATGGGGTGGGCCAAAAGTTGCGATCGGATATTTTCTCAGTTTGTGTAGCAATAATAAACTTTCAGTGACGTAAAAACATTATTCATTTATTGATTGCTGCACTAATAAGGAATGAAAATATGAAAAGATAAAAGATAATTGGGCCAGTCAGCGTGGTGGCCCTGTATGGGTGATAACCCTCATGTTTCATTCGACATTCTTGGGATCTGCATTTCCACCAATCGTTTCGTTGTTGATTTCTTCACTGAACACTGCAGTGATTCAGACAGAAGATAACTAACATCATCATCGCAATATTTTTTTAGGTCTTCCACTGCATTTTGCATCCAACACAGAGCCTGCTGAGAAAGTCTTCTTAACCAGCTTTCGGAGATTAGCTTCACTGGGAGCTGCTTTATTGGAATGAGGAAAGAAATTTTCTCTGATTTCTTCATATGTTTTGCCAGTTCATTGTTTTTCATGAACCCACACAATAACGATATGTTCTTCAATCGTATATTTGCTTGTATCAGCCATTGCTTACAACAGAAACAGCATTTCACATTGACATCAACTAATAACAAGTGAAAAATCTGGCTAGTCGCTATAACAAAACAATGCCCTCGCTCTATCCAAAAATTGACAAACTAATGCACCAAAAGGCATATGAAGGCAAAAAATATCCCTCTCAATCTATGAATAGTTTTTAATTAGTTTTTGGTTTTGGAAAGTGAGTTATTTCAACATAAACATTAGCCGATCGCGACTTTTAGCCCACCCCAATACAATAAGATAATGATGGTTTACTCAACAATTCCATGTGGGGATAAGCCATTATTCCAAGAATGGAGCATAAAAAGAAAAATGAACACAAAGCAATGAGATCCCAGTCGAGAAAAGATATCACGCCATGATGATTTGATGCTTATCTACCACACATGAAAGACAGAGGGATAAATAAAATTGCTATTTAAAACAGAAAAAAAACCTATCTAGAATATTATTGGCAAAATACATCTAGGTTTATGGAAACAGTACAGTTAAATACTATCCAAAATAAACAGAAAACACAGTAAAGCAATTCACTACCGTAATGCATAGCAATGTATAGTGATAGCAATTCATTATCACCACACATAGAGATGTAAAGGGTGAGGTTAAGTTATTAGTAGTTAAGTTATTACTAGGCTTATTACTAATTACTTATTACTAATAGTAAGTTATTACTAGGCTTAGTAGTCCAGTTACATTAAAGAGGAATTA
Organism: Tenodera sinensis; assembly: GCA_030765045.1. Lineage (NCBI taxonomy): Eukaryota > Metazoa > Arthropoda > Insecta > Mantodea > Mantidae > Tenodera > Tenodera sinensis. Next base: position 483,972 of record JAUKNM010000120.1, read on the forward strand.
AGTTATCGGCATCCGTAGTGCATGTGACAGCACAATGTGGGGAACCGGTTCTGTCTGTCTGCTGTACACACAAAACGTACACCACTTCATTCTATTGGTAGCTCACCTACTAAGCTTAGTTATTACCAGACATCGGATTTATATGCAAATGCATGTTTTTTCTGTTTTTATATATGATATGGAAACAAAGTTCGGAGTACATATGAAGTTCACCTCTTTCCGAATGTAAAGTTTTATGGTGCATATATTTGCATATTTAAGGGATAGTTGTATATTTCATGATTATGGCATTTTTGTGCATATATCAAACGTTTTTACAGTATTGACTACTATTTTATAAATTAATAATTTAAATACTTTCTAATTTGTATAATATAAGTAACATACCGTTCTCATAGAAGCAAGGCAACCCATATTGAGCTTCTCCGTACAATCGAGGCAACTCATATCGCGCCTCTTGTGTGTATATGACTCAGCTTCACGTGATACGAGTAGATGTTTGCAGGATTCACCGTCGGGGACTTTCCGAATTGCTATCAGCACCAGAAGATAGTTTCATTCTGCTGTTAATTAGCGGTTTGTCATTTGTCCCAAGTGCAAGTTGTAATGCCAAAATTCAGAAGTACAAAATGTGAAGTTTTAAAACAGTAGGTTAAGGACCAGGGTTGCCAACTCGTACGATAATTATGGGGGCATACAATAATTTTAATGTATGTACAATGGTTGTCAACCCGTACGATAATTATGGGGATGTACAATAATTTGAATGTATGATAGTTCGATATCGGCGAAATATCATTTTCACTGGTTTGTCACTCCAGCGAAGTGAAACTAATTACAAATAACACCACTTTTGTCCTCATTGTCTGTCCCCACCCCATAGCTACTAAGCCTGCTACCCTTTATCCTCTTATTGCCAGGGTGTCCAGGTCTGATAATCTCAATGAAGAAGGCACTGCTCAGAAAATTGACGATCAATGTAGATCAATGTTTTTTTTCTAAACTGGGTTTAATAAAAACCAAAGTTAGAAACAGATTGGTACTAGATACGGTAAATGAACTCATTTTGTCGTCTCAACTTATGAAAGAAGGTGGTAGATCTTAAAATCTGCAAGTCACCGACAAGATGTTAAGGTTTACCTCAACAACAAATTTGTGCAATGCTGCAACGGTTGAGAAAGCTCAACTTTCAGATGAATAGTGCGAGAAACATAAGTGTTAAAGTTGTAATTTAATATTTGTTGAGGTCATCAATGTTGTAAGTGGATATAATAAACGTCATTACTCTTATATTTTCATAAGTATTATACTGATATTTTTATTGTTGTAGCGTTTGCTTTATGATGTACGATAATTTTGAATCCAAATCTATAATTTTGAGTGGCTGGTATGATAATTTTACTTTTAAATGTTGGCAACCCTGTTAAGGACTATCACTTGGATTACACTACAGATGGAAAAGTAGTTTTTTGTAAAGTGTGTAAAAAACAAATTGCATGTGTAAAAACGCTTCAGCTAAGCCAACATTCAACAACGAATCAACATCTTGCAGCTAAAAAGAAACTTCCTTGAAGCAAATGCTATTGACACAACAAAAACCCTCTTATCTAATTTGAGAAACAAATTTTGCAGTGATTTATGCCACGTGCTAATCGCAGCAAATATCCCATGGAATTCACTTAGCAATCACACGTTCCGGAATTTCTTAGATAAATATTGTAATCATACCATTTCAAACGAATCAACCCTCAGGAAAAAGCTATCTAGAAGACTGTTACCATACAGCACTTAAAGAAATCCAAGATGATTTGAAAGATTGTCATGTAGGGTGTGGTGAACAAAACTACTGACTTCTATGGACGTCATGTGGCGAATTTTCTAGTAGGTAAACTCAGTGAAGACGAGCCGGGAAAGCCATATTTGATTGCTTCTAGGGTGTTAGAGAAAACTAATAATTCCACCATTGCTCGCTTTGTCAACAATGTTTTAAGAATATTATGGTCAGAAGCACGTAATGAATATAAATTTCGGGTTTTGCTTTCAGATTCTGCAGCCTATATGCTGCGAGCGGCTTCAGGTCTGAAAGTATTTTATCCCCATTTAATCCACGTTACATGTATTGTACATGGGCTTCAAAGGGTAGCAGAAGTCATACGCGAGCTGTTTCCTGAAGTAAATACCTTAATTATTATTTATTTATGCCAACACTACTGCTAATCTCTGATGTGAGATTCCCTTCTGATCTAACAGGGAAAAAGTACGAATCAGCTGGGGAATTTAATGTCGTACTGGCAAGTTGGCCATGGTAGCTTAGTGGTTAAAGCAGCCGCTCGATAAGCGGAAGATCCGTGGTTCACATCCCAGCTATGACATTACATTTTTCAGTCCTGATTCCACCTCTTAAATACCTTAATTTCTACTAAGAAGAAAGTATTTGTAAAAGCCTGAGGCTGAGTAGCTGCTTATAGAGAACAGCTCCCGGAACATCCTCTACCCCCAGAATCAATTCTTACCCACTGGGGTACGTGGATAAACGCTGCTCTCTTTTATGCTGACAATTTCAGTGCAGTTAAAGAAATTGTCTGCAGTCTAAATCCAAATGACACTTTGGCAATTCAATATTCACAGGACATTTTCAGAAACGAAACATTGCAGAGAGACTTAGCTTTTATAAAGGCGCATTTCAAAATTATACCTCAAGTAACAAAAAACTAGAAACACGTGGTTTGTCCCTTCAGGCATCTGTATCAATCTTTGAGGAAGTGAGGAGTGAACTTCAGTGTGCCCCTTCAAAATATGAGGAAATATTGAGTGCAAAACTATTACAAAGAAATCCCGATTTAAATATTTTATGCTCTGTTAGCAAATATCTCCAAGGTGACAGCGGGGAACTTACAGGGGAAATTCATCCAGAGCTTGTTAGTGCTTATTGTCCAGTCACGTCTGTGGATGTTGAGAGGTCCTTCTCTGCATACAAACTCATTATCTGATAAACGTCATAAATTTATTCATGAAAATTTGGAAAAAATGATTGTGTACTGGAAATCAAATTATAACCTCCAGGATGGCGTGATATAAGGAAGAAGGTTCAATGTGAGTAAATGTATCAAATTATTTATGTATATATGTAGTGTATATTAGCATTTTAGAGCATATTTTAGTGCATATTTTAAAGATTTGTACAGCATAAATGCATGCATATTTTAAATGTTTTTAGTGCATATAAATCCGATGTCTAGTTATTACCAATGAACCACAAAGGTCTGGTTACTTCATAAGGAATAAAAACATCATTCAAAATGTAACATAGCCGCACCTATGATATTGGCGACATACTGTAGGATATTCCATATTCAATGTCTGGACGATATGTGTTAAGTTTATCAATGGTGAAGTTAATGGCTAGGGCTAGGAAGTTCATGCATTTGCATGTTTTTTTCATAGGGGTTAATTTTCAGTTATTTGGACATGATTTTATAGTGCATATAATAGCATATTTTCTTGATTTTTGATAAATGCATTTTATTTCAATATTATAGCCCCTATATTGCATATTTTAATGACTTCTATGGTTTTTTATTATTCTTTTCCATCTGGATAATATTTTTCATATTGGCAATATTGCACATGATGATACAACTCACGAAGATTTCAATATTATAGCCCCTATATTGCATATTTTAATTATTTTTATGGTTTTTTATTATTTTTTCCATCTGTATAATATTTTTCACATTGGTAGTATTGCACATGGTGATGCAACTTGCGAGGTGGAGATAACTAATGCTGAGTCATGTTGTCATGCAGTGAATCCCCTGTTTCCATCCTTTCATTATGTGTATGTTCGTAGAAAACAATCAGTGCGTTATCTGAGAGGTTTGTAGTAGCAAAGATAAAGTGCAGGTCAACGTTTTGAGCAGCACGATTATAGCAACGCTTGCCTGCCCACCAGTAGTTGTGTTGTGGTCTTCAAACGTAAGAGTGTTGTGAACTGGTTCCCACCAAATTAAATTAGCCGTATAAAATGTTAAAAAGCTCTTCAAATGTCGAAAATAAAACCAACTTTGAGTGCTAGATTAATTAATTTAAAGAAAGAGTTTTCGGGTGATTTAATATCTACAGATAATGGGGCTCTGTTTTATGGAGCGTGAGAGAAAAATGTAGGGAGTGAGAAAAGATTTCAAATAGTTCAGCACATAAACACAGCAAAACATAAGGAGAATTTAATCAGAAAACTCGCAAACAAAGAACGTGTTAAAAAACAGCTCGTAGAGTTAATTAAGGAAAATGAAGCTATTAACAGTGAAGCAACAAGATTCTAAAGTAAGAACAAATTAGAAACTAAAAACTTCAGTTATCTTAGTAATGTTGCAAGTTCTTTTTGCAAAACTTGCAACATTACTAAGATAAGTGAAGTTTTTAGTTTCCAATTTGTTCTTACTTTAGAAGCTAGTAGAGTGTTTAGGAAGTAAGTGAATTTTCCTATGACTTGTGTCCAGCATTTTTAGCTGCTGAGTTTCCCTTGTTCAAAATTATTAATATGACATTTAAAAACTTTCTTGCCAAGTACACTCGACAACATGTGCCTGAAGAAGGTAAACTGTGTAAGACTTATGTAGGACATTGGTACAATAACGTATTGTCAAATATACAAAATAAATTAGAAGATCAGTTTGTGTGGTTGTCTGTTGATGAAACCCCTGATTCTGAGCGCCGTTCTATTGCTAATATAATCGTGGGTGCTTTGAATAATGAACAAAAGACTAACCTTTTCTTCTTAATGTGTGCGAATTGTTGGCCCCTAACAATGTAACTGTGACCCAGTTTGTGATGGACACTTTGAAATTATTATGGCCATGTGGAATCAAATACTTATACTACTTATACTGTAGTAATAATACTAAGTCCTTATATGGTAAAATCAGGACAAACTCTGAAAGGTATTTTTCCTAACTTAATTCATATAACTTGTTTGGCACACGCTCTTCATCGCATTTCTGAGACAATACATGATTCTTTCCCGTTGGTAGATAGATTTGTGCCCAGTACAAAGAAAATTTTTGTTAAATCTCCTAAAAGAGTTAAGTTGTTTAGATCAAGAGGCACCTAATATCTGAGTTCCTCCTGCACCAGTGTTAACTAGATGGGGAACATGGGTCGATGCAGTTTTATATTATGCTGAGCACATAGAAATAGTCGAAGAGGTCGTTAATTCATTGAACTCGAAAGATGCTTCATCAAAATATTCTATCAGGCACTGGGTTAAAAGAGGATCTTAGTTTCATATCTGCCCATTTTTCTTTCTTACCAACAGCCATAACGGCATTAGAAGCTGTAGGATCTCCTTTGCATGAATCACTTACTGCCTTTGAAAAAACAATATGTGATCTAAGTTTGGTTCCTGGTAGCAGAGGATAAAAAGTGAAAGAGAAAGTGAATTATGTAATTTCAAAAACTTTTTATTATTAACAGATGTGCGATATTCGAGACATCCTCGAAAGAAAACCATCTGTCACACCAAGAGACTTGACTGTCTCTGTGAAACAGTTAACATCATTTAAATATGCCCCGATAACATCTTGTTACGTGGAGAGATTTTTCATGTTACAAAAGTGTTTTGTGAGACAACATACAATGTTTTACAGTTGAAAATTTGTGCAAAGTGTTGGTTGTGAACTGCAATTTAGCAGTTAATACTAGCAGCGGGACCACTTCTGCTTAACCTCTAAGGAATAAGGTAATTTTATTTATTATTTATACTAACTCATCTACTGCAAAGGGACATCAATCGTTTTAATTAAATAGTGCATATTTCTTGGCATATTTTCAAGTTTTTAAGAGCATATTTGCATGAATATTTCAGTGTTTTTTAGGGCATGAACTTACGAGCCCTATTAATGACACAACAGGCTGGGCAATGTTGGGAAGTGCCAGTGATAACCGACATTAATAGAGGCCTTCATATCCCCATAGCTATTCTGAGATTAAGTTTAAATTATTTGAGAACAAATTCATAATTTTTGCAGGTTTACAATGTTGGTTTAGTCTAAACAAGTAGACATGAACTGACTTTTGTTACTGTCACTTGTCTGTGTATGACATGAAGTTGCTGAATGACACTACAAACAAGTTTTGATCAATAGAGAACATGATCAGTAAAAAATAATGCTCTCACTGTCACTGTTTTGATTGAGAATTTCTGTCCTATTAAGTATTGCCATCAGCACAATGTGAACTTAATGGGAATGGTTTCCCAATAGCCTATTTGTATGTAGCATTCTAGTACTTCTGTTGGTTAATAACACCTGCTTAGCAAAATGTTAAGGTACTTAATCTCAGTGCAACAATTAAATTATATCTTAAGTTGATAGTAATGTCAGCAATGGATAAAATGTAATTTTCAATGCAATGACATAAGCCAAGTTAAGTGCATTGGCCATTTTACATTTTAAGCATAGGAAACGAAAGATAATATACGCTCATGTAATATCAGCACAAGATACATCTTTGCACAAAAGGTAAGATTATATATTCCCATACTCTATCTAAAAAGCCATAGCATTTGTGCTTTTATTTTGTACAACATAGTTGTAAAGCCATAATTTTTAATTTGAGCATGCCTGCCAGTATTCATAATCATTTCACAGTAATGTCAACATTTCATACAAGAAATAATTTAGCAGCAGCAGCAGATTGTGAAAACAGTGTATATTGCTACACAAGTTTCAACAAAACAAAGCAGTGATTATGAATCAACCTGGCCAAGAATAACTTGCAATATAACCAACATTAGCTTTAAATCTGCAAACAGTGCAAGGAATAAAACTTCATCACACAACTGATCACCAGATTTATACTACTGATAGGGTATTCCAAAATTGACTATTCCAAAATGTATTCAGAGTTTGTACATTCAGCCCTAAAATGCATACGTAACTACCTAGCTCATGAAAATAGTCAAGCACGATTTTCATTATTAATCCACTATTCTCACATCGAATTGATTCACTAATAGTGTCTGCTGACAGGGATATGTTATCAGAATCATTCCACTCGAAACAAGAATGTATACGCTCAAGTGCTGCTTGGCTCACTATGTCCCTATGGCCTACTAAACACAGTGACTGCATTTTCAAGATGTTCTCGGGCTTCTAGCCAGGTGTAGTGATGCAGAGCCATCGACGTTTCAGGAGTGTACATCTCTCCCATCATCAGGATGATGAATGACCAGCAAGAGTGAAGGGACCAGTATATGTACTGTCCGCTAGTACGTACCAAGTAGAAAACACCCAGTCTAATATGGAGATGGTTCACCGCTCTGTTGGAATCTGTGTTTTCTGAGTCAGTCGATTTCCAACTTTAAGGCTGGTTTCCAGGAGGGACTAAACTGCAATCCAGCGTCCCAGTTCAGTGTGTTCTTCTCGGAGGAGATGGACAGAGCCTCCTTAAGCCTCCGTTCCCATAAACAGCTACATTTTGCCATAATGGTCGTTTCTTTGAAGTTAGCTCTGTGGTCTTCTTCAAAGCAGTGCTCCTCCAGCCCTGACTTGCCAGGCTGCATTAAGTGTATGGACCGTTCGTGCTCCTTGACTCTGGTGGAAATGGTCCTGCCTATTTGCCCTATGTACGGCGCCCCGCATTCACAGGGTATACGGTATACCCCTGGTACATTAAGGTCCAGTTTGTCCTTTACCGGCCTTACTAGGTGTTTAATCTTCAAAGGCGGCTTGTGAATGGTTCTGATGTTGTGTTTTGCCAGAATTCTACTGATTCTGCCGGATAGCTTGCCAATATATGGGATGCAGGCAGTGGCAGTCAGCTTGTCTGGTGTTAGCTGAGATTGTGGTTTTCCTCTCTTGGCCTTGGAGATGGAAACTTCAATGTTGTCTACGGAGTAGCCATTTTTGTGGAAAGTGTGCCTCAGGTGCTGTAGTTCTTGCTTTAGGTGGCTGGGATCGGAGACAGACACAGACAGCTCTGTGGGCCAGAGTGTTGAGAAATCCGACCCGTTGTGATTTATGATGGAAACTACGAGCATTCAAATAGAGGTCAGTGTGTGTTGGTTTGCAGTACACTGCATGCCCCAGAGTACCGTTGTTGTTTCTGGAGACCACAATGTCCAAAAATGGCAGTGTTCCGTCCTTCTCCACCTCCATGGTGAACTGAATTTGGGGTCGGAGGCTGTTGAGGTGTGTGAGGAAGCTTGGCAGTGTGTCTAGTCCATGTGGCCATATAACGAATGTGTCGTCAACGTAGCGGTAGAAATGAGATGGCTTGAGTGGGGCTGTGGCAAATATTTCATGTTCCAGGTGTTCCATGTAGAAATTTGCTATTGCTGGTGACAATGGAGAGCCCATTGCCACACCGTCTACTTGTTCATAGAATCTGCCACCAAACAGGAAGAAAGTGGACGTCAGAGTGTGCCAGAAGAGCTCGATGATGTCGGCCGGAAAGTGATCCATCAGAAGCTGGATGGTTTCTTGTAGTGGTACCCTTGTAAAAAGAGATACCACGTCGAAGCTGATGAGAAGATCAGAAGGGCCAGTAGTGATGTTGTACAAGGACTGTATGAACTGTGTGGAGTTCGTCACATGGTGTGGGCAATCCCCCACCAGAGGTTGCAACAGATCCACTTGGTGGCGTGCCAGCCGGTATGTAGGGCTACCTGTGGCGCCAACAATGGGGCATAATGGGACGTCCGTTTTGTGGATCTTGGGGAGCCCATACATTCTAGGAGGCCTGGATGCTGATGGTGATATAAACTGCTTTGTTTCTGGAGAAACCAGGTGGAGGTGAACCACCTCCACATTAGACTGGGTGTTTTCTACTCGGAATGTACTAGAGGACAGTACATATACTGGTCCCTTCACTCTTCCTAGTCATTCATCATCCTGATGATGGGAGAGATGTACACTCTGCATCATTACACCTGGCTAGAAGCCCGAGAACATCTTGAATATGTTCGTCGCCAGGAAAGCTTCAAATCATATTTTACAGTGACTGCAATAAATACTCACCACTAGGCAGTCTACAAGAATGTATGAAGTAAAATAGACTTAAATGTCAGCAGCTTATACTATGAAAATACATAAATCAATGGAAAAAAAACGAGTCAATCACTTCTACCTGATCTTTTGCAGCATCATGTAAGGCACGAAAAAACTTTGCCACTGTACCATGAGCCCTGACATGCATTCTGAAGGCGGGTGCCATACACTTTGATGCCAGAGTAATGGCTGAAAGACACCTGTAGGAGAGAAAAAATAATTAACATTATGAGTCATACGTTATCAAAGAAAAATATCCTAAAACTTGAGTGGCAACACTCAAATATACCTACTCGTTTGAAAAACATTTTCTTAGTGCCACTCTGAATAGAGATATCAGATGGTCAAGCTGCGTTAGACATACCAACGTTACAGCAATAAAGGTGTATGTTCAACTAATTATGACAGACACATTTAGCATTTTATGTCTCTTATGTAAGACATCAGCAGAACTTAAATATACAAACTGGTACAGAACAAGAATTAAGTATCCTGTGAAACTGCATAACCTCTTTGCTACCTTCATACGCTTCTGGAGAGCATGGCTGATATGACTGGTTTCCTGTATTTGTATTTACATATTGTGTAGCATTAATACAAACATGGATTGATAAGAAAGAACAAGCTTTGCTTTCACGGCAAACATTTGGCATTTGGGGAATGTGAAATACAAGTTATATATCAAAAAGGTATTATAAGGGGAGAGAGAGTGCCCGCCTCTGTAGCATTATGGTTAGCGTGTGTGCTTCACGTTCAACAGGTTATGAATTCGAATCTCGCTTAGGATAAGTTATCCGGATAAGGTTTTTATCCGAGGTTTTCCCTTATCCTGAGAAGACGAATGTCTGGTAACTTAAAAGCTCTATGGACCTCGGTCCCATTTGAGCATCATTTCAACCATTTCATTCAGTCACCATCCAATAATACATTACATTGGAGGATGTAAAAAAAAAAAAGGGACAGCAAAACACCTGCATGTTATTTTGCCTGTCTGCATCCTCGCCACCTGCCACTATCATTTAAAAGCGCAGATGAAGCTGTACGACTTTTTAAAACCTCTTTTAAAGGCTTTACTCGCCAACTTTATGAGAATTGATGCTGAAACGGTCACTGTTGTCCATGCATACATTTCTGGCACCTGTTTAGGACACTTTATCACTTGCCATTGTTGAGAAATGGTACACTTTATATTTTAAGTTACCCCAGAGATAGAAATCAGTTATTGGAGCTCTGAGAAACCTATCTCCGGTAATGAAAACCCATACACCAAATTTTTCATCATGAAGGGTTACTTCATGAACAAAAGTAGGTTCCGAGTTATAGGTTTTTTTTTTTTTTTTAAATCCACAGTTGACGCCTATATGTACATATGGGTCAACCCACACGATGTTTTCGTAGTAGGTTCAAATTTGTTTTATGAATAACAGGCATCAAATAAGGAGAACTGTATTTTTAAATTATTTGCTTAGTTATGGCTATTAGAAATGAAGCGATTTCTGCGTGCACCATAATATAAAATAACTTGTTACTCTAAGGCCATATAGAATTAAGAGATGGGGTTTGGCATACTGGAAAGGTTAAATACAACAATACAATTTTTATGCTATATTTTGTAAAACCAAAAATAGAATTTAAATCGATGTGTTAAAAATCTAAAAAAATACACATGTATTCCCTGACACTTTATCTATAAAATAAGACATTAAAAACTATGGAGCGAGCGTAAGTGCATTTGCTACAATTTCTTTTCTGGAGGCCTGTAAGCGCTCACAGAGTACAGGAAGTAGTGATCCATTTGTACAGCTGAATTCACCGTGGAGGAAGCATATGTAAAGCTTGAAAGGGAGTACTGAGCCAGTGACTGTGGACAGCATGCAAATTGGTGCGTCAGCTTCATATGCTACTCACATAACTTCTTCTTACTAAGGCAATACAGTCCATGCAGAAAAATGCTCCACAATGCACCTTCTTTCTGATACTCCTGTGGCATCTGATAAGCACTTTTGAACTTTTTAAATTTTTTTGAAAAAATCTTCTGATAAGCAGTTCTTTGCGTTTAGCTTCTTTCTTCATGTACAACCTTACATTTGAAACAATTTCTCTGCTCTGACTGTGTAATGTTTTGATCCCTAATTTAGAACGTGCAGGTGGCATAATTGATTTACACTATGATCAATGTCTCACAAATCCACTATATTCACTCCTCATCACAAAGATCTAACTATATCTTCAACTGCACGCTGCACTAAAAAGCAACTGTGAATTAGCAAGGTCTGTCTCGGATCATGCAGACATCACTACCTTCCCCCTCCCTCACCATGTTGTACATGGTTTCATTCACAGAATTATACAATATGAGCTGATGGAACAGAAAAGCTATGGGCTCGCCAACAGAACTGCCAGTCAAGGTCAGGGGCCAAGAACGATGGGTCCAGCTATCCTTTAAAATTACACTCCTTCATTCCTTCGTGAAAAACTGAAGCTTTGGTGAAGCAATTTTCTTTCAAAGAACGAGGTAGACAAGTAGAAATTTAAAGTTTTGTGTTGTACGTAAACATCAGTTTAAAATGCATATTTTAAAAACATTTTGAAGATGCTAATAGTGTACATATAATAGTGTCAGCTAGCAGTGTTCTCCTTACTGTACTGTTGTAACATTCATGGAACCTCAAGCAATGAACAGTTGCCATAATGGAAGGTGGCAATATAGTGCGACGTTACAGTAGCCATCACCGCTGCTACACAAGTTCCCTGCACTGAGTTGTAAGTTGATTACAACTGAACTATTAGAGACTCCATTCTGATTTTTTCTGAGAATATTGAATAAACTTCAATTTATTTTTAGTTTTCTTTTTCCCTTCAGATTTTTAAATGGTCAAGTTTGTTTTACTATCTAACTTTAAAAACTTAATCATAAAAAATATAATATTAATAATAATTAATAAATTTTTCTAATAAATACCTCACGAAATACTGCGATTTATCTTTAATTTGAGCCAAAGATCAAGTAATTTGCTTGATTACAGTCGGAGGTATGATTGATCCAAGGGTGAGCAGCGTGCAATTTTTGGGACATTTCAAAAATTAATATCTACCAAAATGAATTTTTTTTATAAAACGAAGAAAAACGGGTCAAATGTATTTTGTTCCAAAACACCAATAAAAAAAAAAAAAAAAAATTCAAGAAAATCTGAGATATTGAGGTCAATTTTTACCATATTTTGTGCGATTTGACGTGGAATGACTCACATGTGAATACAAATTTGCCTCCTTTTTTAGAGAATAAACAGACAGGGAGCGTGATTTTGACGTTTTCCAACAAGACTATGCAAAAGCTCATACGGCCAATTTTTTGATGAGAACTGAAAATGTGTTCCAGAACAGAATTATTAGTAGAGATTTGTGGCCCCCTAGGTCCCCTGACCTAACCCCCTGCAATTTCTATCTCTGGGGTAACTTAAAATGTACGAGGCAAACCCGCACACCCTGGAAGAATTAAAACAAAATATCTGGCAGGAAATTACCAGTTTTCTCAACGTGAACTACAGTGAGTGATGGATGGTTTCCTAATGAGGTGCCAAAATATATGTACAACGGTGGACAGATTCAGCATCTCCTTTCATAAAATTGGTAAGTAAAGCCTTTAAAAGTAGTTTTAAAAATGTATGGTTTCACCCTTGCCCTTCTATGATAGCAGCAGACGGCAACAAGTGCCAAGAAAGGGGACAGACAAAACACTGCTCAGCCCATTCTGAGGCATTTTGCTCTCCCGTTATTCCAGAATATTTAAATTTGCCTTGAAGTCGTCCGGATTACTTGACATACACAAAGTTTAACGTATATTCCACTGTATCACCAAGAGCATTAATATGGAAAGACCAAGATACACGTTTTAAGTCCTAGCAATAACATCTGATTTTTCAAAAAAGTTTCCACTCCTTATATTATCTATATTCTGTGCATGATTTTCCTCCCATTTTTCACTGTCAAATTGTACTATACTACAAGCTTGTGAGTAACTGCTGCAGTGTCAAAAACATATCCGGCAGCATGTAACATTTTATTAAAATTATCACATATTTCTGTGTAAATTAAAAATGAAGGTGATGAGTTGAAAAGGAAGAGAAATGTATAATGAACTGACGAGAAAAAGAAAAATATAGTGGAAAAACCACCTCAATGGTTGAACAGCACTCTGGCTTCTGGAACTGTAGGTCCAGTGTTTAATTGCTATTTATAACTAGGATTAGTTCCTATCCTTTCCAGTTTGAAATTGTGTATTAGAGATGACAGGGAAGAGAGGAATGGGAATTTTTATTTTTCATAAAGAATCTTTGTTTATTCACAAACATCAACTTTGTCCCCTTCAAAGTAACTCCCCTTAGATATAATATACTTGTGTCAACACCTTTTCCATTCTTGGAAGCACTTCTGGAACTCACTTTTTGTTATGGTGTTCAGCTCCTTCAGCAATTGTTTTTATCTCCCCAACAATGTCCTTTCATGGCTCTCTTCAGCCTCCGGGATAGAAAGAAGCCAGCAAATACGGTGGCTGAGGCAACATAATGATCTAGTTTTTTGCCAGAAAATCACAAACAAGCATTGAGGTGTGAGTAGAAGCATTATCGTGATGCAGTTTCCACGAGTGGTTTTGCCACAATGCTGGTCGGTTTTTTCGGATTGCTTCACGCAAACACACGTAAGTTCCAGGTAGTACTCCTTATTGACCGTACAACCATAAGGCTCAAGATGTACTATCCCATTGTAATCAAATAAAACAGAAGAACCTTTACATGCGATCAAACTTGTCGAATTTTGTTTGATCTTGGCTCTTCAGGCAGTTTCCATTGGGACATCTGGGCCTTGACTTCGACGTCATACCCATATACCCATGCTTCGTCACCTGTTTCTTTAGAAGTTCTGACTCGTCGACTTCATTCAGCAATTCCTGAGTGGTGTTCTTGCAACATCACTTTTGGTCGACATTCAACAATTTCGGAAAAAACTTGGCTGCCACATGTTTCATACCCAATAAATTAGAAAAAAATTGTTTGACATGAGCCAAAGGATAAGTCAACATCACCAGCAACCTCTGTGATGGTAATTTGGTGAATTTTCAAAACCATTTTCTTTACTTCTTCCACATTCTCATCAGTAATTGATGTGCTAGGGTGGCCAGGGCAGCCATCTTAAAAGTCTTCTCGACTCTCTTTGCAGTGTCTATGCCACTCGTAAACTCTTGTCTTACTCATTGTAGATTCTCCAACATTTCGAATGTGGTGCTGCACTTTATTCCATTTCTAAAGCAAAATTTAATGGAAATTCTTTGATTCATCTTTTTTGAAAGCAAATATTTGTTGAAATTCGCCACTTTCAAACATATATAATCTTTTCGACTGTCAACAATAAACTAAATATTCAAAACAGCCGAAAATCAAACATACATCAGGAACATGTGTACCAATTAGATTAAAAAAAAGCTGAAAATTGGATTATAAAGCCCACAAAATTTAAAAATTCCTGTTACTTTTTTATCACACCTTGTAAGATATTAAAGACTCACATAAATGTAACAAAATAACTGTTGCTGTGCAAACAGTTTTATTTATCATTATTTACGATAAATCTTTGCCCAGGAAGTATATCAGATTCTGGAATTTGAACTTGGTGCAACACACATAAAACAAGGTTGAATCGTTAGTAAGTTTTATTTTGTAACAAACTCATGTAAAGGAGAAGAAAAATTAAATGTCCCAAATTGCAAACAGATTGTATCAGATGGTGGACTTCAGTACAGGAAAATGCAAGCATAAAATAAGGGCTACCTTAAAAGAGGCTAACAGAACAAAAACATATTACCTGGTACAAATTGTAGTTTTAATGAGTTCTTATTTTTTCTTCCTTCCTTCTTTCTTTTCTGTAGCACATTTTTCAAGTCGTATAACATTCAATAAGAATGAAAACACCCTCAATTCATACAAAATCTTAAATACACATTTTATTTATGAAGACAAGATCTCAAAAATATGACACTTCATTCAAAATTAGTCAGGTACGTTTTACAAAATACCAAGTAATTAACAATTTGTCCATGTAAAGGATCACTTGGGATGCAAAATTTTCTTGAAAATCTTTGCTTGATATATTTAACTGGTGTCTAACAATATAAAATGTATACCACTGTCTTTTCGCTTCTGAGAGTCACACACATGCAACCACCTGACACAAAAAGTTAAGCTTTAATTTTGTGGATTTCAAAACTCATATAACTATGGCAACATCTTGATATATTTTTGAATGGAAGAATCACTTCCTCTATTTACCATAGATTACGTGGTAGAGAAACCTAAACAAAGACATCATGATCCAAGTGCAAGTAATCAAATAATTCACAATAGTCTCAGTCTTCTGGGACTTTAACCCAATAGTGTTCTAGGATCTTTATTTAACCTTCACACAAGTTACATAGAATAACACATTTTCTCTAAACACAGTATGAGATCTAGGATGATTAGGGAACATTAATTCTTTAGAAGTGTATATATAAATATTGAACTTAGGACTGAACATTCTGAATGGGGTTATCCATTAATGAGATCGAAGAGTCATGTGTACTGGTATTTTAAATTCAGGTATTGTACAAGGAGTGACAGAAAATCCTTATTCTTTAAGTTATGTCATCGAAATTTGCATGGCACTTGAACTGGTCAACTCATTAAACTGTCAGCCTCTGCTCTATAGAAACAACTTATATGAACACGTAACTTACTTTAAAAATTTGCAAAGAAGGAAAAGGGATAAAAGAAAAATTATGAATACCTTTATTATTAAAATCAGTAATTTTTAACCAGTTACTGAATTTACTAAACTGTACCGTACCTCATAAAAGAAGGGTAAGCACAACTGGTTGTCACACTACTTCATACATTCCTTGCTGAAGTCAACAATAGCATATTTTTTAAAACATTTAACTAAAGCATTTTTTGCCTCTCACAGAGCAGCAGGCATAAAATTAGATTCCATATACATGCTATATTAACTGTTCATTTTTTGAAGTTTTATCCAACTTTGAAATTGGTACTCTCTAAGTCCTGTAATAGGTATGCTTACGAGTGCGAGCTGACAGTTCTGTAACCTAAATATAAGCATAGTTGGAAACATGCTGTTTCACTGGAGGAAAATCTTTATCTTGGTCCTATAGGTCTGCTTGGTTATTTTAAGTACAAAGCATTTTTACCGTTTCTTAAAAATTAAAATCGAATTGGGTATTAAACAAGGTTCACATTTTGAAAGGTACAATCTGAAAAAGACAATGCCATAGTCAGAATTTAAACCATGTATCTTGCAGTCTCAGTCAGGTTGCTCTAACCACTAAGCTACCATAGAAACATGCCAGCACTATATTAAATTTTGGAACTGACTGGCATCATTCCCAGTAAACCACAAGGAGATCTCAAATTCACATGAGATAGCACATCTAATAGTGACTTACAGTGTGTAAGTGTAAAAGAACAATTGCCAAGGTCCCCATTTGTAAGAAAAAGGTAAGAAAGTTAACGTAGCAATTGGTGTAAAAAGATTAAAAGTTTAAATTTAAAATCTAAAGTAAGATTTGTATAACTAACTTTGTTAAAAGTTTTAAAAACACTGCATTTCAGTTAGCACTTTTACTGAAATCCCAAGATATGTTCCATCCATAATACATGGTAGTTTTTCATCTTAGGTAAATTTTAACACTTTAACAGATTCAGGATTGGAAATGACAAATGTTTAAATCTCCCTTCATGCTATAGACTGTGAATGACACACAATCTTTCCATTAAGCTTGAAATAACACTTTGTATTCTGCACCTAGGCCATTCTGTGATTCAGTTAGTGTTGCTCTCATACGAGGGTGTATCAAAAAGAAACGGGAATTATTTTTTTCTGTTTCAACACGCGCTCGTCAAAATTCACCAATCATGGTAACAGAGAGGTCTGACTTTGACTGATGCTGGGTTAGGCACCACACTGTCCATACGCTGTTCAGTTTGTCTGAGATAGCCATTGTATAAGCATGCGTTTCAGTGACCCGACCTGGATTTTAAGTTAGAACAATGAGCGGCAATTTGGTTTTGTGTTCTTCTGAAAAAATCTGGAACTGTAATGCTGCAAATGATACAGAAACCATATGCAGACCAAACTTTATCAAAAACACATGTTTTTGAACAGCATAAAAAATTTCAAGATGGTAAAAAAAGTCTTGAAGACGCTCCACGTTCAGGATAGCCCTCCGCTTCAAAAACTGAGGTGAACCACAACACCATTGATGTCCTGTTGGAAGAAGACAGATGATTAACGATAGCAAAGATAGCAGACATTATCCACATTTCCTATGGGTCAGTTAAAGACATAATTCATAATGATTTGGGCTACAGAAAAGTGGCAGCAAAATGGATTCCACAAGTACTTATGGAGGAACAAATGCGCCATCAGGTCAAGACCTGCCAGCAGTGGATCACATGGCTTCGGAGGGAACCCAACTTTCTGGACCAGGTTGTAACTTGTGATGAGAGCTGGTTTCATCACTATGATCCGGAAACCCAACAACAAAGTGCACAATGGAAACATCCTGACAGTCCAAGGCCCAAAAAAGCAAAGGTGCAACCAAGTGCAGGAAAGTCATGCATCTTGTGTTTTTCAACAAAATTGGGGTAATTTATGACCACATGGTTTCTGAACACACCACAGTAACTGCTCAATACTACAGTAATGTCCTTAAAGGACCACTCAGAGGAAAATGGCTGCCAAGAGACCAGAACTTCCTGCCAATCGATGGATCCTCCATCAGGACAATGCCCCTGCTCATCGAGCCATAGCAACACAAGAGGCAATCACTCAACTAGGTATAGAAATCATGCCCCACCCACCATATTTGCCAGATCTAGCACCCTGCAATTTCTACCTGTTTCCACTAGTGAAAAAACATCTTCGTGGGCGCCACCTTCAAATCGATACAGAACTAAACAGTGTTATTTCGGGTATACTGAACAGGATGTCAAACAAGGGCTTCTCTGAGTGTTTTGAAAAGTGGATAGAACATTGGAACCAATGTGTAATGTCAGGAGATTATTTTGAAATCTTGTAAATAAATTTGAACAAAAGGAAATCATGGTGTCCAAAAAAAAATTTTCCCCCAACCTCATAGGTGGAAGTAGAGCTAACATTCTTGAATGCAAACCTTTACCGTATGATAGAATGTCTGGTACATCCCAGTGTTTCTAGAATTAATAACTCAGCCTAGCACCGCACTGCGTCAGTACCAACTACTTGAACTGCACAGCATGTCAGCATTTCTGTTAGGTGTTTGTTGAAAGCATGATGCCTGCATCACAAGAGATGTTGAAATTGATGACCTTCTAAGCAAATATGATCCCTATATCTCTAAAAACAATTCTGGTTTACTCACCAAAATTCATGTTGACCAATTGCCTGTATTTCTCTCGTGATGTTATCCTTCAGTTCTTGTAACATGAGCAGATTTGATGCGTACACACTATTCTTTAATACTCCCCATTTATAAAAATGGAAATAGGTCAGGGGAATGAGGTTGCCACAATCCTCAACTAATTATTCTGCCACCACATACACTTTACAGTTCATGCATAGAATTCACAGCAGTGTGCAGTGTAGTTGAATCCTGCTGAAACCAGCCACACTATCTTTTCACTTCTTGTTAATTGTAAAAACACATTATTTAAAATAGAATTTACATAAACTAGTGAATTAACTATAGTGTCATAAAATATTGTACCGATAATTCTACATGCACTTACTGTACACCAAACCTAAACTTTTGCAGTGTGGTGGGGAGCTTCATGAATAATATGGGATTTTTGATGGCCTAGTATCTATTGTTCTGAGTGAAAATGTGATGTTGAAGATTAAACTATACTTCATCAGTGGAGTGTTAAAAGTGGATCTACATTGCCATTATGAACAGACTGTAAAAAATAATTGTAATAATTAACCCTACTTGTAAGGAGCTTGCGGTTGTAAAGCATGAAGTACCACATCTTGTACAGCTTAATCCTTAGCGGGCGAAATTTAATATATTAAACGCTCCGTCGGACCACTTCGGGCTGCGTTTCATATATTAAACGATAGGAAAAAGACGAGCCTGGCTTGTTTTAACTGTAAAATTTTACAGTAGATGTCGTCCAAAGACAGGCCCAGGCTTGCTTTTTGTTTATGGCGCAAAAATTCGGCTTTCCAGGCTTTCTCTAAACAGTTATTCTCTGATTTCCATTGTTCGGTGCACGGTTGGTTTTCAGTCAGTGTGTTTCCGGCGTTTTATTGTGCTTTTTGTGAGAATGGCACGAAAACGAGGTTTGAGTGATGACGAGATTCTTCAGTTACTTCAAGAATCAGATGAAAGTTATAGTGATATTGAGTCATACGGGAGTGAGGAGGAAATAAATGAATTGGGTGATTCTGAATGCAAAAACGACACAAGTGACTCAAGTGCCGCAAGTGACGATGGTCTTGCTTCAGACAGCTGGGTTAATGTAACTGTGATCTTGGGCATTCTTCAATCCCCGTAGTAAACATTAATCAAGGTCCTGTTTTACCAGCTGGATTTAATAGTGAATCTGACCTATAGATTATTTCTCGTTTTTTGATGATGAACTCTTGCAAATGATTGTTGAAGAAACAACTTTATATGGCAATAAAAGAAAGCGTCAGAACACTCCACCTTCAAAACGAAGTAGAATGAGTAACTGGCGGCCTCCTTCTCTCACTGATATGAAAGCATTTCTTGGAACGATAATAAATATGGGTTTACATCCCCTATCTGACATAAAAGAGTACTTTTCGAGAGCATGGTTGGATAAAATGCCTTTCTTTGGGGATGTGTTTTCTAGAGATGAGTTTCTTCTCATTTTTTGGAATTTACATTTTGCTCATGCTGCCGATGGCCAACAAATTAGAAAGGAGAATTTGGTCAAAAATGTTATCAAGGGGATACAACATAAATGCCAACTCTACTACTCCCCGGGAGAAAATATTTCCATAGATGAGAGCACTATAAGTTTCAAAGGCAGAGTAAGCTTTAGGGTTTATAATCCCAATAAACCAACAAAATTTGGGCTCAAGATATTCGCTCTATCTGACAGTAGCAATGGCTATATGTATGACTTTGAGCCATACATGGGGAAAACTGACAATGCCAATTCTGACCTCCTGAAAACAACACATGTCGTAAACAATTTGTGCTCAGCTCTCATCAAAGATCCGGTCAATGCCCCCTCTGGTCATCATATTTTCACAGACAGGTATTATACCTCCCCACAGCTGGCTAACACTTTGTTGAACATGAAGATGGTGACAACAGGAACAGTTATGGTTAACAGGAAGGATATGCCGGACCTAATGAAGGGGAAAGCAACAAAACAAATGAAAAAGGGCGACATTGTTAGCTACAGGAAAGGTGCGCTAATGGCTCTTTCTTGGAAGGACAAAAGAGTGGTTACCCTACTCAGCACATGCCACAGAGGAGACAAAATGTTAACTGATGTTCCTTCCAAATTTCCAAACCACATGCCTGTGTCCAAACCTAATGTGGTTCTAAACTACACAAAAAATATGGGAGGGATAGACAGAATGGACCATTTTATTGCATCATATCAATTTTTAAGGAGAACTGCAAAATGGTACAGGAAGATGTTCTTTTGGTTGCTGGAAGTCTCAATCGTAAATGCATATCTTTTATATTCCATGATCCAAAGCAAAGCTGGCAAAAAGCCAATGAGCCATAAAAGGTTTCATAAATGTCTTGTTCTTTCCTTAGTGCAAGAAAGAATGCAACATCGGACAATGCAATCAACGAATGGAGTAACATTAGGGGAGCACTCACAAGACCGATTATCCGGTGTGCCCCACTTCATGGACAGGAGAGATGCAGGAACTGGAGCCTTTCCTTGTGTAGTATGGAGGACAAAGTCACAAAGGAAATGCACTATATACTTCTGTGAGATATGTGCAAGCAAGCCGTATCTGCATCCAGATAAATGTTTCAAAGAGTTCCATACACAGAAGATCTAAGCAGCTTCATTACAACAATGCATATGCCTAACGCTTGTATATAAACACTGTGTTTTCCTAATATCAAACTAATAATTACTGCTCTCACACTTTCCCACCATTTTGTGTACATAACAGTGATATTTATTTTTTTCCTGACATTAGAACAAGTTTCTCAAAATATAAAAGTGAAAAGTTACTATATACTATAACCAAATGTGTGGTAAAACAAGATGAACACTAAAGAAGTCGTCAAATGAACTTGTGCCGTTTTTCCGCAAACCGTCTCACGTTTCAATTTTTTAATCTTCTTCTACGGACATCAGAGGAGGAACTCCATACCAATAACAGGTAGAAAAGCATTTTCAAGCATGAATACAGCTTTTTAGCAATCAGAATCAGTATTACTGCATGTTTTTACTTCACTATGTTTCTTTCCGCCCCGAGCCGTAAACCGACTCTGCCCGCGAAGGGTCAAGTTTCAGAAGTTTTGTTGCCACAAAAGCTGACATCTTGGAAATGTTAACCTCTTTTGCTTAACATCTCAGTGATTTTTTGAGGCGAGTGCTCTAACCGGGCCCCTACTTCATCAAGCTTCTCTTCTGTCAGAACACTGCTTCATTGAACACATTTCTAGTTCAAAAAAGATTCTGTACAGTTGACTTCATTGACAAGATCATGAATAGTTGACCCACTTGGAATTATGACACCTGCAAACCAATGTTGAAATTCTCTATGACACCTTCTTGAAGAACAGTATTTCACATAAGCATCATACAGAAAAATATATTGTTCTAAAGTGTACTCAACCATTATTAATGGAAAATTTTACTCCAAATATGCATACACAGTTTTTTCCCTCACAACAGATTCAACTTTACTGATAGAGTAGCTACAGCACTAAATCTGTCAGCAGATGTGCCACCCATCACCCAGGCCAAGCCCACAGCGGTACAGTCCGGCCGATGTATGAATGCATCGTATATCTTGTTGAAGCCACTAACACCACATGCTATTTGGTATTCTACAATAACATGAAACAAAATGTTGATCAGAAGAAAACTGTTGTTAACAATACCAAGAACCAAGAACTTGTTAGCACAGGATATACTATTAGTACTGGCTGAAAAATTTAAACAGTTTTTGAACTTCTTGAACTTTAAACTCGAAGGAATGAAGAACACCTCAGGTGATAGACAACTTAAAAAGGTGTGTATTATTTCGTACATAGTCATGAAATAGATGCAAAATGCATATATTCCACAAAAAAATAACTTCTATAACGTAACTTCTGACAAGCTGCTTCGCTAACATAATAGCAAAGTTTGCATTTGCATGGCAGAATTAAATAATTCACATTTGTTTACTTATGTACTGTCATTGCATCATATAGTACAAACCTGGAGAAGAGTACTATAAAGGTGTAAATAAAGTATTCCTTCCCCTCCTTACCAGCAGTGCATAGCTACTAGCACACATACATACTCACACAGTAGGTGGAACCAATTCTCCACTTTGGTAGTCTTTAAGGGAGGGGAGTAGGGGAATGCCTATACACTTTGGGAGTACTGTTTCCCAGGCCTGGTGTAGAATGCTGCCTCTGCTACGTGTTCCTCTATCCTCTCATTCCTTAGAAACTACAAATTTTATGACTTATTGTTTCCCTGAATATACAGGTATAATACAGTGCAACAATAAAATCTGCCGCAGAACAAAAATGTGATTCCTACTGTCTGTTCACCAGCTCATGGTCTTAGGAGACTGAAGGGGAGAAGAGGGTCACTTCATGATAGTGTAACCCGAGTTTTGTAAACTTCATAGATAACGTTGTGGCTGGTTAGGTTGCCAACCTACGTCCAATGTTATTCGACTGTTTGCTCACTAATATGCTAATATCTCTTAATTTCAGTTAAAATTGGATGAGTCACTAGCATTATCTCTGAAGTAAACAAAAAAGGAGTGTAGAAGTAGACAAATCCCCGCCTAGTAGTGACATGAAATCTGCTATGATATTGTGGTTGTAGAACAAAGGGTTTTTAAGTGACAGTTCGATGTGTAAAACAGATCTTTATAAGATGATTGAAACACACAAACCTAAAAAAGACACATTTTGGGTTTCATTGGATCACACTGTCATTTGCTCACCCCCATACATGCATGACCTCAATCCCAAAGAACCACCTTAGATCAAACTAAAACCAATAGTTAGAGAAATGTAGCAAGTAACTTTTCCTTACAGGAATTGCATGATATAACACTGAAGGGTATATGACTTGTGACCAAAACAGACTGGCAGGGTTTTTTGAAAACATACAGAGAAGGTAGAAAATGATCAGTGGGAGAAAGACGGAGTAGTTGAAAATATTATTTGTTTTATAAGCTAAATTTACAGCATGAACTAAAAGTAACATTTAAGTTCCGCTATTTTGAGTGACTTCTTTGCTTTGATCTAATGTGAATACACATTCCAAGGATGGTAATACTAATGTAAATGCAACCAGAAGCACAAGATATCAAAGTTCACCTGGAATTGTTTACTGACATACTCACTTACTGCATTCCTCCCAGGGACCATGAGCTGGTGTACAAATCTATGTAGCTCAGTGCACTGATTACAATAGTGAAAACAGCTCTTTGCTATCATCTAAACTTTTCTCTGCAGATGCAATTTTATCTAAGCAAGAATGCATGATTTTTGTTGTCATGGTACTTATCACATTCTGTTTATTTTATTGCCACCGCATAAAGAAAGGGTATAGAAGGTTGGTCCATGTAAAGTTGCACTTGCATCAGTTGGTAGCTAGTGACATTATTCAGTGTCTAGTTCTGCAGTGTTTGAATATCCTAATGTGAATATTGTTAGTGCGTGCTTGAGTGGTTTTCCTGCTCAGCAATTTCTAGGAAGTACTATGTGTTCCTTGACCAGCTGGACCTCCCGGTGGTGGCAAGGGACCAGGCTAGGACCAGCGTGCTCTCCGCCAGAGTTACACGCTAAAGACTGGCAAGTCACGGGTATGGAACACTAACTATTGTACTAACTTGCATTAACCTCTTCAGGGATATGGACGTCATATCACGTCCATTTAAAATGACGGACGAGCGATATGGACGTGTATACACGTCCTGTGCGTTTGTGCATTTAACCCTTATTTATCCACTATCTAACTCAACTTATTTTAATTTTCCCCCGTTATGAAACTTTTAATTAAATTCTATATGCTTTACTGGCTTACCTTTATATGTTCCTTCTGCAGTGATATGCCTCAAAACAGGGATAAACACACAAGGGCACATCTCCACATTCGCCACAGATCATCCCCGTTTCCTTACGGATTCCCTTCTTGCGGCACACGAAACACCTTCGAAATGGGCGGGACTTCTTTGCTGTTGACGGTATCCTTTTAGGATAATGTTTTCCTTGAAGTCTGAGGGGTGCAGGGGTTTTGGATTTTCTACCCCCAGTATGAAGAGGCCTCTCAACCTGGTATTGTTCAATTAGGCTGCGAGCTATTGATAGTCGAAAGTCCAGGTAGGTCATTGTCTTGTGTGGGTTTAGAGCTCTCCAAATTACCAAACAATTGTATATGGTTATATCCAGTTGGTGCAAAAATACCTTTTTATACCATTTCACTGTTTTTCGTAAAGAGGGATATGCTTGCAATACCTGATCTACTAGATCGACACCGCCCATGTGCATATTGTATTCCTGGATAACGTCAGGCTTGAAAATGCACATTTTGGTATGGGCATCTGTTTTTCCAGTGTCAATCATCAAAATCTTAGAGCTGCAATTGGATAATGCCGTAACTACCCTCCTGTCCTGCCAGGCAAGGTAGGTCAAAGGTGGGAGCTGACGCACCTCCATTTCCCCTCTCCTTAGAGCCTTCGTATTCACATCTTTTGGCAAACCAATACGATTTGAACGTACTGTTCCAATTGCATTAGTCTTTCTTTTGTGTAAGGCCATGAATAATTTAGGAGAGCTGTACCAGTTATCTAAGTACACAGTCCTACCCTGATCAAGCACAGGTTCCATTAGGTGCATTACTATGGAGCCAGATAAGCCCAAATCTTTGTCTCCAGTATTGTCAGTCCCTTGACCAGTGTAAATGCAGCTATTGTAAAGATATCCCGTTTTACTTTCACAAACATCAAAACTCTTTATGCCAAATCTAGCCCTTTTTGTTTTGATGTATTGCTTCCAACCTAAGCGGCCCTTCCAAAGCATTAGGCTTTCATCAACAGTGACCTTTTCACCAGGCACATAATTTTCTTTAAATTTTGAAATAATATAATCGAAAACAGGCCTAATTTTGTGGAGTTTGTCATTTACATTCTCTGTGCAGGTGAAATGAAGGAACCGCAAAATTGACGTAAATCTGTTATTTGACATGCATTTTCCAAAAAAAGGAGTAGCTAGCATGTCATCTGTGGACCAATACATGTATAATGCAGGTTTACGAATAACACCCATAAGTATAATTAGACCAATTAGCCTGTAAATCTCATTGAGTGTTACTTCTGTCCACCTTTGAATTCTGCTCTTAGGCCCTAATTTACCTTTAGAGAGCAGGTCTTCCTTCACCTTACTCGCATATACATTTGTTTCGCAAACAATGAGAGACACTAAGTCGGTAGTAAAAAATTTTGTAAAAATGTCAATTGGTTGGCTGTCAGAAGTCAGCTGAGCCTGGGATTGAACACCAGACCCTGTGCTCGTGAAGATGTGCCTGTTTGTATTGGAATTGTTTTCAGCACTCCACAATGCTGACTCTTCACGAACACCTGAAGGAAGTTGGTCACGTTCTTCCTCACTGCTACTTGTACCTATATCCTCCACACCCCCCTCAAATTCGGAAAATTCGCCATCGATATCCAAATCGCTGTCACACAGCAAGAAGTCCTCCACATTATCGTGTGTAATTTCAGAAGCCCTTACACTTCCACCACTCGCTAACCTTTGTGCAACACTGCTTGTTGATGCCATGTTTTAGCTCTGAGATGTAACACTCAATAGCTTCTCACTTCAGCTACAAGCAGGAAAGTATATGTATGCATTTCAAGAAAGAAACAAACGGAGCCTGTAAGCTATATCCAAGTTACAAAACACGTGTAAGGAAAAATTGCAAACCTGCTTTATTCTGATGACTCATAAACCACGCATACAGTAGCGTTCTATTTCCCATTGTGCTGTGACTTGCTGACGCATAGCTAACACATACAATGGGTCCACTACTGTTTCTTTCCGAGATGCGTTCGACAAAGCAAAGTTAACTTTTTACCACAGTGAAACAAATAGTGCCATTTCAACGATTTGTAAATGCAACTCAACATTGCTGATGATGTACATGTATACTGCATATAATGAGTTTTATAACAGTTTTTGTTTGATTAAAATAACTTAAAATTTACGCAAAATACAGCTGTGTATTTAGGAAGCACTTTTAGCGCATTTAACAATTTAAATGCCCTGCGCTGGATATTGGGTATCCGTTCTCGGCCTGCAGAGCTTTTAAATGGCTGTCGCTCAAGAGGTTAAACGCAGCTGTATCACAATAGATGTTGAAATTGATGACCTCCAATGTGAACACATCTCCAAAAACAATTGTATACTCGCAAAAGTTCATGTTGACTGATTGCCTGTATTTCTCTTGTGATATTGTAGTTCAATTCTTGTAACATTGCAGGTTTAATGCATTCGCTTTATTCTTAAAGTTCCCTATAAATAAAAATCACATGGAGATAGATCATGGGAATGAGGGGGCCAGAATCCTCAACTAATTATTCTGTCACCATATCCACTTCATAATTCATGCATATAATCCTGCTGAAACCAGCCACACAGTCTTTCATTTCTTGTTAGTTGTGGGGGGTAATTTAAATAGAATTCACATAAACGTGTGACTCAAGTTTTCTGTTGAAAATATGAGACTGATAATTCTACGTGTGGTGAGGAACTTCATGAATAATATGGCGATTTTCGGTAGCCCAGTATCAATTGTTCTGAGTAGAAACTGACCTTGAATTAAAGATAAAACACGCTTCATCAGTGCAGAACATTAAAGGTGGGTCCATGTCGTCATTATGAGCAGACTGCTAAAAACCAATTGCAATAATTAACCTTACTTACAGGATATTGTGGTTGTAAAGTAGGAACGTTTAAGTTTCAGAAGTTTCGCTGCCACGAAAGCTGACATCTTGGAAATGTTAACCTCTTGTGCTAAACGTCTGAGCGAGTTTTGTTTATGGAGAACGTTAAAGAATAAAGTGTACGCATTACATCTGCACACCTTACAAGAATTGAACAACAATATCACGAGAGAAATACAAGCAATCAGTCAACATGAACTTTTGCAAGTATACCACAATTGTTTTCAGAGATACAGGAAATGTGTTCATGTTGAAGGTCATCAATTTCAACATCTGATGTGATGCAGGTGCGTCTAATGCAAGTTAGTACAGTACCGTACCCGTGACTTGCTGATGTTTAGCATGTAACTCTGGCAGAGAGTGCGCTGGCCCTAGCCCGGCCCCTTGCCAATGTAGGACAGTCCAGCCGGTCAAGGAACGCATAGCATATTAATTCAACAAAGCTTTTCTGTTATGTGTGTGGTGAGATTACAACAAAATCCAAAAGGCATCTTATTTCTCTGCTTGTCAAAAAGAGGTACAAGTTGTACTTTGAATCAAAGGTAGATGAAGGTAAGTGTTGGGCACCACAGAACTGTTGCTCTTGTTCCTGCTATTTAAGAGGCTGGTTACATGGAACTCACCCATCTCACTTTTACAGAGCATAAACATAATAAAGGAAAGGGTATAAAATACATTTCAGCAACATTTAAGCTACATTATCCCTTTACTTAGTCTTGAATTTCAACTTTATAAAGGACACTAATAAATTTTCAAAATTATTATATCACCTATTCTAGTTAAATTGAACCATACCTTGTTCCAACTGGATTGTTGTCCTGTAAAGCATCTAGTATGTACTCTACATCATCGTTGAACTCCTGGAACTCTCCAGATTCTTGTATCTGGTGGGCTTTCTTCACATTCCTTATTACAGTGAAGTACTGAAATATACATTTGTTGTTATTACAAGGTATATGTGAATGGAAATACACATTTGAGCTGTTAAGAAATGAAATGGTGTAAGCCAGACACTGATCATTTTGCTGGAGCAAGAGTTAGGCATTTCAGTCTTGAAAAATCTTTTATTAAAAACATCAAATAACAATGGTTTTATTCAAAGAGAACAATTTAAATGAAAGTTACTAACAAAAGTCAACGCCACAGTCTGTGTATCTTGACAGAGAGGTTTGCCTTACATCTTGCATGCCCCTGAATTCTAATTTTGACCTTCCACAAATGCAGTTGTCATACAGCCATCACAGAAGCATAATAGTATAGCATTTTCATTATGAATGCATTTCACCTAAGAAGTATGAGCACCACTTTTACTGTGAAAGCATTTTACCTGATATGTTGTACTTACACATTTCACTTCTTAACAGCTCCTTCTATGCATTGGCTTACCAGTTAACTGTCCAAACTACAACCTACCATCCCATCATGGGCATTTTTATCCATTATTATGCTTGTGTATATAAGTTGTATGAAATTAAGTGGTAGAACATTTTTGACAAGTTTCTTACAGGTTCTCTGAAAGCTTAGATGATCATGAAAGTCAGGATTACAGAAGAAAATTAATGAATCAAGAATTCTGTCCAAAATTATCTGAATAATTCATTAGGATATGTATGAAACAAGAATTTCTATGTGTGCAAGATACTTTTTTTTTTTTTTTTTTTTTTAATTAACGTCCTCCAACATTGCGTCATATCGGACGGAGACAAGATACACACACTGTGTTGGAGCACCAAGTGTACTTACAGATACAGGTGTTAGCATGTGGTTTGCACTTCTGGCTGGCTAACTTGTAAACCAATACACTTGAACTACTGCATTGTATTTATCACTAGGTGACCGCTGAACTTTATACAACCTAAAATTGATTTGATTGTAACTCTTCATAAATGATTATCAGTCCTAATCAATCTTGTAGCTCCAATTCATTAAGATTGATATTAGATGCATTGTGTACAGTTTGAGTGTCATTTGGTTATTACATGAAACTTGTTATTAATTCAAATGAATTTAATGTCTTTTATTTACATGTGAGATAAATGCATTTAACATTCAATTGAATATTTCTGATACATTTTTTGTTTTGTTTTCCTGTGCATAAATAATGGTGGCTTTACGACATGAAATGAAATGTTCGCAAAACGTAATTAAACTCTATTTAACCAACTCTATTCTCAAAATCCACTAACTTTTTTCTTATGAAAAAACGATTTTAAATGTAATAGATACAGCTGTCAAACAATAGGTTCTCCACAAATGCCATATACTGAAAGTAATATTTCAGCTCGTCCTCTCCTTGGCATTGTAGTGAACACTGAGAAACAACACAATTGTTTTCACAGTCACTCAAATTTGTTGAACTTACCTTGAAAACTTGCCAACACTGAAATCCTCAAACTAACTCCTTGAGTTTCGCTAAAACACATTTTGTGGTTATGTCTAAGCCTGCCCTTAACTCCTCGAGTCTTACTAAAACAAAATTGAATAAATTTTATTGTTTATTTCTAAGCCTGCAAAGTCAATTTACCTTAATGGAATGACTGATCAAAATGAATGTTCGCAAAATATAATTAAATTTGATTTAAATCAAATCTATTCTCAAAATCACTAACTTTTTTTTTTTTTACGAAAAAACTATTTTAAATGTAATAAAAGCAGCTGTCAAATTATAGGTGCTTCACAAATGCCATACACTGAAAGTAATCCGAAGTGGCAATTCCCATAAAATATTACCAATTTCTATTTTTTACACTCCTTTCAGTTTTCCCTAATGCTTTTTTTCTAAACCATTCCAGTATTAAGGCGAACAAAGCAAAACAGAAATTATTCAAATCGGTCAGGCCATTTTTGACTTTTTTCGAGACTAACACCTGGCAATTGATTTTTATATATATATAGATGAAACCCTTCTTAATAGATGGTATTATATATACCTTGAACAGTTATGGAATGTTGCATATGAGTAGAGAAATCTTTCAACAAACGAGCTGTGATTAAAAAGTATCGGAAAATTTTAAATTTTGCGGGCTTTATGCAACTAATTTTCAATTCTTTTTTTTTCTATTGTTGGTACACATGTTCCTGATTTATGTTTGTGTTTTCAGCTGTTTTCAATATTTAGTTTATTGTTGACAGTTGAAAAGGTTGTGTGTTTGCGAGTGTTTGGCAAATTTGGGCAAATTTTTGCTTTCAAAACAGATGGATCGAAGAATTCCCATTAAATTTTGTTTTAAAAATGGAATAAAGTGCAGCACTGTATTTTAAAAATTGGGGAATCTACTATGAGTAAGACAAGAGTTTACAAGTGCTACAGATGCTTCAAGGAGGGTCACGAAGATGTTGAAGACAACGACCGCCCTGGATGCCCAAGCACATGAATTACTGATAAGCATATGGAAGAAGTAAAATGGTTCTGAAATATTGCTGAATCACCATCAGAGAGGTTGCTGATGATGTTGGCTTATCCTGTGGCTCATGCCAAACAATTTTTTGGATGTTTTGGGCATGAAATGTGTGGCAGAAAAGTTTGTTCCCAAATTGTTGAATTTCGACCAAAAACGATGTCGTAAGGACACCACTCAGCAATTGCTGAATGAAGTCGACAACCACCCAGAACTTCTAATGACAGTTATACAGGTGACGAAACGTGGGTATATGGGTATGATGTCAAAACCAAGGCCCAATCGTTCCAATGGAAACTGCCTGAAGAGCCAAGAACAAACAAAGTTCCACAAGTTTGATCACATGTGACGGTTCTTCTGTTTTCTTTGATTATGACGTGATAGTACATCATGAGTTCCAGCCTTATGGTTGTGCAGTCAATGTCGCGCAAGTTTGCATGAAGCAATCTGAATAAAATTACCAGAATTGTGGCAAAACCACTCGTGGAAATTGCATCAAGATAATACTCCCGCTCACACCTCAATGCTTGTGATTTTCTAGCAAAAAACAAGACCATTATATTGCCTCTCTATTCGCTGGACATGGCCCCCTGCTACTTCTTTCTACTCCCGAGGCTGAAGAGAACCATGAAAGGACATTGTTGAGGACATAAAAACAGAATTGCTGAAGGAGCTGAACACCATAACAAAAAGTGAGTTCCAGAAGTGCTTCGAAGATTGGAAATAGTGCTGACACAAGTATATTATATCTGAGGGTGGTTACTTTGAAGGGGACAAAGTCAATGTTGATGAATAAATAAAGATTCTTTAAGAAAAATAAAAATTCTTGTTACTTTTTGATCACACCTCATACTTTGAAAACCTACCTGTTTTATTTTTGTTGAACAATCAACACTAGTGCACTCTTGACTCTTCCAAATGCAATAAGTCTCTTATACATGGTGTTCATTTTTATTTGTGCCTTCGCTTACCAATTTAAGACGTCACTCTTTGAAGGTCTATGGTTACCTAGAAATGCACTTCCACTTTGTGCCATCTAATGACATGTGGTTGCGGTATTTATCAGCTCTCAGCAGCTGAATCAATGGTTGGTGTCAGGCGCACTTTGTGGAATATTTTTCACTTGGAGGTGCCCCCTAACAACTGTTTGCAGAATTTACACAACTATACCATACCACAAGAATGTCCTTTGAACCTGTCTGCATGATATGGAAACAGGTCTTCTGAGCTTTCAGTATGGTGCAGTATATCGTCACTAGTAGAGGGCAATATGAACCTGACAATACAGTACCATGTCTACATACTGGAATACTATTTTTGAACCAGATTGCTGAATGAAGGTGGTATGTCAGTACAATATGAACCACTGCATTGATAATTTTCTGGAGAGGTATAAGGAATTCCAAGGGACATCTTGCAAATTCTAAGATAAATGTTAAACGATGAGCACGATTATTTTACAGTACTTTATTATGTTATGACTAGGGACAGGATTTACGAGAGGACTTCAATAAGTAATGCAACACATTTTTTTTTCTCGGCCAATTTTGGTTGGAAAAACCTGGCATTTCTTGTGGAACATTTTCAAACATTCCTGCTTCATCTCATAAAGTTTCATTGATTTCCGATAGGTGACAGCAGTATATGGAGCTTTTAAAATGGTGTCTGTAATGGAGGTGCGTTCCAAACAATGGGCAGTGACTGAGTTTCTTTTGGCGGAAAACCAGGGCAACTCAGATATTCCTAGGCACTTGCAAAATGTCTACAGTGATTAGGCAGTGAACAAAAGCATGGTGAGTCGTTGGGCAAAGCATGTGTCATCATCGCCGCAAGGTCAAGCAAAACTGTCTGATCTCCCACGTGCTGGGCGGCCGTGCACAGCTGTGACTCCTGCAATGTTGGAGCGTGCAAACACTCTCATTCAAGATGATCGCCGGATCTCAATCAAACATCTCAGCACTCAACTTGACCTCTGTTGGTAGTGCTGTCACAATTGTTCACCAGTTGGGATACTCAAAGGTTTGTTCCCGCTGGGTCCCTCGATGTCTAACCGAAGACCATAAAGAGCAAAAGCGAACCATCTGTGCGGAATTGCTTGCTCGTCATGAGGCTGATGGTGACAGTTTTTTGTCAAACATTGTTACTGGCGATGAAACATGGGTTCATCACTTCGAACCCAAAACAAAACAGAAATCAATGGAGTGGCGCCACACCCACTCCCCTACCAAGAAAATGTATAAAATCATACCCTCAGCCGGTAAAGTCATGGCTACAGTCTTCTGGGACGCTGAAGGGGTTATTCTGTTCAATGTCCTTCCCCATGGTCAAACAATCAACTCTGAAGTGTATTGTGCTACTCTTTGAAAATTAAAGAAACAACTTCAGCGTGTTCGTAGGCACAAAAATACGAATGAACTTCTTCTTCATGACAACGCAAGACTTCACACAAGTCTTCGCACCCGAGAGGAGCTCAAAAAGCTTCAGTGGACTATTCTTCTGCATCCTCCCTACAGCCCCGATCTAGCATAGTCGGATTTCCATGTGTTTGGCCCAATGAAGGACGCAATCCGTAGGATGCACTACACAGATGATTGAAGAAGTTATTGATGCAGTATGACGTTGGCTCTGACATTGACCAGTGGAATGGTACCATGCAGGCAAACAGGCCCTCATTTCAAGGTGGCGTAAAGCTGTAGCACTGAACGGAAATTACGTTGAAAAATAATGTTGTGTAGCTAAAAGATTGGGGAATAACATGGTGTATTTGAATGCTGAATAAAACAACCCGTTTCAGAAAAAAAAATGTGTTGCATTATTTATTTAACCGCCCTCATATATGCTCTATCCCTTTAATATGCATGCATTTATGCAGTGAAAACTTCCAAAATATGCACACAAATATGCCCATATAAAATATTCAAACAGCATTAAGACAAAAAAAATAAAGATTCAAGCCAGTTTTTAAGAAATCTGAAAATTAAAACATTGCAAAAACCAAATGAATGATTTAACTTGGCAAAATTTATCATTTCTGTTAAAGGGTCAGAATATATTTTCCTTGTATCGGAAAAATAAAAGCAGTAATCAGTACTAACATCTAGTTCTCCTCTGTCTTAACTTCTTTTTTGTTGCAGTTTACGATCAACAAATGTTTTACAGTTTCTATTGTTAGCTGCCTCCTGTTGCTCCTTAAGATATCCTTATGGCGGGAAAAACTTATCTCTGTGTTACAGGATGATAGAGGTGCGTACACAAAAGCTGCTACTTGATTAACTCTTGAGTGGCTTTTCACTAGACTGTTGGGAACATTCCCCTGTTAAGATTTCTTCAATCTCACACATTTGTTCGTATCCTGGGTTTTTTAAAACAATACTACATGCTTTTTCCTTCACTACATTGCCAATGGTTCCAGGTACTGAATTCAATTTAGAGATTGTGGTGTTGAATGCACTTAATGACTGGGACAACTTAGTGTTGTTGGTTTCCAAAAAAGTTATGACAGATGGAAGATGAGAGAAATGTGCAGATGTATAGGAAAGGTTACTTTCTACTTCTGGGTTCTTTAATATATCTTGGGCAATTTTAATTGATTCAGAATTTTTGGGATCACATGTATTCACTACATTCCTGACTGTTTCCAAATATTCGGTGTAACAGAGAACTGCACATAACCATGTTTCCCAATGCATTATAATACGTTCTGGTGGAAGTGGGACATTCGGTGCGGTTGCTTTGAAACCTTGTTTTCTATATGGTGCTTTGACAAATTCTTTCTTTACAGAACACACCAGTTTATCTACAAGTGGGAAATTTGCACGAATTGTTTCTGCAACCCAACATAAACCATGTGCAAGACAAGTCACATGTATCATATTTGAAAATTTAACTCTCAGAGTAGTGCCAGCTTTTATCACGTAACTCACAGTATAAGTTACAAAGAGTAAAACACGCTCATACTGAATACCATCAGGCCATAGAAGGTTCAAGGAATCGAAGGAATCAATTTGGATATGAAAGAGCTATTTGTAGCATCAAGTTGCTCTATCACAAGGAGAAATGGGGTGTTTGGTTCGTTTTTATGGAGAGACCCAACAATAAAATTTGCAATAAACCGACCTTCACTGTCCGGCGTTTCATCGATTGACACCCACACAAAATTGTCTCCAATCTGTTCTCTAATATTTTTAATTGTGAGATTGTAACACCTTTTCACATAATGTTTGCGAAGAGTAGATTGGTCTGGCACTTTACACTTAGTATACTGCTGAATGAAATGTCTGAGTGTGGGTTGGTGAGTTTCCACAATGGAGTGTCTGCCGCTAAAAATGCTTCACACAAATCAAAGGAGAACTGTGAAAAATTACTGTGTGAAAATTCACTTAACAGTTTTTCAACAGGGACACTTTTTGTGGATTTTAGTTTGATATTATTTTTGTGTGTATTAGTATTCAAATGTTGAAGTACTAGAAAACGCTTTTCACAACTAACCATTTTCTCACATGCTCCACAATACAAAATTCTAGCACCTGTAGTTACCAAATCTGTTGCGAACTCGCATTGATATCCCTGTAACCTACCTTTGTCATTCACTTTTACTTTCGGCATGATTCTATGAAAACAAGAACTTTATACAAGCTACACTCCACTGACCTCAAGTCTGAACTCACAAATGATGAAATGAGGAATTATTGATTTGTGAACCTGCTGTGAAATTTCTAAAACAAACTAAAAAGTAACACTTGAATATTTTGATATTCATTCCTATAATATAATACAATTTATCATAAATAAAGTGCAATTAAACAATTAAGTTAAAACTAAATTAACATATTATGTTTATAAACAACAGTTGAACATAATTCCGAGAACCCCTTAACACGGACCTTTATTTATACTGCTAGAATGATGAAATAAACAAGATAAGGCAGGGATTTCCCGATATGGCGCAGCTACATGCTTTGTGGGGTAGAGTTGCAAGTTTCTATCAGTGTTGCCAAGTTTCAAGGCTGATTCGTATTTCGTATTTCGTATTTCTTTCCAATACGCTTCATGG
Organism: Tenodera sinensis; assembly: GCA_030765045.1. Classification (NCBI taxonomy): domain Eukaryota; kingdom Metazoa; phylum Arthropoda; class Insecta; order Mantodea; family Mantidae; genus Tenodera; species Tenodera sinensis. The sequence continues at coordinate 519,683 of JAUKNM010000120.1, forward strand.
CTTTGCCAGGTAGTATGTGTATTAGATTAGATTAGATTTGGTTGTGTAGCAAATGCACAAGAAATAAGTAAAAATTTTAAATTTTCTATGTAAAACAAGCAAATATGCAGCATAATTTGAAAAATACAGAAATATTATACACATTAACAAAACATGCAAAATATGCCATTATATGCATATTAAAATCTTATTCAAATTGTTAGAAATTTAGTAATTCACTCAGATACCAATTGAGCATACTTTCTGGCAACAGAGAAAAAAAATGCATTTTCATATAATTCCTATCCCTAGTTATGATGTGCATAAAAAACAAACAGGTATACAGACAGGTATTTTGGATCTCTGAGATGCCAAAGCAAAAATAAGTTCATTTCTTACTTTCAAAACATGTCTCAGTGAGGAAGAGGATCAAATACTTAATTTAAAACTCCCCCTTCTAAACAGTGCTGAAGTTTTTAATATTTGTTTCATCTATGGCTCTGTTTTACCTAAGGAAATCTAATCCATTAAGTCTTCTATTTAATGGATATTCATTGAAATCTCTCCAGACTTTGGCACACTAAGCATTTTTAAAACTTCACCAATAAACAAACCACTGCCCTAATATGTATGCACATGTTCTTTACTTATCTATCAGGTTTACAGTTCATGATGTAGTCCACAAATGATAATGGCTATGAAGCAAAGGGACCAGGGTCCAGCTCAGGGGTAGCCCAAGGTGTGTAAGATTTGGTACTCAATAAATATTCATTCATTCTTTCATAATGGATATGGTCCTACAAGATTCAGTTGCACAACGAATCTATCCCAAGGACAAAAGCAACTGGAAGATGTTTGTCGCAGATGTTAAAGATAAAACTGAAGAGGACAGTGCTTTCCCGGATAAAGGTGCTTCTGTGATGAACCAACTTTCCATGTGATAGCCATATAAATCCTTTCCACATTTTGTGTAGACATGTTCCATTTCTTATGCTTTCCATGATTTAACAAAAGGCTATCACTTTCTCATAACTCTCTGTACCATTTCATAATGCTTACATAGGAGGGACATTGTCATGATAGGAAGATTAAATTCACAGAAAAATGTCATTGTACATGCTTCACAAATTTTGTTCAGGCAGTTCAAGAACACATACAACCTTTTATTGTGCTGTCTGTGTCACCATCTTTGCACATTCTAATCCAATTGAATAATGTGATAATTGTCATTGTTGCAGTCATAAATTGCAAGGGACCTACAAATCACATGTGAAATGTTTTTTTTAAATCTGAGTCTGATACAACTGAAGTTTTAAAAGTTACTAATGCTAAATGTATAAGCTGGACATCCTGTATGATACCAGAGTGTATTATACCATGGATATGGAAGCATATAATTTGAACATGCCTTAATGTCCTCTCGTCCCACTGAGGGTTGTGCAGGCCATCTGCTAGTAATGGACCATTTGTCATTAGTTCCAGGTAAAAAGGTTTATACACTATGCCCACAACTATATGTCAGAATCAAGTCAAATAATACCTAAGTTTCTGTAGTTGAAAGACTAAAGGCCCAACACTGAAAGGTAGAAGGGAAAGGTGGAGAAGAAGAGGAAGAAGAGGAAGAGGAGGAGGAGGGAGGAGGGAGGAGGGAGGAGGGAGGTGGGAGGTGGGAGGTGGGAGGTGGGAGGTGGGAGGAGGGAGGAGGAAGGAGGAAGAGGAAGAAGGACTAAACCCTTTATCCAAAGAAACTAACAGGAATGTCAAGTAGAATGCTGTTAAAGTGGTCTTAAGGATTGGTTGAAACTAAAAAATGAGTACTGGCTAACTATGTTATTAATTATAACTAACAACTAACCTCTAGTGCAATGGACCTTACGGGCCAAGGCTTACCACCTGACCACTGCGTCTATCATCTCTGCCCACTACAGGTGTCATGAGTGGGGTGTAGTACTGGAGCGTAGGACGTGGTCAGTGCCCCAAACCCTCCCAGCTGGTTATGCGGCCTTCATAACCTGGGGTCGCTACTTCTTTATCAAGTAGGACGTCAATTGGCCCCTCAGGGACCTAATGAGGCTGAGTGCACCCCGTGCCAGATCTCCCAGTGGGGGAAAAATTCCCATGCTGGTACCAGGGATCAAATCCGGATCCTCCATGCCAGAGGTAACACTAGCACTGTGCTATGGAGGCGGTCATGTTATTAATTATAGGTGGGAAAAATATGTAAATTACAAATTGTCACTTGAATTTATTCAGGCAAGTAAATATTCACAGGGTTATGTTTCTAAGAAAGGCAAAAATGTGTAATTTGTATCCAGCCCCAACCATGATGGCAGTGTTGATGAAATGGATTATGTAGAAATGATATCTTTGTGGTGTGAACTTTCATGGCAGGCTGAATTTGTGTACATTTTACTAGATATACTTGCCAATGTTGCATGGTCTTGTTATACTCCCTACTGAATGTTAGAAGTATTAATTCTTTGGTAATCCATGCTGCATTTGTTGATTGTTCTTGCACCAGCTTCTGTATCAGCTGGTTTCTGATCACATGTGAGGCTGAGCTATCTTTATAACTTCATTATTGGTTTTTACTTAGAAAAATTAGTATAATGCCAATGAAGGTCCATTGAACACCTTGAAAAGTGAAAGGGCAGAAAGGCAGAACAAAAAACAAGCTTATAGTTGGGCTGCTGTTTGCGTTTCCAGTTCAGCTTCTTTGATTCTAGCTTTGTGGTAGCTTGACATATAAATAAAGCGGTCGCTTTGTAAGGAACTGGAAAGCTGCCTTTCAGTTGAACTATACCAAGTACAGGTGTTGAAAATCTGACAAATACTCAGAAAGATATTTATTAATTTGAAATACACGTGACCTATTAAACAGACAAACTTGGTAGAAGATACACAAATTACAACTTTATAACATTTGTAGACTTAATAAATTAAAATTTAAACACAGTGAACATATTCTTTGTTACTTTGTTGTATATTATCAATCCCTGTTTATATTCATGTGTTTCATAGTACAGTAGCTACTGACATTAAAAAAGGAAGTAGGTGTGTTGTTACAACTACCACAGGGGTAATATGTGCATAATTTAAATTCCTTGACTCACTTTTGAAAATATGCCATGTTTTATTTCATTGTACAAAGGGTATCATACGATTCTAATTGTCACCTGAAAGTTATGGTAAACTGATGAAATTTTGTTAGCGTTGTCTTTGGTTCCTAAGCGCATGATGCTGAGAAAATCAGCTCAATGTGTCCTTTATTTTACATATAATGCCAGAACCAACCAAAATATAAGATGGAGGAGATTGAAGCTGGAGCATGTTAAAGTTCTTGCTTTTGAAGTGTAATAGTGCCCGCAAAATTACTGATGAGATGTTGGCCATTTATGGGTTGATTGTTCTGTGATACTACTGAGTGTCATTCCACGTCAAATTGCACAAAATATGGTAAAAATTTACCTTAATATCTCAGATTTTCTTGAATTTTTTTTTTTTTTTTTTTTTTTTTTTTTTTTTTTTTTTTTTGTGTGTGTTTTGGAGCAAAATACATTTGACCCGTGTTTCTTCGTTTTATAAAAAAAATTTATTTCGGCAGATATTAATTTTTCAAATGTCCCAAAAATTGCACCGTCCTCACCCTTCAATCAATCATACCTCTGCAATCAAGCAAATTACTTGATGTTTGGCTCAAATTAAAGATAAATCACCGTATTTCGTGAGGTATTTATTAGAAATTTTTTTTAAGTATTATTAATATTATATTTTATATGGTTAAAGTTTTAAAGTTAAATAATAAAACAAACTCGACCGTTTAAATATCTGAAAAAAAAAACAAAAAAGACACTGAAGTTTATTCAACATTCTCAGAAAAAATCAGAACGGAGTCTCTAATAGTTCAGTTGTAATTAACTTTACAAATCAGTGCAGCGAACTCGTGTAGCAGTGGTGATGGCTACCGTAACCTCGCACAATTCATTGGCACTTTCCATTACGGCAACTGTTCACTGCTTGAGGTTCCATGAACATTACAACAGTACAGTAAGGAGAACACTGCTAGCTGACACTATTATATGTACACTATTAGCATCTTCAAACTGTTTTTAAACTGATGTTTACATACAACACAAAACTTTAACTTTCTACTCATCTACCTCCTTCTTCGAAAGAAAATTGTTTCACTAAAGCTTCAGCTTTAGACAGAGTAATGAAGGAGTGTAATTTTAAAGCATAGCTGGACCCATTGTTCTTGGCTCCTGACCTTGACTGGAAGTCCTGTAAGCGAACCCACGGCTTTTGTCTGTTTCATCAGCTCATATTGTATAATTCTGCAAATCAAACCATACACAACATGGTGAGGGAGGGGGAAGATAGTGATGTCTACATGATCCGAAGCAGTCCTTGCTAATTCACAGTTGCTTTTTAGTGCAGTTGAAGACACAGATCTTTGCAATAAAGAGTGAATATAGTGAATATGTGAGACATTGATCATAGTGTAAATCAATTATGCCACCTGTATGTTCTAAATTAGGGACCAAAACATTACACAGTCAGAGCAGACAAATTGTTTCAAATGTATGGGCGTACATGAAGAAAGAAGTTAAACGCAAAGAACTGCTTACATCAGAAGATTTTTTCAAAAAATTCAAAAAGTTCAAAAGTGCATGTCAGATGCCACAGGAGTATCAGAAAGAAGGTGCATTGTGGAGACATTTTTCTGCTTGGACTGTACTGCCTTAGTAAGAAGAAGTTATGAGTAGCATACGAAGCTGACGCACCAATTCGCATGCTGTTTACAGTCACCTGACTTGGTACTCACTTTCAACTTTACATTTACTTCCTCCAGGAGCCAAGAACTGCGAATCCAGTTGTACAAACTGATCTTTACTTCATGTCGTCCGTGAGCGCTTGCAGGCCTCCAGAAAAAAATTGTAGCAAATGCACTTACGCTCACTCCATAGTTTTTAATGTCTTATTTTATAGATAAAATGTCAGGGAATACGTGTATATTTTTTTTTTAGATTTTTAACACATCGACTTAAATTCTATTTTTGGTTTTACAAAATATAGCATAAAAAACAATCCAAAATTTGTGTGTAATAATGATTGATCGAAAGTTATTAAAAGTGTTGTATTTAACCTTTCCAGTACGCCAAACCCCACTCTTAACTCTATATGGCCTTAGAGTAACAAGTGATTTTATATTATGGTGCGCGCAGAAATCACTTAGTTTCTAATAGCCATAACTAAGCAAATAATTTAAAAATACGGAAATAAAAAGATATGGGTCTCCTTATTTGATGCCTATTATTCATAAAAAAATTTGAACCTCCTACGAAAAAGTCGTATTTTACAGGTGTGCGATTTGACCCTATTGTGAGGTAGACAAGGAATTTCCAAACTGGTCACATATCCCTCTCAGACAAGATAAGACCTAGAAGGCCATTATTAACAGACAATGTGGCCACAGTGAAGAAAGTCAAGTGTTTAATCCTGGAAGACAGAAGAGCAACTACCCAAATGGTCATGAATGAAACTGGTTTCGCTTATGGTAGTGTGGAAAATTATTTGTAATGAACTGATGGTAGTGTGTGGTAAATTATTCATGATGAACTGCACATATCTAAGGTGGCTGCAAGGTGGGTTCCACATTTGCACCTCCCTTTCCATGAACAAACACAGCGTGACCTTTCATGACAATGTTGATGCCATTGGAACAGGATGAAGATAATTTTGATCAACTGGTAACCATGGATGAAACTTGGATTTATCATTATGAGACAAAACCATGAGCAAGAAGTGGAAGTTTGTTGGTTCCTCTCCTCCCAAAAAGAAAAAATGTGCAAAAGTCAGTAGGGAAGGTTATGCTCAGTTTTTTGGGATTGTCGTGGAATCATTCACACAGATAACCTTGAAAAGGATAAAATCATCACTGGTGCATAGTATAACAATCTTCTGGACAAGTTGTGAAATGCTCTCTAGAGGAATTTGTCTCCAGCTGACAACGTATTAGCACTTGCCTCAAGTTGCAGTTGACAAAACAAGGGCATATGGATTTGAGGTTTTGCTGTTTCTGCCTTATTCTCCAGATCTTGCACATGTTTCCAGAAATAAAAAGTCTGTTATAGGGTCACCAATTTTACAACACAAATGACATCATTCATGAAATAGAAGAGTGATTTAAGGCACAATCTGCAGACTTCTACAGTAACAGTATTTGGAGGATCAAAAAATGCTGGGAAAAATGTGTAAATTTGGATGGTAACTATGTAGAGAAGAGTTAACAGCTACAAATCAAAACAAACTTTCTGGCAATTTTTTAAAGGTTTAATCAAAAGTTTACAATACCTCTCTACCTTAGAAGACAGTACACGTTAAATGGGGCAACAACGTTGCAACATGTACTGTATGTATGCCTTCTTTCATCCTCAAATCGCAAATCATGTAAGAACCGACCCAGAGCAGCCCTTGAGAAACTTGGTAGGGTATCATCGCCGTGATGATACTGTGACAAAATTATATTCGACATGAGTGGAATATTTTCAAACACTATGGAATGAACAATTCGCCACACTCCGCTTTGCCTTATTCCATCATATTGCGTTAACCTAGCGTTTTGTGTTGTTCTGCCCTTTTTGCTTTCTTTTTCATGGCGTTCTTAGAGGTTCTTTCATTAATTCCTTCTTAATCCCATACACTACTGCTTCTGAACACCCCATAGCCTTAGCTGTTACTTTTACTGCCTTATTAATACTCATTTGAGTTGAAAAAATAATCTAACATACTCATAATTATTTGGCATTCCTTACTAAATTTACCAATATATCCTCTCTTCCTAGCTTCCCCCTCCACAACTACAAATATTTATGGAAAATGTTGAATAAATAACGTAATAACACTTCACAGGTTCCATACAGTATAAACACACACACTTCTTTACGAACTGATATTAACTTTTACTGCAGCCTTGTGTCCAATGCTTGACACCTTTTGTCTGAATAGGTGAATACCTGTTGTTTGCCTTACACGATGAAAGCAAGAGGTTACAGGCTTTTGGTTTATTTTAAAAACTGTCTCTAACCCTCCTCAACATTTTCCCTTGCTTCTCTTTTCTCTTGTAAACTCAATAATAAAAAAGTTTCCCACTGCGTAACTTTCGTAGTGCACCAATATAAAATTTTCCGAAAACATTTAATTTAAAAAATTGTAACACTTAACAGTGTAAACATAGAGAATTCAAAGTACGCAGGTGGCGGCACCATAGTTTAGCTAAGAAAAAATGAATAAACATAGTCTAGCAGTTAATTTATTAGTTAGTGCGTGATGAGTATAGAAACAGCAAATACAAGACTTTTACTGAAAAAAATGTTTTCTGTAGAAATTTGGGCCTATAGAAGTGTACAATGGCCCTAAAAAGGATATAACCTATTAGAGAAAACAATTCTGCATAGAATAATGTGTTCAAACTTGAAATTTATAACAACTGAATATTTACACCATGCTATTAGGAACCTGGCAACAGTGCAAGAGTAGAAAAGGACAAAGCTAACGGCAACTCATGCCCAAGATACAGATATACCCCATTTAACTCCATAGCCATCTAAGGGCGAGACAACCTATAGAATTAACTAAAATAGGGAAACACTATACACATGAATGTAAAAACAAACATTTCAATTATACAGGAGAACAAAATAATGACAAGGTGAGCGAGCGTATCTTTATACTGAACAAGTATTAAAATGCATTAAGCTCAAGACAGCTAAAATTGAAGTGCTCTGCAATAAGAAATAACACACTGCATTTAGCCCACCACAAAAGTTTCTCCCATCTCCTGAAAATATCACTTTGTGAGAAATCATAGAATTTTGGATGTTCCCTTACTTATGCCCACTGCATCACTAAAGCACAAACTGGCTAGCTTAGTTACTAAAAATATATTCTTGGGCTTTGAAATGAGAACAAGCTTTTTCAAACAAACTATGTAATGTAGGTTATGTCTCATTAAATATATATTAAGAAGTGATTGTAAGATTGGTAAGAGTGGAACCATAACCTACTGCTGTTCTATAAGAATAACAAACGGAAATACATACCCCCTTAGCTGTTTTATTGCACTTCAGACTTGTAACTGCTTTAGCTTCATCAATGGCAGCATTTGACGTTGGCCAGGTGATTACCCTTACTAACTTTGGTGTCTCAAATTCCTCCTCTGCATCACTGTAAGAACCTGTAGTTCCTGTTGGTTGCACAAGCGACCCTTCACATGTTGTCTGTTCACCACCCTGACTGAACCCACCAGTACCATCGTCTACCCACTTATGCTTATACAAAGCCAATCGCTTTTTACTCCCATCTGAAAGAAGAGAACGGCTCTTGAAAATGCTACCTTTTTTTGTTGCTGGAAAGTTTGTCCGCTCAGTAACACTACTATTTGGGACTTGTCCACTTGTGCATTCTATCTCTGGTACTATAGTTTCCTGCATAACTGTGTGTGATGAAGCAATGACATCAACTACTCCAGCATCCTTTTCTTCATTAACCTTATATCTTGCCTGATTTTCCATTTCACCTTCCCCTTGAGAAGAAGCAATTGTGTTTATCTGGTCTGCAATGCTGTTACTGTCATCACTGTCTGTAAATAAGTCCAGAATGGTTTTGCACGAATCCTTTGGCTCTGTAATCAGTTGTTCTGAGGTAGTATTGAATTCAATGCTATCAAGAATAGTTTTACAAGAATCCTTATCCTCATTTAACATTTTCTCAGAATTTTCTTGAAAGTTCTCTCTTTTCAAACTAATAGAAACATTTTCCTCAGAGTTGAGCTTCACACTTGTATTAAAATCTACTTCAAGCATTAATCTGCACGATTCCTTCACTTCTGGTGATGGACTTGTGACACTGCTATTGAAGTCTATGCCATCCGAAACTGGCATACAGGATACTTTTGATTCCAATAAAAGCTTTTCTGATGCTGTCCTGAAATCAACATAAGTACTTGATAAAAGTTCCTCAGCTTGTGAGAGCTTTTCATTGTCATGATCAATTGTGTTGCTGATTTGTGGTTGTTCTATATCAGAGTAGGGTCGAATGTCTAGTCCTGATGCAACTTTTGTACTTTGAGCACAATATGTCATTGAAGTGGCAGGTGTTGCACGATCTTTAATTGATTCACATACGTCTTCATTCCTTATATTTTCCTTTTCATCATGCATGATGCCCATTCCCATAAAACTATCAGTAGCTTCATTTTGCATACTGTCTTTGTTTCTAGCTCTCCCCTCATGATCTGTAAATGTATTTTCATCACTGGCATCTGGTGAACCATATTTGTTCACAATACTTCCTGATGATACACTTTTTACCTCACTATCGCAACCAACGCTGCTCAAAAGAGTATTAGATGTACTGCTAACTGTGACCTTGTCTTTAACAATTTTATTGGATTTCTTTGGTGCTGTAATACTGACATGTCCTTGGCGGTCTTTGCCATCATGAAGTGAAGATGACCAAGATTCACTGACTTCAATGTGGCGCCTTCTTGTACTTCGTAAATTCAGGCCTTGATTTTCACTAGAGGATTTAGCAGGTAGTGGAACACTACTTGGCTCTTTAACATCACTAACAAGATGTGAGGTTCCTTTGAATATTCTGAGAACTATCGGTGGTTTATTCTCTTCTCTGAGAGGAGCTGTCGTCTTACTAGGTGAAGACAGATTTACTGCTTCGATCTGCTGGCTTATTGAATCTCCACTATTCAGCGAGCCTGTTGCAGTGAAAAGCTTTTTAGATCCACCATCATTGTTGGATTCGCTGGTTGCTGAATCATACTGGGTTCTGGATGCAAAGTTTCCTTTGCTATATTTCTTTGCACCCTGTGTTGCGTAATTTGAATTGCTACGCTTATTACTTGTATAGTATCTTAAATCTTCTCCAGAAATTAAATCAACATTTCTACTTTTGAAAAACTTTTTTGGTTTTGCTACAACCTTCATTTGCTGATTCTGTTCTGTTAAAAGTTTATCTCCATCTGATTCAAATGAAAATGGGTCTTTAGCCTGTGATGAGTTTTGAGAGTTCCGACTGCCATAATCCAGCCTCATTCGCTTGCTGCTTATGATGTCATCTCTGCAAGCTGAAAAGCAATGAATAATGTTATCATTCAGGTAAAATTTATAGCAGAAATCTTCAAAGTTTATGATAGAATTAAACTTACTGTTGAAATTTGTACTCCGCAAGGAAGTACATGATATGACGCCCCATTTGCCAATAGTGCCAGCTGATTTTGCTGCAGAAGGCCTATTGCTATTCTCATGAAAGAGCTTATCAAACTGAATGCTTGTATGCGACACTGAATTTAGTTTCCGACTGTACACCTTAGAGCATCCACGCGACATCTTGTCAGAAGTCATCTGAAAGAAACAAAGTAAAATTATAATGCTTAATTAGTTTTAGTGTTTTAAATGAGATTTAACAGAATGTGCACAAATAATATTTCAGCTCATGACATGTTAAAATGCTTTCAACTTAAAATCTAATCATTTGCATTTCAAGTGATGCACACTGGTATTACAAAATACGCTAGGGCAAAACCTTCAAAAATTCATTCTGTCATTCTACCAACCATGCATTCCTCACCTTACTGAGAGATATAATGTACCTGAAAGTGCATGGGAGGTAAAAGGACTACTCTTTGGTGCCCGGGGAACATGTTTTAAATTCACAAGTACCTGCCTCAAAGCACTGGGTGTGCAATGGTCCGAAATTGTAAATATATGTTTACATGTCCTAAAAGACTATATATTTTAAATAATCACTTATATTCAATGTGTTAACTGTTATCTTCTTGTTATAATCATTTAATGTTTCTTTAGATATTTTGAATCTTAATTTTAATCATTTTTTTTTTCTTAAAATTTGACTTTGTTATATATCTTTGTATTCTGGATCTTCATGGTCACCTGCAATGTCAGGCAGAGGTCACAATTTTTGTTTGTGAAATATATATATTATCACCATTTGTAGGCAGTTACTGACTGGAGTATATCTTACACAACACAAATGTTGCAATTGTCATTAGCATCATGGCCTCTGGATTAGAAGTCTGACACATTCTATACAATACAGAGGTGGGCAGAGTTATTATACTCACAATATGATAGTAGAATATACCAAAATACCATAACAAGGATTAATTTTTCAAATTAAAAAACATGCAGGTTTCGCTAAAAGCTATGTACAATGCCTGCATATATGCACACATATGCTATCTCTATCTGTCTTCTACAAACTTCTGCTTTATTAGAGGACTGAGCAGGTTCACATGAGTGACTATGTGACATGGCAGTTAACTCAAAGCTCATACAAATCTGCCTTTCAGACTGCTGCTCATGAGCTGTACAATGAAGAAAATTATAGTTATTATTTATACTAAAAGTTCTCGTATATATAAAGTTCAACAGCAACAAACAATAAGGATTATATCAATTGCTTAAAAAAGAATGAAAGCTGGTTGGAAATGTCTGAACTCAGCACACTAAGTTGCAATGAGCTGTCTTTCAAAAGTAAGCAAGCAATTTATTTCACCTTTGAAACTATAATTATATATTATAATAGTATAAGTCGGTACATTTTATAACCGAGGTTTTTCATATCTGCTTCTAACTGATTGGCTCACTAACTTAGCCACATACTTGCTGACTTCTCAAGTCACCCACTCTTGTACCCTGTAAGACTTGCATGGCAGAACACTTGCTTATATAGCCATTGGAGGTTACCACATAGCTCCAGAATGTTCGAGGAGGCAAATCATCCAGAAGGTTCTGATCATCTGGAGATAGCATGCATTGTGTTTATGCTGAGCAAACACACTGCTTATCTGTTTACAGTTCTGACTGCCCAACACAGACCACCTGATAACCTTGTATAATAGCAACTGTGTAATGATACCATATAATTATTTCTATATTAGTATCAGTCTATGCCTATTGACATCTTTTTTCTTTGCCGAATCCAATCTCCTATACTGTGATGAAGGTGAAACTTCCACTATATGAATAGGGAGATGTTCAGTGCTAAATGGAACTTGATCGGTGGAGATAGAGGGGAGCCAACCACAAAGCATCTGGAATATTAATGAAGAACTATGGCATAGATTAGAGAAGTCCTGTGTTCAACAGCTAATATTCAGAAGAGAGGAGTGCTCTTTCCGATGCTTCAACAAGTATAGAGCCAGGAAGAAGAGGCTGCTTTAATGTTATTCGTTACACCAAAATGCATAAAGAAATGGAAAAGTGAAGCAAAAGTGAATACTGAGTCACAATATTGGACGGACAGTAGTATGTACACATATACATAACCAAATACACTACTACTTGAAAAAATTGCTACACCAAGAAGCAAATGCATGACTGAAATGAATTTTATATCACAGATTAGGTACCTGACAAGAAACAAATGAGTAACTTTACAAAGCCTTCAGCCTGAATGTTCAGTATTTGGTGTACCCTCCATGCACTGCAATTAGAGCTACTGAACAACATGGCATGGAATCAAAAGGGTTTGGAATATGATTCTAGGGAATCTCCCTCCATGCAGCTGGTATGTGAGCTCACGAATCACTGACATTGTTTACTGGAGGACCGTGACAAACAAGTTTGCCGACCAGTCATATCCCTGACCTGTTCGATGGGCGACGTCAGGCAAACATGCAGGTAAGGGAGGCAATGGTACCCATTGTTCTTCGAGGAAGTCTTGCACATTCCTCACAACATGTGGCCAGGCACTTTCCCGCTGAAATGTGGCATATGGAAATACCTGAAGCAGGGGGAGCACCTCTAAAACCTTGCACATGTACTATTTGCTGTTCAAATTGCCCTCAATTTGTAGGAGGCAAGATCAGTTGTAACCAATGGCAGCTCAAACCATCACACTTGGTGTTTGTCCACTATGCCACTAACAATGCAGGCCTCCAGAATGCAGTCACCACGGTACTGTTGAACATGTATGTGGCCATCACAGTAGGACAGATTGAAGGAGGACTCATCTGAAAAGACTACACTTTGCCACTCAGTATGCTAGCGACAGCATTCACGTGCCCAATGCAGTTGGAGGCACTTGTAGTTCAGATTGCAATCAGTTCATCTGCAGCAGACGACGAATCAAACCCACTTCTTGGAGACCTTTCTCCTCTGTTTGAATTCACTCACATGCTGCTGTTGCACCCTTTTGACGTCAATGAGGCATATTGGCACTTCCTTTAATGTTTCCACCCTATATGACAGTTCTTCATACATTATACTTGGAGCAACATTGATTTTGTCGGAGGAACACAACAGGGCTTTGCTCGGCCTATGTGTGTCCTATCCCTCTGCAATCTAAGCACTTATTTCCAGCACACTGTTCAACACATTCACCAAGTTTGGATTCATCCAGGGAATTCCTTCATGATGTTGCAATTTTCATAAACAGTAGTGTACAAAGTATAGTAAAATATACTTATAAATATAAACTGAAATTTGATAATTTACATATATGCAGTTTCAATTACCACATACAAAAGGAATAGAACAAAAGTGTCAGGAATGGATTATTGAAAATATTTTCATTTATCATTCCACTTCTCCAACATTCATGCAACAAATCCACAAAGAAAATTAATATAGTGAAGCCTGGTTTTCCAATGTTGTATAAATATTCAAAATTATGAAGTCCTTCGTAATCAAGCATGTCCTCCATGAAATTAAATTGAGTTTTACTTATGGACACCAACTGCTATGGTTCTCAAGTGTCCCATTTTATACAACTGTAAAAGACAACTTAATTTTGCTCAGAGGCCCGAAGCCCTTTCATCAGACCTACCATAAATATAGACACAATATAGAATCACCAGCTTTGCTTCCCTTCTGAAGAATGCCACGCTAAGGAGCTTTATGCCTGAAAAAATCCATCATCCTCCGTCAGGTTTGAACCCACGACCTCGGAAACCACAGGCTAAGCTGTCCTCAGTTGCATGTTTCTAATGAAAATGCAACATCATGATATTGCAGGATTCATTAAATAAAGATAAAGATATCGGATTAACTGAAGAAATTACATTATTTTTCCTTAGCTTATGTAATAATGTGCCAAAGAACTCCTTCCAAACCTGAAGTAATTGTAACATCTCACTCTCAGCTACCAACTGAATCCTACTGTCCGTTACGTTTTGCACTGTATCTTCTATTGTTTAAACTTTACTGTACTCAGTACCTTGTAAAATTCTCATAATTTGATACACAGGAATGCCTTGACTTTAACTTCTGTAAGCATCTTAACATCCAAAGTTTAGTATCCTCTTCGACATTTTGGATGAAACTGTCCTGTCAACTTGTAATGCCTTCCTAGCACTATGGATGGAATATTTTTGCAGAGCTGTTAGAGGTTAGGACCTGCTTAAACTTGTTTTAATACCAGTGTATTTGGTTATTAACAATATACCTAATGGAAATATGTCAACCGTAAGTTACCTCCCTCATTGACCAAATGCCTTAATTTTACGAGTTATTTATAGACCTCCTGGTTATGTGACCCAAGTAAATGTGTAATACGTGTAATAAACTTTCCATCTATGAACTATGTGTATCTGAGTATCCAGATGTACAACTTGGCAAAACGACAAGGCATATTGACATTGGTTGTCCAGTACCTGTGATCGCTTCTTATCTTGCTTACTACAACAGCAAAATATCAGTAACTTGGCGTACAGTCAGTAATGCAATGCAAATTAATATCTCGTGCCAACCAATATGAGATGTGAAGATATGACTGCATCTGAAGAGAGTGATACACTGTCTCACTGTGTATGTGCGATAGCTCGCGTAAACAACTTGGCAGTTTCACATTCTTTCAGATACATCTCACGACTTTGCCAGGCAGTAAATGGTTTTGTGGCAAGTGTTACATGTTAAGTCACAGTTTGCAAAATGTGTACACATTTGTGTGTTCCAGTTAAGATGCTCCTCTTTCTTACCATATTTCTGTTTGTATGTTACAACTACAGTGCAAAGTCTCTAAGCTATGAGGTGTAAGTATTGGTCTCATCAGGCTTTAAATTAGAAAGTTACTTAACAGCATCCTATAAATTGGGTAGTTACAGTTAACTGATGCATTTATGAGTTCTTTTGTAGTTTTACTCTGAAGTCTGAAAATAATTACACTTTCACTACAAGAAAAGCAGAATTATTTTATTATATACACAACAGTATCAACTCACAATAACTTATATATAGTCGCAAAATTATCCAGATAAGTATTTTCAAACAGAAACACAAGTACAGTATGCTTTCTGTATTACAATTTCTTTCTGTTCTTACAATATTGACTGCCATAAAAAAAATGCACATTCTGATGATGCTGAGCTCGCTGGTACCCAATGTTGGTGCGGGGTACTTGCTTTCCCTACCTTTCCACCAATTCACAGAAGCTTAAATCTGATTGCAGTTGAGGTTCTGCCACTATGCAATCGAGTGAGTGAGCGAGTGATTAGGGTTTAAGGGCCCGTCGACAGCTAGGTCATTAGAGCCCATTATGCAATCGAGCTTCATACAAACTTCACTCTAAACTTTGCGCTGTGGAATGTTTTTTTTATATGCAGGAGCAGGAGGTTCCATAACATCCACGACAATTCTTTAAATATTTGTCCATTGGCCCCGTGTAAGCACCACTTTGTGACAATGAATCTCAAAATAATTATCAACTTTCTCTACGTATCTCAGGGTGCTGTACGGATCAACACTTTACAAGAACGATTAATTTCCAGTTCCTCGTTAAAAGCTTGTTTATTGTTCTGTTGTATAACAAATAGATTATACAAATTTTCTGGATTGGCGTCCTTTCTGTATTGCGCTACAGGGTTCTCACTACCCTAACACGGAGTACCTATGTATATTAAGTTTGTAATCTTCTTCTATTTTTACCCCGCTTAACAATCTATATATTTGTTCTCTGCGTTGTTATTTCTGCTATCTTTCACAACACAATGTTCGTCTAATACAACACTATACGCAGATAAATGTCCAAATTATACACGGACTTTGCGATTTCCATATGACGCCAACCCAAGCTATTGAAGAAGAAAATTGAAAATATATTTTTGCCGACTATAATCATTATTTATAACTTTAGGAGCCCTTTCCGCCGCCTCTATAATTTTGCATTTAACCATTCCAGAGGGCTTACGCAGAAAATATCTCCTCAGCTGGTTGCTGATAATTATGCTACAGCCATGTTGGAAACATCATTCCTGCCTTGTAGATCTTTCACTTCTTCTTTGCTAGCTTGGTACAGGTGTACTCCCAAACCTTTGTCTTTACAAGAGGTGACTGACTACACTGAGCAACAAATTTCAACTTTTGGTTTTGCACTCAAACGAAAGTAGGTGACTTTGTACACATTAGCTATGCTGAACTCAAATCTGAAATCCAAAATTCTCTATCATGTACCATTGTTTGGAGAAATCGGTTTCAATGTTTTTAAAAAATAATGCAAACAATAGATGCAATTAAAATATTGCAATCAATCCTGAGGTGAAATAATTTCATATAGCTTAACCCATTAACTGCCATGATCCCCATTTGGGGATGTGTCTTTGTAATGGTTATTTTGGGTTTGTAACAGTGTTGGCTGCAATTGTTATAATTTTACATTGTTGTCTAGACCTTTGTCAAGCTTGTGCATTAATTATAAGTCAGTTGTTGTTAAGCGAATGAGCTGTACAGAACTGTTTGTGAGAAGAGGTAAAGGTTTTCAGAGTTACAACATCTGCCCATTTTCAAAACAGAGTAATATTATAATGTAAATAACTTCCAGTATGTATGTGTTCTATGATTGCTTTAGAACATGTTTATTGATTATTTATATGCAAGGCTTATTATATTTTCTCATGAGAGCAATCCGAAAACTGATCCCCATTTGGGGCTCATGGCAGGTTCCACCTAAAACATTTTGCTCTTTCTTTTATCTCTATGCACAATGAGTCACTAGAAAGCACTTTCTAATAGGGAAATTGAAGAAATTGTAAATGATCCCAACTTCGTGGCTTCTTCTGATGATGAGGGTGAAGCGAATGAGACCATTGATATCGATGAGCTTCCTCCAGACTGCATATATGAGATGTCTGACTGTGATCATATCGACGAAATATATTGGAAGATACACTTTCGGGTGATGTACCAGGTACCTTGGAAGTTCATACTAATGTAGAAAGTGAGAAGGAGGAAAATGCAGGTCATCGCAAGAAGAAAATGAAAGCTAATATCAGTTGCAAGTGGACAACAGAAGATGCCACTTAGAGTAAAACTTACCAGATTTATTAGAAATTGAACAGCACAAATGTAATTTGGTAGCATCACTAAAAGTAAAGTCCACAGTTGAGTGCTTTGAAGAATATTTTGATGCAAATGCTGAGCTTGATTGTCAATGAAACTGACCAGTATACTACACAAAAGAATAATCACAGCTTCGAGTTATCTAATGAAAGCATAAAGAAGTTCTTAAGTATACTGCTCTTCACTGGATACCGTGCTCTCCCTCAGGAAGGAGAGAGTATGACTTGAAGACTGATATAAGGTATGTACGACAATGTATGAGCTACAACAGATATCTGGAAATCAAACGCATATGGGAGGCATGGACAAATTAGACAGGAATGTGCAAAAGTACTGTGTGAGAATTCGAGATAAGAAATGGTACTTTCCATTGTTCACCAATGCAATAGATGTAGCATTGGCCAATGCCCACGTCATCTGCTGCATTACAAATGAAAATATTCCACTTCTTAAATTCAGGGGGATGGTGGCAAGGGCATATCTTGCTCAAACACCAGTTGCCTTGGATCCATAAAGGGCAGGATGTCCATCATACCCGAAGGCCTCCGCCTCACATGTTACTGTTGAACTCAGGACTACCGGAACTGGACACATTATTGAGCGCACAGCATTTGAGTAACAAAGAAAATGAGAAATTTGCAAGAAAAATGTAAGGAAGCAATGTGGGACTCGATATTGAATGTTCTGCTGTCTGGCACAAAAAATAAAATAAAATGTAAAAGAGAGTGGCATCGGCCATGATACCCATTTGGGAATCGAATAAAATAAACCATTTATTTAAAAACTATTTCATATTTTTGTTTTTCATTCCTTTTCTTACTCTCTGTGTCAATCAACTAACGCAAAAATAAATGCAGATTGAAGGAAAAAAAATTGGCAGTTAATGGGCTAACATTATAAGGAAAAAGTAATGCAGAATCCATAAATTATGGTTAAAGTGAACTAACAATCCATATTTAGGTAACTTTCATGCAAAAACTTTCGAGAAGACTTCCACTTGTAGCTGATATCAGGAACCTCCCTTATGAGCTACCAACAATAGTCAGCTAACATACTAGGTGACAACTTTCTGGTGTATTGCTTTTCCATGACACTTATACCCTGATGAAACTGTTCTTCGTGCTCATCACTCACAGCCACCAGGTTAGGAGGGAAGAAGTCCAAGTGCGACTGCAGAAAATGTATTTTCAAGGACATATTGCACTCTAAATTGCTATATGCATTTAGCATGTTCAGTAATTTCATTGTAGTTGTCAGCTTTTGTATTTCCCAGGAAATTTTTGCACACTGTCTTGAATCCCACCCATGCTGCTTTCTCGTTTTTGGAAAGTAGTTCTTCAAAATGCCTGTCTTCCATCAATTTGCATATTTCTGGGCCAATAAAAATACCGTTTAATTTTGCTTCGCTTATTCTTGGAAACTTCTTTCAAATACCTAATCTCTCTGTTCAAAGCTTTTACAAAATTTTTCATTAAGCCTAACAATGCGAAGCAGCGGTAGCAAAATTTTGTCATTTTTAACTAATGCTTTATACTTAACACTCTTTTCACCCGGTATTAAAGCACCCCTTACAGGCCACTCAGTTACTTCATCATGTTTTTCTTTAGACCGACTGTCCCACTCACATATAAAACAAAACTTGGTGAAACCACTCTGCATTCCCAGGAGTAATCCTATGACCTTTAAATCTCCACAGATTTGCCATTCATACTTTGCATAGTTCATAGCTTTCAAAACTATCTTCAAATTCTCATATGTTTCTTTCATCTGGACAGCATGAGCTATAGGGACTGAAGGATAAGAGTTGCCATTATGTAATAAAACTGCCTTTAAACTTAACTTCGACGAATCAATGGAAAGACGCCATTTGGATGGCTTGTAATTGTCACTCAGTTGTTCCATGAGCCCATTATCAAAGAAGTCATATTTAACCCCCTTGTCAAAATGCTGAAGTTACCTCGCCTGCAGTAAAACTCTTACCAGCCTTGAATGACAACAGGTGTTGAGAGGGTGAGCCGACCAATAAAGGTTGCGGTGGTGGAAGTGGCATAGTGCAGCAGATTTTTGCAAAATCACAAAAAGGGTAATATCTAAACGTTAGGCAATATCACAAAACTAATTTCAGTTCTGAAATTTGTGCTTAAAAATCTATTAGAATCACCTATTTTTGGTCAGGTGCAAATTTCAGTGTTGTACAGTGTATCAAAAGCTTGTGATACGGTGCAAGGAAAGACATGATCAGTCATGAATTCAGTTCTGATTTCATCTCCATCAAGATAGAAGAATTTACTTAGTTCCTCACTGATACACACTTTTAACTATACTGCCATTTAGGAACCATCCAATAGTGGCTCCAGATGGTTTACCATAACTTTGAAAATTACTGAATGTATGATGGACATGGAAAATGTGTCTCTACAGAAAATAGTTGCCACCGTCTGGAGAGGTTTAAGCAATTTTACTAGTTCATGGATGTCAGCCCATTCCTTTGTTACAATTTTAACTTCTTGAGCCAAACATACCGATGTTACAATGTGATCCACTAGTACATGGACAATAGGGCTTTGGTTCAGAAGAAGGTGCTTGAATATCTTATGTGTCAAGCAGGGTTGCCAACTCGTACAATAATTATGGGGGTATACAATAATTTGAATGTTTGTACTTATGGTTGTCAACCCATAAGATAATTATGGGGGTGTACGATAATTTTGACACCGGCGAAAATAAATCATTTTCACTGGTTTGTCACACCAGCGAAATGAAATTAATTACAAATGGTGACACCAATTTTTCCCTAATGGCCTGTCTCCACCCTTCTAAGGCAACCATTTCATATCCTATTAATCCTTCTACCCTTCATCCTCTTGTTGCTAGTGTGCCCAGATCTGGTAATCTCAATGAAGAAGGCACTGTTCAGAAAACTGATGATCAATGGAAAAAACTCAGAATTAAGTGATATTCCGTGTGAAATAAAGAACATGCCTGAATCTGGCAGTTTATGGAGTGCTGTTAAACACATGTCACCTTGGTGGAAATACTGATTTCAAAGAACTGGTAGAGGTTGCATTATCAGTGATTTCATTGCCCCACAGAAACACTTCTTGTGAAAGAGTTTTTTCCAAACTAGGTTTAATAAAAACCAAAATTAGAAACAGATTGGCGCTAAATGCAGTAAATAGACTTACTCGGTCGTCTCAGCATATGAAAGAATGTGGTGGGTTTGAAAATCTGCAGGTGACTTAAGTGCTGAAGTTGTAATATTGGTTGAGATAAATCTAGTACCATAAAGATCAATACTATTACATTTTCATAAGTGTTATGCTGATACATTTACTTTTGTAGCATTTGGTTTATGACGTATAATAATTTTAAATCCAAATCCATAATTTTGAGTGGGCCGTACAATAATTTTACTTCTAAACATTGGCAACCCTGATGTCGAGTTGCAACAGGTTGCTACTATCTGGTGAGCTTTTGTTTGCTAAACCAAGTATTTAGATGGTAATTATTTTATGCCAATCAACTTACTGATGGTCTTAAATACACAAGCTGTGTGTGGACAAGAGCAGCCATGTGTGAAGCGGAAGATCTGTGCTTCAAATCCTGGCTATGGCATTTAATTTATCAGTCCTGATTCTACCTCTCAGGACAAGTATTTGTTTGCTGACCAAGCCAAGGTAGCCACATTTGAGTGACAGAAGTGTCAGACTAAGGCACTCACTTTATTGCATAGTTCACCCACTAGTGGATGCTTGTGAACCTTGTTTGCCACAATCTGCAAATAATGGACAGCACAAATCACTCCACTAGCCACCTCATCACAGTTCATAAATCACATGGCATTTATAATGTCTGCACTATTATCCATCACAATTCCTATGATCTTCTCACTTATGTTTCACTCTACTGAGATGTTTTCCATTGCTTCACAATTGCCACTGTGTGGCACCCATTAAGAAAGGAGCATAGGATTCGAGTATCCAATCAGAATTGATTGTATAAGCTGTTACTGACAGAGCTGCTGAGGTCTGCAGTGCAATATAGGAAACTTCCTAGAGCTCTTCTGCAACTTGTACTGTCACCTTCACATACCAAGAGGCTCCAGCCTCCTCTTCAATAAGTATTCCTTACACCGCATGTAGTTTACTTTAACAATAGCCATGAACTGAAAGAAACCTGGGCAGGATACAAATAAGAGTGGCAGTTGAAGCACCCCTATAATTTTAACCTGGGCGTGGTGGATGATGTCTGTCCATTCCTGACTGCAGGAACAATTTGTCAGAGCATTTGAAACGATATACCTCTTTCTCATTTGCAGAATGTTAACTGTGTCAAAGAGTCCATAGACATCAAAATTGACAGAGTGACAGGTGGTGGTTCGGATATACTGCATTGTACATGCTCTCCAAGTGATCAGCAGTATCTGCACTATTTTCCATTTCATTAGGAATTTTAGTGTGTATGTTTCTGGTGTTACAAGCTGGTACTTTCCATGCATCTTCTTCAGATAAGTTCCAATACTGTCTGTTCACCAGCTCATGGTCTTAGGGAAATGAAGGGGAGAGACATTCCACGTAGTATAACCTGAAGTTTTGTAAACTTCCACACAAACGTTCTGCTGGTTACGTTGCCAGCTTACCCTCAATGTAATTGCGCATGTTCACTCCCCGCTAATTTCTCTTAATTTCAGTTGTAAAATCATATGAGCCACTAGTTTTGTGTCAGCAGTAATGAAAAAAGTAGTATAGAAATAGAAAAAACCCCGCCTAGGAGTGGTGTGAAATCTGCTATATTGTGGTTGCAGAACAAAGGGGTTCAGAGTGACAGTTCTATGTGTGAAACAGATCTTTACAGGATGATTGAAACAAAGAAACCTAAAGAGGTTTCTAAAGCAGATGCATTTTTGGTTTCATTGGGCCACACTGTCATTTGCTTGTCCCCATACATGTGTGATCTCAATCCCATACACAACTAGCTTGGGTCAAGGTAAAATGAATACTCAAATGTAGCAGGTGACTTATCCTTACAGGAATTACACAATATAGCACTTGAGGATATATCACTTGAGACTGAAATGACTGGCAGGGTTTTTGAAAAATATAGAAAAGGTACAAAATGATCAGTGGGAGAAAGAGTAGTTGAAGACATCATTTACGTTTTATGAGCTAAATATACTGCATGAACTGAAAATAACATTTAAGTTCTGCTCTTTTGAGCAACTGCTTTAATCTAGCGAGAATATGCATTCCAAGGTTGGCATGGCTATCCTAAGCGCAACTAGAAGCACCACTCAGCTTCAAACACCAAAATCTCCATGGTCTGTGCCACCCTGGAGACCCCTCCATGACTGATCTCAAAGCGTACGTCAGAGGGACTACCCTCCGACCTCCACTGTTTGTCCACATGGATAAACTGTTCACCACACACACCCCGGTTTTATGCCCCTACCACAGGAATAACCACCTGTGGCTCCCCACTTTTGGCCATGCTGCCTCAACGGAGTCAGTGTGGATTAAGGGGACTTGTGGTTGATTACAGGGGTTCCGTCAGCAGTAACACGTCCAGCCAGTGATAACCCGATGGCCGACAGGCTGGGCCCTCAGAGAGCTACGTGGGTGTACATGATGGTGTGGACGGGCTCTGTACCTAAGGCTACACCATGGGGGCAGTGTGAAGGGTCCGCCCAACCTTCGCGCCTGAGAACTGCAAAGCGCACACAAGTCGGAGGCTGCGCTGAAACCGTGGGACAGGGCCACTGAGACAGGAAAGATCCCTGCTGGTGAGAGAGGAGTTATAAACCTAAGACCTTACAAACTAAGAAGCATAGTAATCCTAGAAGAGGAAGAGAGTGATGAAAAGTAGCGACAAAAGCAGCTACAACATGGCTCAGTTAATGGATATGAAAGGGTGAAATGATGGTGAGCAGCTCGGAAACCCGGCTGCACCTAAACCCATACCTACTGAAATAGGCCCCTGGGTGGGGCCATATGATAATATTGTCTCTTTCTATTAATATGCATTTGTTACCCCTTCTTTCATATTCAAACCCCAAATCATGTAAGAATCGACTGAGAAGTTTGATAGGTAATGATCACCGTTGACCTGTGACAAAATTATATTCTTCATGGGTGGAATATTTTCAAACAACCCTTTTTGCTTTCTTTCTCGACGGTGCTCTTAGAGGTCCTTGTTAGTCCTATACACTACTGCTTCTGAACACCTGATAGCCTTAGCTATTTCTTTTACTGCCTTACTAAAACTAATTTTACTTGAAAAATAATCTAACGCATTCATAATTATTTGGCATTCCTCCTTAATTTACCAATATATTGTCTCTTCATAGCTTCCCTGTCCATAACTACAAATACTTACAGAAAATGTTAAATAATGTAAAAACACTTCACGGGTTCCACACAGTATAAACACATGCTTCTTTACAAACTTAGCTTAACTTTTTACTGCTGCCATCTGTGTTACGTTTGGCACCTTTTAGCCCAATAAGTGAATGCCCTTTGTTTGCCTTAAACAATGGAAGTGAGAGATTACAGGCTTCTGGTTTATTTTAAAATCTGGCTGTAACCCTCCTCAACATTTGCTCTTGCTTGGTGCCTGATATAAAATCAATATTAAAAAATTTCCCACTGCATAACTTCTGCAGTGCACAAGTATATATAATACCGCCTGCAGTGTCGTATGTAGTAAAAGCAGGTGTTACCAAACCAAACCAAGCACAAGTATAACATTTTCTGAAAACATTTAATTTAAACCATTGCAACAGTTAACTGAGTAAATATACAGAACTCAAAGACAGGTAGCAGCACTATAGTTTACTCTAGCTAAGAAAAAAATGTATACGTATTCTAGCAGTTACTTTATTTGTGTGTGATGGTCATATAAACAGTAAAGATTGGACTTTCATTGAAAAACATGTTTTCTGTATAAATTTGAGCCTACAGAAATGGATAACTCTAAAAAGGATATATGACAGAAAAAAATTCTGCATAGGATATGTTCAAAGCTAAAAACTATAACAACTGAATATTTATACCACGCTATTAGGAACCCAGCAACAGCACATAAATAGAAAAGGACGAAGCTAATGGCAACTTGCATACACTATACTGTTCGCAAAAGTTAAAGGCATGTGAACGCTGGCCAAGAGTGTGAGATGCATGTACCACATTTGGCAGCGCTAGTAGGAGGGGCAAGCTTAGGATTTGCTGGAGTCTGCAGTACGGCCCGCCTCCATATGCCTTTAACCTTTGCGAAGATTATAGATACACAGACATATCCCATTTAACTCCATACTGTCTTCCAAGGATGAGACAGGCTTTAGCTAATAGAAACATTAAATAAACATATGGGTAATAAGAGAAATGAGTTATATAGAATTCAACTGATACTTTATTCTCACAATTTGGGCTTTGCTTCTAAATTATAGGTTAACCAACACATGATCTAAGAGCCATGCATTGCTACCATCGAAGTATGTGCTGCTTGTATCGGATCTTCAGATTTGTACTGCCTTTACTGCCAGTCAGTTGAAATTGGTGCATTATTAGTTCAGCCAGTCCCTTGTCTCAAAGCGGAAGTGCAGAATTGAACTTTGGACTGCATACACTTCCAACTTTGTAAGCAGATCTGATACATTACAGAATGTTTTTGACTAAGACATTTTGCATATTCTTTGCATGCAAGGTGGAAATGACCCCCTATCACAGAATTCACATGGTTAATGCTATTACCTTAGTGGAAGAATATGAAGGGGAGTCTTTCATTATATGAATGATTTTCTCTGTTCTTAGCTAGAAATTCAACCTAAAATGCTCCAACTGTCTTGTAGTTTTCATTACAATACCATTATTTTGCTTATGTGTATCCTTAATTTATTTGGTATGGGTCAGTTTTCATTTACTGCTGTAAAGAGTATGAATGGGCTTTCTTATAACAGTAAAGTTACACCATTGCAGCTGAGACTCTCTACACTACAAAAACCATCCAATTTATTATTTGAGTTATGCATCACTATACAGGCTGAGCATGCAAATTTATGAGATGCATGTGAAAGAACCTCCAAATATAAAAAGTCATTTAACTACGGTGACATTGAAACTGTTGACATGCAACCCTTCCACTAATCTTTTGTTAGTCTCTACCACAAGCACTGGTGATGAACTCACTCAAAAATAACGACCTCATGAACAGACGCTATAATTCTTCTTAAGTGTTTGTTGGTTACCCACATTCATATTACAACTGGATATTATTTAAAATGGAAAAGAGAAACCAAAGCTATCACTGAGGAGCAAGGAGGCAGCTACACATGTAAAAAAGCTACTGCCACTATAAAGCCTGTGTTATTTTAAACATTCACCACCCATACCAGTGCTGTTTGACTAATTTAAACAAAAGGAATATAAAGGCTGTGTTAAAACTCTTTTTATTTAAAACAAAGAAAGGTTTGCTTAGTTATTGATTAGTGAGGTGGACTGATGTGAAGTAATTTTGAAAAATAAAATATTTTTTGGGCCACTACATCACTCGTGTAACTTTACAAAACTAGTTTCTGCAGCTGGTTGCCCACATGAATTTAGTGTCCTTCATTCATTTTTTGATTTTGGCTACGTTTATTTCTTTTACTCTGGTTAATTCCCAGAATCCATGTTTGTACTATGACTTATGCTGTTCCGTTCTAGTTGGTACTCTTCTTTACTTGTGGGTAGTTTACAAATGAGGGGATCAGTGGAACAAGGACTCATTCCAGCTAGATTAAGTTTTGAGAAAAAAAATGGGTTTTGTTAGATTTTATTTAATTCCAAACAAAAAGAGCACACGTAAATGAAATTAGGTACACAATGTTCTACATACAATTAGCTCTCTATGTGCAAATGTTCAATACAGTTTGGGTTTTTTTCCTGAAGAAAGAGGAAATAATATAGGGTTATCAACAAGTTCCTACACACTGTGCCTGTGTCTACCGCTCAAAATAACGTTATCCTGTTCATCTGCATTACTTTTCATGAATTACATATGTGAATCTATCACATTTTTTATTTCGCTGAACGATATAAGCAGTGCTCTTTTTCTAAAAAGACGTTTAGGAGAATTCTCGGACTTGTTTACTTTAAAGTCCAAGTAGCCTATATGTTGTGCAAGAAACTAAGTAAGCCGAGCAGATAACATTACTGTGCGTAATGATGAAATAAATAGGTCAGATTTCAATATTGACTGTTTGCTGCTAACTTCAACTTGTTGCTACAGCTCCAATCATCTAAATGATTATGATGATGATGATGATGATGATGATGATAATAATAATAATAATAAATTATTTTGTTGTTTAACGACAGAATCATATCAGCATCGCCGATGTGCCAGAATTTCGTCCCGCAGGAGTTCTTTTACATGCCAGTAAATCTGAAATGGAGCTGTCGTTTTTAAGCACACTTAAAAACCATCAGTCTGGGCCGGATTTGAGCCCATGACCTTAGGATCAGTAGGCCAGCGTCTAACCAACTGAGCCACCCAGACCGACATAAATAAACCAATAGGGGGCATCAATGGTATATTTTCAGATTCTCCCTTTAAACTATATTGAATTAAAAGTACCTTAACACAGCAGCTGCCACAGTGGCATCATATCATCTTTGGTCCAGTCATCACGCCGTCTCTCCTTGCTCTTGGGGTCCGTTGCATGGTGTCGACCTTTCATAAACCAAGAGTTCACATAAACTGCTGGTTTAAATAGTTGGAGAGGGGGCCCAACCAATTTAATAAACATTAAATTGCTGACTGTACAAATGTGTAATGAACCTCTAGTAGGAGTGACAATCAGATTCATTTGGAAAAATCCCCGTTCACATTCACTGGTAGAAATTGGAACACACTTCAATACATTCACAAGAGAAAATAGAGACTCTGGCACTTTCTTGTCAATAAAATAATCTCTGAAACCCCTCAGAATTTCTCTTTGAGGCAGTTCAAAACGTTTACATAAGGATTTTATTTCATGTTCGCCATATGTAATCCCGGGATTATTTGGCCAAGTTGAGCTGTCTAATACTTGGACACACTCTTCCTGTGTCCACTACCTGTAGAAGGCGACTCTCCATTCTTCCTTTCAATGATTCATAACATTCTGAAGGGCTAAGACAGTTCTTTTTTGACCCACTATCTAGAACAGTACCTCTGAAGCTCAATTGTTGTTGTGCTTCAAGTGCTTCACTATAATGAGGTTCACTCTTCATTTTCCGTTCTTTTAAGACTAGTGGTTGGTTTTTAATCTTTTGATTCACTGAATACAATGTCTTATCTCATGATTGCAACTCAAGGCTTAATTCTGACTATTCCTGAAGAGCATCACACATCAGTCCAAGATCAAGAATGAAATCAACTTTTGTAATATGCTTTAACAAGCCCTCATGCATACTTCCTTTCGTCCAAGATGACACAATGTTGGAGGACATTAATTTAAAAAAAAAAAAAAAAATACATACTTCCTTCAGTAGAGTTTCTGTTTTCATCACCTTTAGCAGCAGTAAAGTGAACAATCAAGGCTTGAAAATTGTTCCAAAGAGCTGATACAGTTCTGAAATTTGAGGCTACCCATCTGTTGCCTAAAATTCTACCCACCTTCAATAGCTGTTCCAAGCTGTTCAGCATGCTGTCTCAGCTCTCATACATTCTTTGCTGACTGATGGTACAGTGAGTACATTTTATCCAAAAAAGTCAAAGTGATTTACTTGAGATGGGAAATCTTTTTATCACATCCCCAACCAACAGCTCAAGTCTATGGTATGCACAATGCCAGACCAAAATCTATGAGAAATTCTTTTTCAGTAGTGTTATACCTTCATTACTGCAGCTACATCTGCTGCAATTGTAATGAGATTTTCTCTAAGAAAATTATCAGAAAAGCCATTGGCATTTAAACACTTCAACAATGTACTGTATGTACCTTTAGCAGTCACTTCCTGCAGCTCAACTATATCCACAAGAAGATTTGCAATCTCATTCATTTCAGGAAGCTTTGTTCTTATGAAGATGTCAGTTGGCTAATCGCCGTACTTTCGTCAATCATTAATGATATTTTGCATCTGGAGTCAATTATTTTATTTAGAACAGTCTTTCTCATCTCTGATGCGATATGATTAATAATGTTTGTGCAAGCATTTCCAGAGTGTAAAATGTGGCCCATGTTTACTCCATTTAGCCCTTAAAGTTCAATCTCAGACTGAAAATCATTAAAAGCCTGACTCTTTTTAGCAACTTTGTACACCGTACGTAACACATTTGCAGTCTCTTCTTTTTCATTTTTGAAGGCCCTCATGCAAGCGTTTCCTAAAGCATTTTCTTTGGAGTTACGTAAAATCTTAGCTGCAGCTTGATGAGCAGAACTTTCCACAGGTTTCAAAATTTTCTTTCGTAGATAGATCTAGTTTTTCTTCGCATCCCCATAAAATGACACAGAAATTGTAGCCCACATCTATGCAATATTCATCCCTTGTTTGTTTCTGTCTGGTCCTAGTTTTCCAACTTCTCCAAATATTCTGCAACAAAGTTTCTTGGTTTTAATCAATAACCAGTCATGTTTTGCACAAAATGCATCTTTTTTATCTAAAGATAATCTTCTAACTTGAAAAACCATGTGCAAACTGTACAATACACCAAGTGTGGATAAGCCGCTAAGCATAAACAAGGGATAAATTATTACCACTTCTACCACTGCAAGGAATTGGACTACACGCAAGAACAGAACAGATCGGCTCAGATCCAAAGAGTACTGATTTCGATTCTTTGCTCTGATAACATACACACAAATTATTATTCATAAACATAAATTAACCAACAGTGACCAAGAAGCTCGCTGAGAAGATAGATAACAAAGCGGTTGTTGTTCTTATGCATTTATTTTTTACGCTTGCAAAGAGATTCTAACACTACTATAACCTCTTTAAATGGAAACCAACCCAACAAAATTATTAATAAAACCAATCGGTAGCTATGAAATCACATTTTCTACTTTAAATTAGGAAAATAAGCGGTTTTTAAATTTTGTTTTCAGAAAATGTTATGGGGAACGCGTCCCCCCCCCCCAAAAAAGACCACTAGTTATAACCATATGCTTGCAGAAGCCAGTGCCGCCACCGGAATTCCCGTCTCTATGGGAATCTTGGTTACACAAGAGCTGCGGAGCAACTTCTTGATAACACTATATAAGGAAATTAATAACCAACAAATTTATATATATATGTTCACACTGTAATTATTTCATTACTAAATGGTTCACTAAGTAAAATTTACAGCTGCTCATTAATCCAGGTGTTCAATAACTGAAACATCAGTATTATTGTTGTCTGTGTTATAATTTCAGTAGGATTACAGTCCTTGGAGGTAACTATTATACTTTAAATAAAAGCACTGCAGCGGTATGGTTTCATAACACTTTAATATATAACCTTTTAAGAACATAAAAACACAGCAAACATTACATCATAACCACCTTTTTAATGTACAATGTATTATTGTTGTTATTATTACTATTACTATTATTACCTTTATTATTATTATTATTATTATTATTATTATTATTATTATTATTATTATTATTATCATTATCATTATTATCATTATTATCATTATTATCATTATTATCATTATTATCATTATTATCATTATTATCATCATTATCATCATTATCATCATTATCATCATTATTATCATTATTATTATTATTATTATTATTATTATTACTATCATTACTATCATTATTATCATTATTATTATTATTATTATTATTATTATTATTATTATTATTATTATTATTATTATTATTATTATTATTATTATTATTATTATTATTATTATTATTATTATTATTCCATTCAGTGCTACCAACTGTTATATTATTATGTTAAGAGAAATTGCTTTCTGTTATCCTCATATATTCGAACTGGACAATTTACTGCTATTAACATCTCCTCAAGCAACTGTTTTAACCAAAGTTGTTCTGCTACAACAAATGCTAATGCAATGAACTCAGTTTCAGTTGAAGACAATGACAGTTTTTTTTTTTTTTTGCTTCCTTGTTGCCCACACCACTGTATCCCCATACACTACAAACAGAAACCCTGACACAAATTTTCTATCCTGATTGTTTGCAAAATCTGCATCTGCATAACCTACCAGAGTTACACTTGAATTCTCTTTATACCACAGACCCCAATATAGGGTTCCTTGAATGTATTGTACTACCCTTTTTAACCCATTCCATTGTACTTCAGTTGTATTGCACTGATATTGGCTGTAAAAATTGACTGCTATGCACAAGTCTGGCTGTGTAGTCAGGCAAGGATACATCAATGCTCCAGTAAGCTCACAATAAGGTTTACATCCAATTATATTTGGTTTTGAGGTATAAATGTCTTTTGCAGGGCTTACTTCTAAAGGAGTTTGTTTGGGATTTGCTGGTTGCATACTAGACTTACTTATTAGCCTCTGCAAGTACTGTTTCTGGCTTAAAAATATTGAGTACCTATTACGCTCAATTTTAATCCCCAGAAAACAACTTAATTCTCCCATATCTCTCATTTCAAGTTCTCTCATCAATTTTTGTTTGACATCTTGTAGTACTTCCAGTACATTACATGCAACAATATCATCTACATAAAGTAACAAATACACATTTTCTTCCATTCTTACATACAAACATCGATCAGTCTGGCATTAATTAATAGTTAATTAATTAATAATTAATAGTTAATTAATTAATAATTAATTAATAATTAATTAATAGGGGCTTGTTTTAACCCATACAATGTCTTATTAAGTTTACAACAAAGACCCTTCCTAACATTCATTCCTTCAGATGCATACATAGTTTCTTTCAATACCCCATTCAAAAAGGCATTTTTAACATCAAGTTGATGAACAAAGTAATGATTTGCATTAATCACACAAAGTAATGTTCTGAGTGTAGCTAGCTTTGCAACTGGTGCACGAGTCTCAATATAGTCTAAACCTTTCCTCTGGAAAGAAGCTTTCACAACTAACCTGGCTTTGTAACAATCCACATTTCCCTTGATAGTAAATAGCCAGTTACTTTTAATTATCCTTTTACCTTTTGGAATGCATGACTTTCTCTCTCCTGCTCTTCTTCTGACAAAAATTCTGTTAATGCAAATGAGGTTTCATAGTCCTTCAAATGGCTAGGTTTCTTACGTTTTGTAGTTCTAGTGGTCCTCCTTAATCCTCCATTTACTATTGGATCCTTCTCTTATCTACATATTCTTCCTCTGCCTCAAGTATCCCTTCTCTGATTTTTCCTCTGAACCATCCTTTATTTTTGCCTCATTTCCTTCCTGATTCAAAGATTGGCCTGCTCAACATTTTCTGAATCATCTCATATACCTTCCAATGATTTTCCTATGAACTTAGTTCTGTTTTCATAAAAAATTACATCACTAGCAGCAAACACCATTCTGTCATCTAAGCTCCACAATCTATAACCATTATTGCAAAAACCAAGTAAAACACACTTTTTACCCCTAGCATTAAATTTTCCTTGATTCTCAGGTTTGTGTTTGTGTGCATATGCGACACAGCCAAACAATCTGATCCTACTGATATCAGGGCGAAAACCATACCACAGCTCAGCTGGTACCTTACCATCCGTCAGAGCTTCTGTCGGACTTCTTTTAAATAGACTGCAGTAATAGCTGCCTCTATCCAAAACGTTTTCTTAAGTTGGACCCTAGTAACATGCTTCGGGCCATTTATAAAATGGTCTGGTTCATTCGTTCTGAAACTCCATTGTTTGAAGGAGTATGTGGCACATTAAGTTCAAATTGAATACCTTACTCCCTAAACTGTTTTACCTCATCATTTACATGTTCAGTTCCATTGTCATGGCGAAACCGACAGATCTTAGATGAGAACATGCTAGATGCCATAACTTCATAATCTTTAATGTACTTCATTCTTATTTGTCAAGAAGCCATACATAACTGTGAAGTGGGTACAATCAACTAGGGTTAATAAGTACCTAACACCATTATAGGCTACTGGAGATATAAGCCCACACACATCACTGTGTAGTCTCCCAAGTGGTCTCTGAGCTCTCTTTCTTGTTTTGTTGTGGGGCAGGCTAGTTTGCTTTCCTTCAACACAAATGTCACACATAACCTTTCCAACATTCTTAATCTCCCTACACCATCTACAGCTACACTAAGCTTTTTTAGACCTTCATCTCCTTCGCCAATGCCATAACCCACTGTCACTTTGCACAAGACAAGCATTCCCCTCATCAAGATATACAATCAGATTCAATTTGTATAACTTTCCTTCCCTTTTCCCAATTGCTACCACATCATTCCCCTTTTTGATTTTACATTCATCATTCTCAATCACTAATTTAAATCCTTTCCTCTCCAAAGTAGACAGGGAAATCAAATTACAGTCTAAGTTATCAATTAAGAAAGCATTCTAAAGTACTATTTTCCTAGCCTCACCTTTTACGTAGGTAGTAGCAACATCAACTTCCTTAGAAATCAAGACTTTCAGATTTAGCAACACAAATTCTAACAGGGTTTGACAATTTTCTCTTATTAATAACAGGCACACCTGATTTTAAAAAATGATCTGATGCTCCTGTATCCAAGATCCAGGAACCATAACAGTCAGCTACTGACAAGAAACTTTCTCCTTCCACTGTAGCAACAAAGTTGCCAACTGGGGTTTCACTATTATCACTTTTGGAACATACCTGAGACATAATACGTGCACTGCCACTGTCTGCTGTTTGTGAGCCTTTATACTTGCCTCCTCCTGGCCTCCAACAGTCTGTGTACTTAGGTTCAATAAGTTTGCAGTTGTTACACGGAAAAGGGAACCTTACATTCTTCTCTTGTTCTTGCCTTGGCTGCCTTGGATTGGAATTCCTCCACTGCTGAGAACCTCGGTGATGTTGAGCTCCTTTAAATGCTACTAGTACTTGATCTTACTACTATTCAGCTGCTCTCCACTTCTATCCTTCCTTTTTTCTTCTTCCTCACCTATTTGCAGATGACAAACATCCATAGTTTGGTTGTCTGCAGCGAGTGTTTCCAGTGCAGATACAACATTGTTATATTCCTCTGCCACTGTCATTAGAAGTTGGCACACGTTTCCTTCGTCATCCATTTCTTCCCCAAGCTTTGTGCCAGATCAAGAATTAACAAACCATATTTCACACAAAAAACAAATGTTTCTGAGCTTGGTTTGAACTTCAAATTGGCAAGCTTCTTCTTCTCCTTCAGAGTCATTCTCGTTACTGGTGTTTTCTTCTCAAAACAGGCTTCCAAACATGCCCATATTTCGTAGGAAGTCTGCTTGCTCCTAACAAAAGGAATTTATGAGTTAGTGAGACACTGCACCACAAAACGCTTGAATTTCTTTTCCATTTGCTACAACTCAGCTGCATTGATTTCCTTTGTTGATCGAGTGGCATCAGTATCTTTGTCTTTGGCTTCAAAGGGGTGCAATAACTTTTCAAGCTGTGTTTTAACATGCTGCAGCAATTCCTTTCCTGCAAGAAATGTTTCCATTCAAAATTTCCATTCATCGTAGTCTTTGCCATCAAAGATAGGAAATGTTGCTTTGTCATCATCCATTTTGAGAAAAGTATTGTTCTCATACACTTCTCCGGTTTTCACTTCTTTCACATGCCTGGGCTCATAACCTGTTATAATGTCAGTGGGATTACAGTCCTCGGAGGTAACTATTATACTTTAAACAAAAGCACTGCAGCATTACGGTTTCATAACACTTTAATATAAGAACATAAAAACACAGCTAACATTACAGTGCAACCGCCTTTTTAATGTAGGTATATCTATTCTTCTTCCATTCAGTTCTACCAACAGTCTGAAGTACAGCTCTCATAAAATGCCTGATATACAAGAGGTACAAATATCATTATATCCTCTTACTTAGACCTCTTTGACTTCCTTCCACTGAGATATTTTGTGTTTAACATAGTGCAACTGGTTCCCCTTCCATTTTTGTAAGCTTAGCACAAGAAATTTATGTTCCATTTCCTCAAACAATCCATAATCAATCATATATGGTCATAGTCCCACAATTGCTATTTTCCTAGTTCTGACCAACACATGAATGACTAAACAAGCTTCCTTTTGCCAAACCTTTCCTCAATCAGTTCAATGATTACCAAGTGTTTACCACGAATAACTTTCCCAGATACTGAAACATACTCTTCTACAATATTTCCAAAATCTTTGTTTTACTTCAATGCTTTTCTGGCTTTGTAACACATGGCAATCCATGAGTCAGGCATTTTGCTGCATAGTGCAGACAAGAGAGCAGTATGCTTTGTACTGCTGCAGTAACGAATGGTCACATGCTGGAAACTGGGATCTTACGACAGAAAATTCAAAACGAACCTTACAAAGAATATGCCAAACACCACCTATTGGGCAAAGATTGCATATCAGGCTTGTGAGCACTGACAGAACATTGCTTCAAGATACTATGCTGTACAGAACTCAGATTTGACTGTTGGGATGGGCCCTTATTCCACTGAGCCTCTCAAATCAATAAGTGAGACTGCTTAGTTCTGTGTGTTTATGGCATACTGGGTTACACCTGTTGTGTTTTATGTACCTATTGGTGTGGGTGGTACTTCTATATGAGGAGCATATGAAAAAGCTTACAAAATCCATCCATGGACAAAATGCTTTTCGATAAGGATTCCCTCTTTTTTGATACTCCATGCAACCTATTTGTTTCAATAACACTCCTTCCTATCATCAAATGACTTTTGAAATAAAGTACTTGGTTCCAAAAGCACTCAGTCCAAAGCGAACAGAACAAAATGCACCACTTTTACAGAAGCAAAGAACTGCTTATGCGACACATACTTTCTTTGGTGTGTGCTTTCTGTGAAACTAGAAATTCATGTATTGCTGCCACACAATATCAAATATCACTTCCTTAGTTCTTGTTAGCAACATTACATTATGCTAAATGAATGAACAAAGAAAACAAGTTCCAAATCCAATCAACCTTTTGCCACCTCTCTAAACCATTAGTATACATCTGTACTGAAACAGGCAGTTAATAATAATGATGATGACGACAACAACAATAATAACAATAATAAATACTCTCCTTTTACTGTCCATTTCATTTGTCTTTTTACTTTGTTATTATTGACCTAGGTTCCTGTGAAAAAATATTTTAAAAACCCTTTAAATCAGTTCTGTTCATTTTAAGCCATTGTTTCTTTCAGGTTCTGAAGAGATTCTGAGATTCTCCATATCTCAGTTTATTTATATTTGAACACTATGTGCTTAACATTCTCTCTTCCTCTATGTAATGGACATCTACCCTGAATACGCCCTTTTCTTTGCCCTTTTAACTTCCCTGCCCCAATTCTTTATCACACAATGCTCTCTCCTTTTTTACTTGTATTGTCTATACCTTTCTCTTTCCCAGTTGTTTTTCATTGGAAGATAAGTCTCTTGTTTCTTCACTAAATAATTGTTGTACCTCCATATCTTCAAATCTTTTTCCTGTACCTCTCATGAAACCTATTATGTTGGTCCTTTCTCCTTACATCTTTATTTCCAAATTGCTCTTTAATTCTCTTACCCAACTGATATTTTGTAAGCTCCTTTCTCGATAGTTTCAACTGTTTTAATACATTCTCATCTAAATTGATTCTATACCAGTACGTCAGAGCTCTTTCCATAATTAACCCATTTCTTCCTACTCTTTCCATTTCAATTTGTGCAGCTTCTTTACTGTACCACTTTTCTTCTCACGCCAGAAGTTCACTGTATACATGTCCTTCCTCTTACACTGTTCACTTAGCACTTCCAATGGGGAGTTATATTTGAGTGTATAACCATAGGTTCCCGGAATCATTCTCCAAAGTTCAGTCAATGAAGCAAAGAAGAAGGATGTTGACACACTCTTACAGAACAGCTTCAGGAGTGGATGAAGATGCAAGGCTGAGGTGAAGTTTCATATGAAGTTTGTGAATTAAAGCCTACATTCTATACCAAAAACCAGGATCAAAGAGAATTTGACTATTTGGCAGAACAAATGGACATTGCTTAAATACAGAAGCACAGTTGTATTTGTAAAAAGAAACATTCAGATAAAGGTGTTCACAGAAAAAAGAAATATTTCTTTAAAAAAATATGTACAAAGCACTGTATAAAGCTGCTTTTGTACACACAATTCATATTGTTTATTAGGAGTTGACCGAGTGAGCTCAGGGCGCTGATGAGCTAGAAGTTGAGCGCCCTTAAACCAAACCAAACCGAGTGAGCTCAATGAGGTTGGACGTGTTGGAAGAATGCTGGCTACAGAGATGGGAACATGGATCTGCAAACAGGGTTATTCAATAGAAGGAACCAGTATAACGGAGTAAGTAAAGGAGCAGGGTCAATAATGCTAAACTTCTGGATCATGTAATAATAGCCATACTACTTATGATTGCAGTTGTAGAAATGAATCCATGATCAGCAACGGCACATATGAAGGCAATGTTCAGAACCTTAGCAGAAGACATCTGGAAAATTAAAGGCAGTGGGAATATGTTTTAGGAGAAAATGGAGAAGTTCAACAAAATTAAAAACAGTATTTACCAAGTAGGAGAAGTGAAGAAAGAATTAATGGAATGTAGAAACAGAGATACAAAAGTAGAAAGAGCAAATGAAACAATGAAAACTAAACCTGGTGATTGTAGGAGTGGAGGAATGCAGAGAAAGAAGAGTTTGCAAAGTAGAAGAAATTACCAAAGGAAGACTAGAATTATAGCTAACAGGTTGGGAAATTGTAGATTTCTTCAAATAGAATGTAAGGGATCAAAGATCAAGACAAACATTAGTAAAGGTGACAAGCATGAATTTTAAATGGAAAGTTCTAAGGAGCACCAAGAAACTAAAAGGAACAAAGGATCTCTGTTGAACACGACTATGGCAAATATGAGCAGAAATTAAGTTTCAAGCTACTAAAGGAAATAAAAAGGGCTAAAAATGAGAGAAAGTGTTTTCGTACATGGACTTCAGTTGTGAAAAGATGGAGGATTGTATGTAGTCAGCAAAAGAGCGGACATACTCAGCAGAAATAGCAGCAAAGTCAAGGAGCTGAGAGTGTAGAGCTAAGGAGAGGCAAGAGGGAGATACATCTGATGTCAAACAGCAGCACAAGCAGAAAAGGAAAGTAGAAGGTTCAACAATGAGGGAGATTACGCCAACCTGGAGGAGAGTCAGCCTACCCAAAAAAAACATCGAGGATGTGTGGAGAGATACTGAAAGCACAAAGGCTGGTACTGATGTTTGGAAGGATAGAGGCAATGAGTATAGTGTCTACACAATAGGAGAAAGAACCAGATCAACAATAAAAGAGGGGAGACTAACAAGGACAAATGCAAAGCTGCAGCAATTTAGAATAGAGAGATCAGTATAGGATGCAAAAACCCTGGCAGCAGTATTCTGGAATGTGTAACACCTGCTAGAAAAAATTAGTGCAGACATAATGCATAAGGGAAACTTGGGGATATGGTGACAATTGCAGGAACTAAGGACATAGTGGAAAGTATTAAGGAGTTTTGATTACTTTGGAATAATTGGGGTGAAAAAAAGAGGGAAAGGCAGGGATCAGGTAGGATAGCGGTTTTTATTTAGAGGGAAAGAGAGTTTGGGGTAAAAGAAGTGCAAGTTCAGATAAGGTGATGTGGATTGTGTTACAATATGTGGCAAAACCAACTAAAATTTAGTCTCAGAAGTGATCTACAATACACCAGGTTTGTCAGAGTTCAAAATAAGAGTTGAGTTGAGACATTCAAAATGACAAACTATGCCAACACATAACAATGGTGACAGAAATAACACAGGAAATTATAGTTATTGCAATTTTACCCCTTATTAAATTGGTGGAAAGTTTGGTTCTAAGCACTAAGATCACATAATTCTATTAAAACTAATTTACACATTCTCAGTAAATGTTTTTCCCTCATACATTGACTAACAAGGCTATTTATCTTTTATATACAAAACTTTTGAAGCTAATACTTTGGCACATGCATTATTTCATGAATGCCTTTGATAACATATGTCGTCTGTGGGAATGAAATTGAAATGCCATGGAATTTGGGGAAATAAAGATGATATATTTTAACCCTTGCTGTCAGATCACTCGCATATTATTGAAATTAATGATAATTATTAATGACAATTATAACGTTTGGTGTACCTCAAGTGTCTATTTTGGCACTTTTTTCAATTAAAATGATTAGAGACTTGTGTAACGCTCCAGAAAACTATAGCTTATACACACGATTCTAAATTTTTTAATACTTGAGGTTGCAGAGTTAAATATTTGTAAGAATAGTTAGCTGGCATACAGCTTCAAATAACTGCTTTGTAATAAGTTATACCTAATAAGAACTTTACTTTAAATTGTGTAAGGGGTAGTGATGCGCCTCCTATAGCCTCTCCTACCCAATGCCCATCCTCATCCTGCCCGTGGTGCACCCTGCTTTTAACAGATGAGGCTCTGGGGACCGAATCACAGCAGTATAACGGTTTCATCTAAAATGGAGGAAATACCATTTACATATGTGCTGGCCTATCACAGCACAACAGCGTCCCTCAGAGGCACATGAGGGGAAGGTCGGTGGATCTAAATACCACCTATTTAGTCCTCCCGGCTAGGTCAGATGGACCCGTTGACCAACGATAGGTGTGGTCCCCCTTGCAAAATGGGGGTTTAAGTCGGGTGATGTAACTGCCACATTGTAAAACTGGTGCCCGTTAAGAAAACAGTTACATGAAAGCCACGTACATGAGTATGAGTCCTAAAGATAAACATTCCGGAGTTAAAACTCCCCCAATCGGATCTCCGGGTGGGGACATCTTTAGGCAAATTTCATCACAACAATTCCAATACTTTAAGAATTCTACAATGGAATGCAGGAGGCATGTCCCAGCCTAAAAAACAAGAGATAATGTAAGACCAAAATATAGATGTCTTCACAGTACAAGAAGCCAATATATCAGAAGAACAGGAAATATACTTTGAAATGGATCAGTACACTACACATGTACTTCCAAAAGCTCGTCAAATAGCAAGTGGTATTCTTATAGGAATTAAAAGAAATATGAAAGCTACTATTCAAATCCAAAAAACAATGGAAGAACAAGATAAATCAGAAATAGTTAAAATTGAAGTATGGAAAAGTAACTACCACTATAGAATTTACAGTATCTACAATCCTCCAGACAATACACTAGATCTAAATTCTATTCCCATAGAACCCAAAAGTATTTTAATAGGTGATTTTAATGCACACTCCCCTAGGTGGGGCTACAGAGATATAAATTCACCAGGAAGAGTCATAGAAGACCTACTAAACTCATCAACAATGGAATTAATATTTAATCCAAATGATCCACCCACTTACCTTCATTATAATGGTTCGGGTACAAATCCTGATCTTCTGATGGGGTCATCTGACATAATTGACAATATAAAAAGAGAAATAATAGAAGACCCAGGTTCAGGCCACAGAATCACCATAAACTCCATAAGAGGTCTAATAAGTAAAAGTAACAAACCAAAAATTAAAACTTCTTGGAATTTTAAAAAAGCAGATTGGTCCAGTTTCCAAAATGAGATAGAAGGGAAGTGTAATATACTGTTAGAATCAGAGTTCAAGTCAACAGATGAAATGAATAAAAAATTTGTGAAATATTATTGACAGCAGCCAAAACACATATCCCCAAAGGAAACTTAAAGAAATATAGCTACTTTTGGTCTCCATCTTTAAGTTAAAACACAAAAGAAATATAGCAAGAGTCAAAGCCGAAAGAACCAAGTGTCCAGAAGATGTACAAAACTGGAGAAGAAAAGCAGCCATTTTTAAGAGAGAAAGAATTACAGCAAAGAGGGCCAGTTTCACAAATTTTGTAGAACATATGGACTATAGGAAAGATGGAAATAAAATATACAAATTCCTTAATAAAACAAAATTATCAAAAAATACAACTGAACCATTAAAACATAATAACAAAAGCTTAACTACAGATAGGGAAATAGCAGAATTCCTTAACAAGTTTTATGCTCAGTCACAAAGAATACCCCAAGTGAATAAAAAACAAGATAAAACTATCCAGAAAACTATCAGAGAAACTAATAAGCCAAAAGATAAACGAAATGATATTTTTATTCAGGATTTTAACGAAACAGAACTAGATTTAGCAATAGAACAATTACAGAACAAAAAATCTCCAGGACCTGACAAGATCCACCCAGAGTTTATTAAACACCTTGGCAGGAAAGGAAAAGAAATCCTAACACAGTATTAAGTTCCAGGATACGCGCATCCTTGCATCTACCATACATTACCATGCCCGACTACAGCGAGTCGGTCTGGGTGGCTCAGTTGGTTAGACGCTGGCCTATTGTTCCCAAGGTCGTGGGTTCAAATCCGGCCCAGACTGATGGTTTTTAAGTGTGCTTAAAAACGACAGCTCCATGTCAGTAGATTTACTGGCATGTAAAAGAACTCCTGCGGGACAAAATTCCGGCACACCGGCGACGCTGATGTGATCCTGGCAATTGACAGCGTCGTTAAACAACAAAATAATTTAATTTTAACTGACTACAGCGAGAGGCTATTGAAATTTACAAGCACCCTAACAACTTTAATAAGAAGGAGGAGGCCTTAAGATTAAACAGCAACTGGCATCCGGTCATAGAACATCATAAGAAGCAGGAAAGCAAGGTAAGCCAATGAGAAGAGACCAGCAGCATAAGAGAGATAGAACCCCCTCCACCAGCCACCACGCCTCTGCACGCCCCGGGCCAATCAGCGCACGTTGCGCATGGTATAAATGGAGCGCCACAGACAGTCGACGCATCAGTCGCAGTGATACCTTCCACGAGGAGACTTCGACAACGCCACTGAGGATGTTTACCGCAGTTGTAAACGAAACGTCTGGAAGACACATCTCCAGCAGACCACGGCATAACAGCCCAGAAGATACTTCATTCTACAAAAGAAATCCTACTTAAACTGTATAACACATGTTGGAGAATGACTGTGCCTTCCGACTGGAAAAAAGCCATTATCATCCCGATTTTAAAGAAAAACAAACCCTCAAACAATATTAATAGTTTCAGGCCAATATCTTTGACCAGTGTTATTGCAAAAGTGATGGAAAGAATGGTGGCATCTAGACTTAACTGGTTCCTAGAATATTACAACTTAATTAATAGTTCACAGACCGGCTTCAGACAGAATCATAGTACAAGTGAAAATGTACTCCTACTAAGCCAAGACATCAAGGAAGCTTTCAATAGAAAGGAGGATACCTTGGCAGTATTCATTGATTTTAAATCAGCATATGACTCAGTCTGGAGAAACAAATTAATTGAGAAGTTGCAATCAATAGGTGTGAAAAGTAATACGCTTAAATGGATAACTCAGTTTATTTCACAAAGATTTTGTGCCCCAAAATATAATACATACATTTCCAAATATACACAAACACACCGAGGACTTCCACAAGGTGCTGTTCCGAGCACAACACTCTTTAACATATATATATAAATGACCTTCCATCAATAATAAAAACTTCAGAAACCAAAATTGCTTTATTTGCTGCGATGTAGTCATTTGGACTCCAGGCTCTCCAAAAAAACCTGAATTAATTAAAGACAGAATAGAAACAGCCCTAAACAAAGTACATGAATGGAGCTCCAAAAACCTCATGACTATCAATGTGGAAAAAACAAATTATGAATTATTTACA
The DNA here is from genome assembly GCA_030765045.1 of Tenodera sinensis. Classification (NCBI taxonomy): domain Eukaryota; kingdom Metazoa; phylum Arthropoda; class Insecta; order Mantodea; family Mantidae; genus Tenodera; species Tenodera sinensis. The sequence goes on from JAUKNM010000120.1 coordinate 561,858, forward strand.
CTAAAATACAAACCAGTTAATATTGACATAAATTATAATGGTAAACCACTCAAAGCAGTTGATGATGCCAAATACTTAGGCATCAGTTTCGACAGAAAGCTAAGTTGGAAAAAACATATAACAAACATCTCAGAAAAGGTTGAAAAGAAACTGCAAATCCTGAAAAGGTTAGCTGGTGCTAAATGGGGCTGCTCAAGGAGAGTCCTTAACACAACATACAAAATGTACGTTAAACCAAACCTCTTGTACTGTTCTGAAGCTTTAATAACAGCAGAAAATGCTAACATCAATAAACTTGAACAAATACAAAATCAGGCTCTTCGTCTAATCACTGGAGCAGTTAAATCCACACCTATTGATGCCATGCTTGCCTTAACACGGACCCCATCAATAACAACAAAAATAGAAGAACAAGCATTGCTCCAACACGAGAAAATGTTACGACTGCCAAACTCTAAATGGACAGAAGAGAACCTCCCCCCTTCAATCCTTAAAACTCATAGTAGTTTCCTAGAAAAGGTGACACAGATTAAATCCAAATTGAACATTCCTAACACCAGAGAAAATCTACTTATAAGAGAAAATCCATTGGAATTATTGCAACCTACCTTCAGTTTGGAATTAATAGAGGAAATAAGTAAATCAGACACACCAAAAGAAATACAAAAACTTCTAGCTCTGGAAACAATCAATACTAGATATCCCACAGAAGAATGGCTGCACATATATACTGATGGATCCTCCACGGAAAACCTTACTGGAGCTGGAGTTACGTGTTCACATTTTTCCTTTTATCATTCTGTTGGCAGAGACAACAAATTATGATGGAGAAATAGAGGCTATATACATTGCTCTCCGACAATTACTAAATCTTCCCTTAAATAAATTTAACAAGGCAGTAACTCTTTCAGATTCTAAAGCTGCAATTCAGGGAATATGTTCAAATACTACAAAGAAGTCAACAAAAATTAGAGAATGCATGATGTTAACACAAAATGTTAACACAACTCCAAAAAGTTATTAAGACTGTTCATCTCCAATGGATTCCAGCACACTGTGGAGTCATGGGGAATGAAGCTGCAGACTCACTTGCAACGAAAGGCACAACAATAAAACAAAAGTCTAAATTCAATTTCTCATATTCCTCAATAAAACGCTTGATCATTAAAAAATTTTCTCATTCATACCTACAAGAAATAGAAACAAATGCCAAAGGTAAAAAATGGATTACACTACTTTCCAACCCAGATATAATCCCCCAGAGACCAAGGAAAACAGCGGTTGCAGCCTTCCGACTACTGACAAATCACGACTGCTTAGCAAGTCATCTCTACAGAATAGGTATCTCAGCTTCACCAATATGTGTCCTGTGTAACGATCCAGCAGAAATGAACGAAGACCACTTGAAGACCTGTGAAGCATTAAGATCAGAAGAAACTACAGTTCAAAAGTATTGGAAAGCACGAATGCTAATGGCTTCATTGCCAGATGCAAGGCACTAGAAAACAACAACAATATTTACGAGGTGGAGTCCAAAAGTAACACATATATTTTTGTTGTGACTGTACGATTGTTGCTGCAGTAGAAATGATGGTGGGGAAGGAGACGACCTTGGGCAACAAGCAAACCATCAGTTCAACCCCAAGAGTGAGCGCATGAAGGTACAGTGTCAGTTTCCTTAAGAGGGTATTTATATACCGCTTATGGAATTTTCGCGAGGACAGCGTACTGTCCTCAAATTTCTTTTGTGTAAAGGGTGAAAACTGTGTCAATGTTCACCATGAACTTGTCTGTGTGGTTGATGCACTGGACTATAGTAATGTGAATAGGTGAATGATAAAGTTTGAAACAGGAAGAGTGACCAGCACAGATTTCCTGTGCTTGGGCTTATCTTGCTCATCTTGTCCATCTGCAAAGAAAACTCTTATTCAATATTCTGGTATTATAAGGGTGATGTGTCATATCCTCTTCCTAGGGGCATGTTACTCACTGGAGAATGTGAGATATTTTGAAGAACCAGCTGTTGCCTGCAATTGGAGAAAATCGGCCTGAACTGGTGGGAAAGTTCATCCTCCACCACACAAGGCTCAGACTATCACTGAATTCTACTGCAAAATGGAATTAAGACATCCTCCCTAATTACCTGACCCTGCTCCGAGCAATTTATGGCTGTTTCACACCCTGAAAAACACTCCTAGGAAGGCAATTCTCTTTGGGATCAAGTCTAGGATCTGCAGTATACCAGTGTCTAAAACATATACCAAAAGACTCCTACACAAAATGTTTTGAAAAATAGGTTGAGCATTGGAAACTATGTGTAAATAAAAGGGAGACTTGTGGAAAAATGACCTGTGTTATGGATGATTTTGTGTGAATAAAGAATATTGAGAATTTTTTTATGTATTACACGCACGCACACACAGAGTTATAATTCACAATTCATATGGGCAGTTGAGCTCTCATGTTTTGCAATTTTTGTTTTAAATGACCAACATCATAAAAACCATTATTTGTCCAGATGCCGTTTCTCTCACTCCCAAACAATAAGCACAGAAAACAGCTTCTCTTCTAAGGAAAAACCTGAAAGATTTGTCACCATGCTATTAATTTCCACACTTGCATAGATTCAAATTTCCCGCTATAAGCAGACACAACTGCATGCAGTTTGCTGCCAGAAACTCAAACATAACAAACAATAATAAACACAGTAAGAAAAGAACTACAGCAGTATTGGCCTTAGTAAATTATGATATGAAGAATACTTACATGCATTTACAATGGTTTAATAAACAGATGTAATTATGTTTACAACATTAACATAACTCTCATTTTAATATAGAAAATGGGCGCCACATATTTAGAAATGTCAAGTTGACTAACCGTGTAGCAAGTTGATTGCAACTTCTGCTAAAGATAGGAGAGGGGGAGATGTAGGTTCAAGGGTGCTCAACTATGTGGTCATCCACGCCCTTGCTAAATAATAGGGAGGGAAATGCTCATAGCAAGGAAAACAAAGAGGTAATGAAACTGGACTTAGATGAGAATGCAATGTGCTTGCAAGGTAACAATTACATCTCTTGAACTAGTCAATCACATTGCGTTAACTTGCCACACTCCTAAATGCAAGCTTTACCCCACTCCCCGCGACCTCTCGCCTAAAAGCTTCAATATTTATCCAGTGGTGCCACCAAGTACAAGTTGTACCACACTGAAGGATTGGAGATGCTTCCAAAGAGAAGAAAACATGCAGCATTTTAGAATCTTAAAAGAGATGTATGAAAAACAAATGCCAATTTCTGGATCTAGATTTAATCATTTGCAAGAATGGAAACCACAGAATGAGAACTAGACCATCATGTATTTTATGACAGTTTACCTGTAAAACATGATTGATTAATATATCCATCAATCCATCTGTACATCAACATAACAAGCAAAGAATTGCACTTCGTAGTAGAAATCCTGGTTGAAGGAAACTAAGCTTTTGCACTATGAATAGGCATATGTGTTTAATTTAAAAGGTGAGTTAATTAATAACACTGAACAACACTTACAAAATATTTTTCCAGGACGCGTTTCGAAGGTTAACTTTCCTCCATTATCAACCGGACAGTAACTGGGTTTCCATGGTGTTTCATGGTGCGGATGGTGATGCTTCTTCTGATGTTTCTTCTGGTAACGGTTCAATGAACTTACTGAAAATGTCACTCTGAGGAATGTCGAAATTAAATACTCGGTTTCTATTTTTTAAAATAAAGATTTGTTCCCATGTGGACAGTTCTTGTTTTCCGGTTATGTGTTTGAGAAGTTTCGGTTCTAGCTTTATGTCATGATTTTTTGTCCAAAAGTGAAATGCAACTGCTGATTTTTCTAATTGTTTACTCTTAATGTTTCTAACGTGTTCCTTGTATCTGATTTCTAAAAGAACCAAAAGAAATTTAGAAATCAGATCCAAGGAACACGTTAGAAACATTAAGAGTAAACAATTAGAAAAATCAGCAGTTGCATTTCACTTTTGGACAAAAAATCATGACATAAAGCTAGAACCAAAACTTCTCAAACACATAACCGGAAAACAAGAACTGTCCACATGGGAACAAATCTTTATTTTAAAAAATAGAAACCGAGTATTTAATTTCGACATTCCTCAGAGTGACATTTTCAGTAAGTTCATTGAACCGTTACCAGAAGAAACATCAGAAGAAGCATCACCATCTGCACCCCAGTTATTGTCCGGTTGATAATGGAGGAAAGTTAACCTTCGAAACGCGTCCAGGAAAAATATTTTGTAAGTGTTGTTCAGTGTTATTAATTAACTCACCTTTTAAATTAAATTAATTACAACACTGTTTTCAAACTTCTATGAAAGGAAGATAGGCATATGTGTGTTAGCATATACATGCATGTATTTAATAAGTGCATGTACATGCTGTTACTTTAAAAAGAAATATTGAATTTGAAGAGTTTTAAAAATAATAAAGAAAATGTTTAAATGAAACAACCTCGCAAGTGTGTATTCCCAAATTCTAAATCTTCACAGTGTAACTGATAACCACACAATTCTATTTGTTAACAAATGAGACAAATCTGGATATACAGGTTCATTTAAAACTTAACGGGCGCACAGCATTTCGCCTGTGCATGATTGAGTGTGCCACAACAGGATTTGCTCCTACATAAACTCAGCGTGTAATGCATGTATAACACCTTATAGAAGATGCTGGAAATGTTATCCACCCTGAGCTAAACAAGCATTATATCGGGAGAACATATTCTGATTCACATGATTAAGTTGGGCCACTGTAATGTTTCCAATTTCATTTTAGTCTCCAATAAATGAGGATTTGTATTGTAAACTTTGTCTTCCAGGTTACCCCAGAAGTAAAAATCACATACTGTTAGTTCAGGGGAGCAAGAGGACCAATACACCAGTACTAATCACTCTCTTCTAACACTTCCCTAATTTTATTCATGGACTCCTCTGCCGTGTGAGCAATAGAGAATCTTGTTGAAACCACCCATATGATTTTTCTTCTGTCAGTTCATGATAAAATGGGGTGAAAATGTCATTTCGTTACCTCTCTGCATTTACAGTCTGCTCATAGAATATTGGACCGAATATGTGTCTAGTCTTAACAGCACACCAAACTCAAACTCTCCTATCATAATGAGGGATTTCTTGAATACAATGTGAATTTTCAGAGACCTAGTACCGATTAGCACTAGCACGTGCACAACAGCAGCCGGTAGTGGAGGAGGCAAAATACTGTGTGCTCCATTAGGTTTTAAATGAAGAACCCTGTATATTAACATGAATTAAGAAGTAATGTATTATTTTAAGTCAGATCTTGGTATTACTTACAGCAATTACCTTTTTTAAGAATGAAACAGTTTTTTCTCTCTCTTGTAAAATTTTGTTTTCTTACACATAGTATCCTTCTTCCTGTTAGCAACAAAATATCAGAATAAAATACAAAACATGTTGTGGCACAATAGAAGGGTACAGCTGGCTCCAAATGTTTTCCAAGCCACGTGACCCTAGCTGTGTCGGTAAGGGAGGATGCTGTATCAGCAAATTATGCCAGGTGGTCTCAAAGGTCAGCTTGCCACCTGTCTACAAGGGCGAGGGATGTAATGCATTTGTAAGTCCAAAGAAAATATAATTCTAACATTTCTCTTAAGACTTGGTCATAAGACAGTAATCTCAGTGTAAAGAAAACATTAACATTATAAATCCAGAATGAACTCGCTGCAAAGATGGAAACCAAACATTCGGCATTACAGACATATCACTCTATAATGAAATTAAATTTTAAAAAGTTCAAATTATTTTTAATACATCACATTTTTAAAATGGACTAAAAGGTATAAAATAATTTCTCCATGCAATGTCCTGAAAATTTGTGATTGTGAGTTCTTAATACCCATAAAAATACTTGTAACATTTAAAACAAGAACGGTGCATGAATAGGTCACTTAAATCACTAACAATTTTGTTGCATTGCAAATGATATAAACTGATGTGTGAATTTTCTCAACAACAGCTACTTTCTACATTCCTATTATTTATTGCATTTGTTTCCACATTTTCAAACTAACTTAAATATCATTTTCGTAACTGAAGAAGCCAAGTGTGTACAAATTTCATATTTTGGCTAAATATTGTGTGATGCGTGTCAGGGGACATATAAAATATACCCAAATTGGGAAGTAAACGTCATCTTCTGTCCACTTTTATGGTAAATACACATGTTATGCTTATCACATGTTTCTTATTTTTTTTTAATTACAGAAAAGTTTAAGAACGGTATGTATAATCTTGTATATGTATTTCAAAATCTAATTAAATATAACTGTCAGAACTGAATGTGTCAGCATATGGAAGCTTTATATTTTGCACTTAACACTGGTCTGTGTTAAATATCTTACAACTTTATACCCAAAATCTATGTATACACAAAATAGCACATGGTATATTTATTGTTAAAATTATTAACGAGAAATACATTACATGCACTATCTTTGTTATAATAATTATTTAAACATGTTTCTTAAATGCCATTAATGCAACCACAAAAAGCAATATTGTTTAAATACATGCAGAAAAGAATGTGCTGATTTCTTTCATTTGGATAGAATAAAATGTAGTATTTTGCTTCTTGTTTGCTCCCCACCTACCACACGAAAGTTGTCCCGGGCCAGACACAAAGGCACAACTAATTCATAAGAAAATTCTTTGTCTCTTGTCCCTCCACCCTCTCATCCATCAGAAAACATTTGGAGCCGACTGTACACACTATTCACAGTTCCTACATTTAATAGTGAATGCAAAACATAAATAATATATTCTAACACAAAACACAAAGAAAAAAATATTCATGTTCCTTTCTGCATTGTTTGGAGGAGTTGAACCATCCTGTGAATTTAAGAACGCACTTAGTGCTAGATTCTTACAAGAACTGGGAAGCAAATTCAAAAAGGAGATTTAGAGTGATCTGTCAGTAATTGACCAGTTAAGGAACATTCATTTATTCCTTCATGGTTTATTGTGCATATGAGGAAAGTCACAAGGGAAAGTGTTATACATTAAAAGAAGAGTTAAATGCTTACAATCACAGTGGCATTATCCATTATTTGTTTACAATAACACATTTTAAAATTTGTTCTTAAAGTAACAGGTTACAAAAATATTGTTGACTGCAACGTGTCACTAAATAGCCAGTGTTTTTCCAGTAGTTGATCATTACAGAAGTGCATAACATATAGGTGTTTCAACAGAGAATATGCACTAATACTCAAACTATTACACATATACAACATTCTAACCTAGATTGTAACCTGAAAAAATACTGAAATTGTGAAACCCACAAGTCAATCATTCTTATAATTTTCCTGCGGTTCAGGAAGAACATACTGCACCATATCTTTAGATACAATAAATATCTTCTTGAACTGGCCATTTGAATTAATTTCCAGCTACATATCGAGCAAAGAAAACTTCGAAGCATTCTTTCCGTGCCTTTATCACTTTCCCCACAAACTAACAGCAAGTTTTTCTCATTGCGTATTTCACAAGGACCCAACGTCATCCTTCCACATGATTTTTTGTTCCTCTTTCACCTTCATTGTTGTCTTCTGTCTCAGAAATGTGATCTAAATGCATGTCAGAATCTGATGATGTCTGCAACTCTAGTTGTCTAATTCCATCTGGTTTTTGTTGCCTTTTTAACTCGTGTTGTTTCTTTCTTTTTTCTGAATCTTTCCTCTTCTTATCAGCATCCAATTCATATTTCAGCCATCTTTTACCTGTAATGCCACGTGGTAGATGTGTTTTGCTTTTCTTGTTGATCTGACTGGCAATTCTGTTGGCCAAATAATTTGATTGAGAAATGCAGGGCTAACAGAGTGTGGCACACTTCCACTTGCAATTGGAGACTAAATTGCAGCAGGAGATGGTGCTCTTTCTTTATTCTCTATATCTTCTTCAATCTGGTGCACTTTGCCATTCTGAGTAACATCTCTATAGTGCTGCACTACCCCTAGCAGTTGAATCTCAACATTGCCAGTACAAGTCAATGTGGCATCAACAGGGTTGTCATTAGAGCTACTAAATAGTGTGCATTTGTTTCACAGTTTTAAAAAAACATGGAAGATTTCAGATCCTACCTCATTTCTATTCCATTTTTGATTAGATGCAGTAGCTCTAAATTCTTCAGCACGTCCAGCTTTCATGGCTGATTCAAAATACAACAAATGTTCTACATCGCACTTTGTTGGTTTGATGCTCACAGTTCCAGTTTCATCAACAGACCTACATTCATGATTCATACATTGAGAATAATCTACTGCATCAGCATTAAATGGAAAGATCCCACATTTATGAAAACCACTTTGTATGTATTGTTGAGTGATCTATCAAATACTTGCTCCAGCAACTGACCAAAATTTGTCTGTGACGCTGCACATCCCTTAATCTTATGTGAAAAGTCATTAACTACATTTTTCCACCCAGCTTTTAAAGGCCGAAAGACAGGAACATCAGCAGGTTGAAGAATATGTGTAGCATTTGGAAGCAAGGCAAAAAAAGAAAAGAAAAAAAAAAGTTTATTTTCTACACGCTGTTTGGCAACATTGAGTTAGAGGTGACTACAGTGAAAATCAATTAAGAGGACTGGGAGCTTAACCATCTCTTTCTTTAACCAAGGTAGAAAGATATTACCCATGTATTAATAAAATATTTGTCCATTCATCCAACCACTTGACAAACGGCCAACCACATTTTCCACTATGGCATGAGGTATTCCTTGACAAGGATATACAATTAGTGGAGGTATAACATTGCCATTGGCAGAGAAATTAGCAAGGACTGTAATTACTTCCTTTTCTGATCCTTTTTTAATTTCATAACAATTTTATAACCAATTGGACCAATAACACGAGCACTCTCTGGACTAACCTGGAATCCTGATATTTTGCAATAGGTATCACACATCTGATGGGCATATTAAATCTCTCCTTTGAATTCCTGCCACAAATAAATCAACAGCTGCAAATTTTTCAAAATGCTGAAGATTTTGTCAAAGTTGTTAAGATGGTAATACCCAAAACTAAAATGCTTCTAAACATTGCATCTCCAGAGAAATAAACAGGGAGGAAGTGTCTCCATCTCCAGATATGAAATCTGTAATATGAAACCTGTAATTAAGGTCATCACAAATAAAGGAAGCTTTACTCAATCCCCATGAGGATTACCTACATCAGCACCAAATGGTGCAGTAATGATGGAAATGGGAAGGGAATGATTGTGGAAAGGATATTAAAATATTGGTATAGAATAAGATTAATGCAGGATCAAAGTATTTTGAGGCAGTGTTTAATAATGCGACCGCCTCCGTAGCGCAGTTGGTAGCGCACTTGCCTCTGGCGCGGAGGACCCGGGTTCGATCCCCGGTACCAGCATGGGGATTTTATCCCCTCTGGGAGGTCTGGCACGGGGTGCACTCAGCCTCGTTAGTTCCCGGGGGGACCAATTGAGGAGCTACTAGAGAAGTAGCGGCCCCAGGTCTAGAAGACCGCATAACCGGCCGGGAGGGCTCGGGGCGCTGACCACGTCCCACCCTCCAATACTGCACCTCACCAATGACGCCTGTAGTGGGCAGAGGTGGGGGACACAGCGGCTGGGCGGTAGACCTTGGCCCCTTGTGGGCTGTCGCGCTGGGGTTTAGTTTAGTTAGTTTAGTTTAATAATGCAGGAAAGAACTCCTAATGGAATGAATTGGGTTCAGGGATTGAAGAGAGCTCTACAGAAAATTGGAATGGGGAGCTTATGGGAAGAGAGGGAGCAATTGGCTAGAGGTTTTTGGAAAGAGGTAAGGAAGAGGGTAGAGGATATAGGAAGACAGGAATTATTTCAAAGTCTTAGAGAAAAGAAAACTTCAGCATTATATAGTCAACTAAAGGAAGAGAGGGGTAGAGAGAAGTATGTGGATGTGCGTAACAGGGCAGGAAGAGATGGCTGGGCATGGACCAGATTATATATACGTAGATTAACAGGAGTGAGAAAGGGAGTAAGCTTGGATATATGCCCTTTGTGTGGGGAACAGGATAATTATTTTCACTATATATTAGAATGTGAAGAAACAATGTGGAGGGAACAGTTTTTGCCAAAGAAATGGGGGAGGAATAATAAAGAGGTTAATATAATTAAGAAAATGAACTTAAAAAAGGAAGGCGATATAAAGTTATTAGGTGAATTTATGGCAAGAATAAGGAAAACATGGTTTAGGAAACTGAATAGAAATAATGTGGACGAGGGAGTTAAAATGTATGGTGGACCAAAGAATAAAATTAACAACTCACAAGGTAGGAAAAATATTATAAAATTGAAAGTAAGGGTATTGTAGATATATTTTTGATGTATTTATTTTGTTATAAGTTGATTTAATTGTATTGTTTTGAGCATAAATAAATCATTCATTCAATCCGCATGACCTGCAAGTACAAACCAATCTGAAGGAAAATAGAGAAACCAAACACACATATTCAACAAGAAGTATCAGCAGAAATTTTAATGAGAGCTCACAATGAATTTGAGGTCTCTGTAATTGTGCAGGCTATACAAACTTAACTTTTGGAATCAGTCTGTGCAAACTAGCAAGTTGCTATATTTACTAACCAGATTAAGATAGTAATGAAACCTTTTATACTCGTAAATTCAATGGGAGAACACTGATTTACGAGGTAGATTAAAAAATATTCTGGTGTTGTTCAGAGGAAACAGATTCACATTTGAATGCACTTAAAATTCGTGCTACCAAAAGGTTTTCAAGCAAAGAATTGCAGAGTGCACACTGACCAAAATTACAGATTTGAATATTTAATATTTACTGCATTTGTGCAGAACAGTGGAAATAATATCTTGGCCATTGCAAATGGTTAGAGAAATTGTTCTGGAGGAGAATGATTTACATTTCTAAGCATATGATGGTGTGCTAGCCAACTTTCTCCTTCAAGGAACTGCTTCAAGTGAATGTTTCTTGGTACTTCTTTGCCATATGCCTTGATAAAGGAATTGATGGTATGGGTAGCACCATCAAGAGAACTGTCTGGGAGCAAATTGCTCTTACAAATGCAGAATATGCTAGTCTAGCACAGGACGGATGCAAACCCATAACCTTTTAATAGGATTTTTGTAACAAGAAATGTTCCAGCATAATGATGAACTGATTACACCAGGTGTCAATAAGGAAAAGAGAGGGAGGGTACCAACTGCTCCCACATCACATTACACTGGATGTCCTAGTACATTCACCCTCATTACAACGTTGTTTGCCCGTACACATTGTAAATAGTACAAATGACCCCCATTTGTGCAGATATTTTAAATCACTTAGTTTTATATCAATGGCCATGTTTTCTCATTACCAATTTATTTAAATCAGGTTTCAAAGCTGAACAACTTAGCTGTAGAACATAAACTAAATTTGCATCTGTTAAGGCAGACCTGGATCTGCTTTTCATAGAATTGAATTTTGAAATACGGTAACTGGCCCTAACAGAGTGTTGAATGGTGTCATCGGAAGTTTGTGGCGGCTTATTTTTATAGAGCCTGTTGGAGAACTGGGATTTCAATTCCTCAACCCTCTGTTGTAGAGTGTGTCCTACATAACAATAAAATTCATTATAACATTGAAAAATGTGGTAACATGAGTAGTACAATTTTTCATCCTGCAAATATTAATGTATAGTGTGATGATAATGATTATATTAAAGTAATACATGATAATAATTATATGTTTTAAGAAAATATATAAATATATTGATATAATGATCTTACCATATTCATTGATATGTTTTTTATTAAAATGGGATACATGGAGTAATAAATAATAATAAATTAAACAAAATGGTTATATGTTTCTTGTAATAGGAATGTAGTTTTACGTTCGATTACATACGTTTTATATATGCTAGTTAGGAGTGGTTCGGCTGAAAATGTATTGGCTTTAAGCAATTAAATGTAGATTAAAATGTTTACTTAGTGAGCAAAAGAAAAAAAAATGTTACCTGTTTAAATCATGTTAAACTGATTTAACCTAGAACTCTGTAAGTTGTGTTGTTATAATGGGAAAAGGCAATGCTTATGGGCAAAGTTGCTGAAATAAGTGAGCACATGATCCAATTACTCATGGAACTCCTCTACTATTTTAGTAAACATTTGCAATACGAACATAAGTGGCCAAAAGTACACGGAAAACATTGTTGAAAACGTGTAATATAATTGGAAAAGATTAATCAAATGCCCCTTTAAATGATCCTATAGGTTCACCCAAGCCAAAGATTGTTGAAATTCCAAATAGAAATTATATGCTTCATTGATAATTTCTACATGTCTGGAGAAAGCATGATTCTCAAGACAACCTTCAAACTATTTGTTTCCAATTATTGTTTCCAACATCTCAGTTCAAACTCCTAACTTCACTATTTTGTAGCCATCCAGCAAAAACTAATTTAAATACATCTGTAAATAATTTTAACACTTCCGGACCCAATGTTTCAAAGTATTTGTTGTTTTATTTCTGTTATATTCTTGTTAAATTTGCTTTAACTGTTAAAACACACATATGAGAGGCCTTCAATTGTAAAATATAAGTTCTACAATTTTCATTGAGTGTTTTTTTAATAGAAAGAAGCAAAATCCTTGCAACAACAGTTAAATGATACCCTGTCATCATCCAGGCATGCCATTACACCAATTATTTTACATGGGCCCTACCACAACCTTTGCCACAGGCACATTTGACTGCAGTTGCTGAGACTCAAACCTGCAACCTACAGCTTCCAATGGATGGGCAGTCCATTTGTCTCGCCGTAATGATCTTGGCTATCCAAGGCAATTGCATGAGATGATCCCTTAAGCGTATATTTAAACCTGCTTTGAGGAAGACCAGCAAAAGTAGCAAAACAATTTGGGCTGGAAAGGGTTAAAGAATTCGTTTTAGTCTTTTGCACATTTTGTGTAAATCATTTTAGACATGTAAACTTGTAAATTATGGTTATTTAGTGTAGAGTGATACAGAATTACAAGTAACTGTGTAACATTCCTGCAATGATTTTGAATCTATTTTAGTTTACTGGAGTTGAGTATGATGAAGCAAGTTATTGGTGTGACATGCACAAATGTCTTTTGACAAAAGTGGTGTGTCTGAAACAAAATGCCTATGAAAATATATATTTCCTGCCACAATAGCAAAAACACTACTTGAACTTATGTCCTGGAGAATATATCACACCAATAACAGATGCATATACATTATCATTAACACTTTATACTGTTTGTCTGTTCATTCGGTCACTCCCATTGCAAAAAGAGCTCAGGGATGTTGAGCATGTCATACAATTTGGAACAAGCATCATGACTAGTAATATACCCAACACCAATAATACCATTACTTCTCTCTATCTTGCATAATGTAAGAATGGAAAAAAATAAAAATTTTAAGCCACCAATATTTCAAGAGGAAACTTCATAGCATGCTGTATATCACCATCATGTGCAATCTGCCCTATATATTTAGTATTTATCTGTTGACAAAGTATTACAGAATTCCTCCAAATAAGTATATGGGGAGTGAGTATATATGAATGACTAAATTTTTCTTAAAGATCATATGTTGACTATGATTGCCTAGTTCTGTTAATTCAGTACTTCATTTTCCTAATTTCCTAAAATTATATTTTAGGGTCTATAAGTAACCCATAATGATTAGTAAAGTATCTTTATACCAATACTAGTATCCTACTTCATATAATGTTATGAAGTACTAGCATGGATAGTACATTAATAAAAACAAATGTCTTTTGACAAAAGTGGTGTGTCTGAAACAAAATGCCCATGAAAATATGTATTTCCTGCCACAATAGCAAAAACACTACTTGAACTTATGTCCTGGAGAATATGTCACACCAATAACAGCTGCTTGATAACCTAGTATGTATATAGCATTTCTCATCCTCCAAAAAATACATGCTATCCCTTCTTAAACTCTGTGATTTCATATGAGATGAACAATTGAAGTTGACCAAAGAATCTACTACAGACAACGACCTATTGTATTCAATGTGAGAGTACAGAGGTATTCAATGCATTGTTGTGTATTAATTAGCTGTATAGCAATAATTTTTACACACCTTGTGCAGCATTTCAGAAGTTTAGTGACATTATTAATCTTGCATTTTTATTGATTATAACTATAAAATCTTATTCTACTTGTTTGTTATTACCTAAATAATCATTTGTTGACAAACCATTACTTTGTAGGAGACAATGGCACATACACGAAGAACGAATGCGTCCCAGTTAACTTTAAAGCAACAGCACAACTCCAGGATAGCGCACATACTGAAAAATCAGAACTGACAATGGAACTATAGTGAACCAGTAAGTGTAAAAAAGCTTCCGTCCTGCGGAACATTAAGGAATTAGTTGACATCTTGTACCGTTTTTATTTTTGACCTTTCGGCATCTGTACGACTTTGTGCATAGCACGACTAATATCGCTTACTCGTACAAATTACGTTGCAAACTCTACTCATTATTAAATGTTGCATATCCCTCATTCACTCGATGTGGACATTATTTTATTAACTTTCGTTTTCAGTCTTACAAATTAACAGGCGATTTTTATTTCAACTATTGCAATTACACTAACATATTTTACGTAGCTCTTTCGCGTTTAAAACTGCACCATAGTTCAAAACAATACTCACATGAACATTCTCCAATGATGTGACTTAATTGCATTCAACTCCTGTTCCACAATGACACAAATACATGACACGAAGCGTTCGTCGCCATATTCACGTTTGCATCTTAACATTAAACCCATAACCGGGTTATTTTAGCATCATTCTAATTTGATTTAAGCAATAGGCATTATACTGTTATTGAATACAATTCACAGCACAACCCAAGCTCTTTATCACTAAACGTCACACAATTCTTTAACAATAATTGTAATCCAAAATGACTTCAGCAACAATTTTTCACACACCAAAGATTGCCACTAAACAGAACAGTGATGGGAGTACTCGAATGCAAAATGTCGATGTATTCGATTCTTGAAAATTCTCGAGATGTTCTCGAAACCTTATACTGTATTCGAATACTTCACTCGGTTTGTTCTCAGTTCTCGTTTATCAATTACTACTCTGATGTTATCGACTCCTCTCGGCTTGTTCTCGGTTCTCGTTTGTTAATTACTACTCTGCTGTTATCGAATACTCTCGCCTTGTTCTCGGTTCTCGTTTGCGAATGTCCTGAGTGCTGTTTTCGAATTCTTTACTCTAGTGATGGAAGTACTCGAATGCAAAATGTCGATGTATTCGATCCTTGAAAGTTCTCGAGATGTCCTCGAAACCTTATACTGTATTCGAATACTTCACTCGGTTTGTTCTCAGCTCTCGTTTGTTAATTACTATTCTGCCGTTATCGAATGCTCCCGGCTTGTTCTCGGTTCTCGTTTGTTAATTACTACTCTGTTGTTATCGAATACTCTCGCCTTGTTCTCGGTTCTCGTTTGCGAATGCCCTGAGTGCTGTTTTCGAACACTTTACTCTAGTGATGGGAGTACTCGAATGCAAAATGTCGATGTATTCGATTCTTGAAAGTTCTCGAGATGTTCTCGAAACCTTATACATATTTGAATACTTCACTCGGTTTGTTCTCAGTTCTCGTTTGTTAATTACTACTCTGCTGTTATCGAATACTCTCGCCTTGTTCTCGGTTCTTGTTTGCGAATGTCCTGAGTGCTGTTTTCGAATACTTTACTCTAGTGATGGGAGTGCTCCAATGAAAAATGTCTATGTATTCAACCCTTGAAAGTTCTCGAGATGTTCTCGAAACCTTATACTGTATTCGAATACTTAACTTGGTTTGTTCTCAGTTCTCGTTTGTTAATTACTACTCTGCTGTTATCGAATGCTCCCGGCTTGTTCTCGGTTCTCGTTTGCGAATGTCCTGAGTGCTGTCTTCGAATACTTTACTCTAGTGATGGGAGTACTCGAATGCAAAGTGTCGATGTATTCGATCCTTGAAAGTTCTCGAGATGTTCTCGATACCTTATACAGTATTCGAATACTTCACTCTGTTTGTTCTCGGTTCTCGTTTGTTAATTACTACTAGTGATGGGAGTACTCGAATGCAAAATGCCGATGTATTCGAGTCCTGAAAGATCTGGAGATGTTCTCGAATCCTTATACTGTATTCGAATACTTCACTCGGCTTGTTCTCGGTTCTCGTTTGTTAATTACTACTCTCCTGTTATCGAATACTCTCGGCTTGTTCTCGGTTCTCGTTTGTTATATACTTCTCTGATGTTAACGAATACTCTCGGCTTGTTCTCGTTTCTCGTTTGTGAATGTCCTGAGTACTGTTTTCGAATACTTTACTAGCATAGGTGCAGGCGCACTGAATTGAATCCACTGGGCAGACGGCGTTGTAGAGGGGAGGATTGAGCTGACACATAAGAAACATGATAATCACCTGGCCAGTGCGGAATATAAGCATACTGTGTACATATAAAATATACTTTTGCACGTCATGACCTTCCTTCCCAAAGCAAACTGTTTTCAAACAATTGCCATATTCGTAATGCTATTTAAATACCAAATAATGGAATAACGGAATGCACATTATGGTATCAGTTAACTAGAACGTATGGGCGATAATGTTATAAATTCGACACTAAATTCATATTTACGAGTATAACGCTGACATATTATTGATTTTCAAGTATAGGTTGCGCGTTAGTTCTTGACGAATGACCTTGAGCAGAAATCCAATGAGCTAGCCTACCCTTAATAAACAGGTCAGAAAATGTTTATGCTACGATAACAGACACCACTGTTTTCCTCTGTCGCGGTTGTGTATACAGCCAACTGCAAAAATTTCGTGCGGTACAGATGTATGCATGCAAGTGTTTTAAGGAATGCTAGTTAGTTACGTAGTTACGTGTTAGTTACTAACGTGACAATGCCTCCTACAGTGTCAAAGATAAAAGGAAAAGCTCTGCATAGTCAAAGTCGCGAAATCATTGCCAATGTTTATGAGTATGTGAAGGAAGAAGCTAAACAAAGATTGATTTTGTCCAATGTATTTTAAAGAAATTCAGAAGGTGCAAGAAAGAGTTGCTGCAGCCACCAAGATATCGCACAGCCCAGTTCACAGAATTGTGGGAGAAATGAACACTGTAAACTATATCAAGCGGCTTCGTATAATGTTAATTCCAAATTTACCTCCTAACTCTGTTTTAGTAATTGACAATGCGTCCTACCATAATGCACAGTTAGACAAAACCTCCAAC
The DNA here is from genome assembly GCA_030765045.1 of Tenodera sinensis. Lineage (NCBI taxonomy): Eukaryota > Metazoa > Arthropoda > Insecta > Mantodea > Mantidae > Tenodera > Tenodera sinensis. Next base: position 579,221 of record JAUKNM010000120.1, read on the forward strand.
ATCAAATTCTTTAAAAAAGCATATGCAGTCCTGACTGCAAAATAACAACGTTTCATTTTATGAACACAGCACGAAGACGCATTTGTATGACGTAATCTTAGCCAATAAGCCGGCTCAGAAGAAATATTTGATTGATCAAATATTGGCCGAAAATAACCACACAACTTTAAGACTCCCACCGTACCACCCAGATGAAGGAGTCTCTTCCGGCTGGTATCTCCCGTCACCAGTATGAAGGGAATCTTCTGCTCGTCGTCACTTTGAAGGGTCGGTATGATGAATTCTTTTCTCGTATAAAAGATCCGGCTAACTCTTTCGATGAACTGCGATGACTCTTTCTTTCCTATCTCGGTCGTGGTACGGGTATGAAGTATGTTCACAATTTACAGCTAATAATTTTCCTTGAGACGCGACCCCCGTGAAAATTATATGTTACATCGACGTATTGACTTTTAGTCTTTCTAATGAGATAGTCTTCTTTGCTCTGGAGGCCACAATTGAAATAATATTAGTGTATTTATTATCACAATTTTATTCGTTAATATCTATAACATTTACAATGAAGACAAAAGATAATCGCACTAGGCCAACTGCAAACGATATAATGCAAACAATCAAACAATGGGAAACAAAACACTCCAACACAACACCTACCATAACTAAAAATACTGCATCAAATGCCCCTCATCACAGTATATGCAACTAATTCTATTTTGGGAAAATTGTTTTCAGCCATACAATGTTGCATGTACTGTGATGATCTCCCCACAACAATGTAAT